>CM045940.1:9480045-9652354 GCA_025177825.1 Aechmea fasciata | reverse complement strand
TATTGGGAGCATCATCCGTTGGATCCGAAGAACCTGAATATATATATATAGAGTAGGGCTGCTGTGCTCTCAGGAGCACGGAGGCCTTTGTGCTCCTGAGCCGTTTTCGATGATAGAATTTCTGAATCGACGACCAGTTCCGTTAGACTTGATCTAGCGTATTTAAAGTTTCTAGAAATTAATTTTTGCGATTTTTCGATAGCATTTACCTATCAATCGAAAGAATTCAAAATCAATAATTTTTAACTGAAAATAAAAATTCTATAAAAAGTGATGATATAGCACTAAAATTTTCGATCAGAAATATTAATCTTGTTGTAGATAATATAAAGAATTTTGAATCAAAATTTCATCTGATTTGATTGCTTCTACACGGTTAAACTTGAAAACGGCAGATATCTACCATTAAAAATTATTGATTTTGAATTTTTTTGATCACCGGTAAATGATATGAAAAAATCGCAAAAATTATTTTCTAGAAACTTCAAATACGCTAGATCAAGTCTAATGAAACCGATCGTCGATTCAAAAGCTCCATCATCGAAAACGGCTTAATTAGGAGCACGGCCTCCGTGCTCCAATAGCACACAAGACCTACTATATATATATATATATATAGAGAGAGAGAGAGAGAGAGAGAGAGAGAGAGAGAGTAGAGCTAGCATACTTTTAGAACCACAAACTCATTGGTGCTTCTAAATTTCTAATTCTTGGATATACTCCCTAATTACTAATTCTTGGATATATCAAACACTATTCCACCTTCCACCACCTACCACCATCATCTCAACCCTACATTTAACTCTCCATCCAATGGCTTAAAAACCCAAAAACACCAAACCATTTGTGCTTTTGAGAGTATTCTAGCTCTACTTAGGTGGTGGAAGGTGGAATAGTGTTTGATTAAAGGATTATTAGTAATTGGAGAGTAGATTCAAGGGTTAGAAACTTAGAAGCACCAAGGGCTTGGTGCTTCTAAAAGTATTCTAGCTCCACTCTATCTCTCTCTCTATATAAATATAACAAGATTAATAATTTTGATCTAAAATTTTAATTTCATATCATCATATTTTATAATATTTTTATTTCATAGTTGATTTTGAGCCACTTCGATCACTAGGTAAATAATATCGAAAAATCACGAAATTTATTTTCTAGATACTTCAAATACTCTCGATCAAATCTAACGAAGCCGATCGTCGATTCGAAAATCCCAACATCAAAAATAATTTAAAAGTACGAAACGTTCTGTGCTTCAGCATACCAGGTATACTATATATATATATATATATATATATATATATATATATATATATATATATATATATATATATATATATATAGTCCGACTACTATCCTTTTAATAGGATAGAGTACTTGTCCTATCAATTTTTAGCCTTTGGATCAATTTTTTCATCATTTCTAACCATTGGATTAAATACTATAACCCGAGACCACTCAACCCTAGGATCATTCAACTCTAACCGACTAATATCATCCTAATCCTACAATTTTTCATCCAAGCGTTAAAAACTGATAGACAAGTCTCCTATCCTATTAACACGATAGTAGCCTAGCCTCTATATATATATATAGAGAGAGAGAGAGAGAGAGAGAGAGAGAGAGAGAGAGAGAGAGAGAGAGAGAGAGAGAGAGAGGGGGGGGGGAGAATAAATTAAACGCAGTTCCCCGTGAGGATGCTGTTGTTGCTGTCGCCTACTTGGCCCCTTGCTGTGTCCACACCCGGCAGCAGCACTTGTCCTCGGATCCACTGACAGCGACTTGTGGAGGAAGCCGCTTCTAAATGGTTTTTGGCGCCGACGGATACCGAAAGCACCCGCGCATTAGGGTCAATTTCATTTATCCCCTTGTAAAAACTTTCAAATGTCATACATACCCCTATAAATTTGATAGCATCGAAATTATCCCTTAATTTGAATGTTTACTTCCTTTCGAAATGTCCATACCATAAAGTTCTCTCTCTCTCTCTCTCTCTCTCTCTCTCTCTCTCTCTCTCTCTCTCTCTCTCTCTCTCTTACTTTTACTTCAGTTAGGTTAAAATTAAAAATAAGTTGAAAGTTGAAATATCCATTTTACCCTTGACACTACAACAAAAACGGTTTATAGCGACACTTTTAAATATAGATACAAATAGAAAAAAATATTGTTAGCTAAATTACTGACACTTTTAAAAAGTGTTGCTATATGTGGGGTCGTTAGATATATAGTGAGATTAAAGAGTCGCTATAATCTAAAAGAGTCAACTAATTTATCAATACTTAAGCATTTAGCAACCGCCAAACTCTATTTCATTGGTCATGGCGGAGAGGACGACAGTGGACTCTTCGTCTAGAATTTCGATGGACTAAGTGAAGGGAGAAGGGAAGATGCATGGTAATCGATTTTTTCTTTTCTGTTTGTAATCGGGCCAAATGAGCTGGATGTGGTGATTGAGTAGAGTAACCTTTTATTTTTGGTTGAATTGTGGTTTATATTTAGACATTAGTCGTAGGGATGCAAACGTATCCGGGTTGGTGGAGCTAGCTCCTGCCCCGATCCGCCCTGGCCAGAGCGGTAAATGGAAAAAAATAAACGGATTCGGGGCAGGAAACGGGATGAATTTTACGATCCGAGACGAATTCGGAGAAGGAAACGGGAGAAATTTTGACCCGCACCGAATCCACCCCGAATCCGCCCCGCCATAATCCGCCCCGAAATTATTTATATTTTAAAAAAACATTCTTAAAAATTAATATATTTATAAAAAAGTTTAAAATACAAATAAATTAGTACTTTCATTTCTAATGTATTTGAAACTTTTAAATTTTGTTTTGAATTGTGATTAATATTTTTTATTTTTATAATTGATATTGTTAAATTATATATATAATATTATTAATAATTATTAATTTATATTTTACAAAATATTAATAATATTATAATTTTATAAAAAATATTAGTTGGCGAGGCGGATTCGGGACGCTGACGGGAGGCGGGTTACGAGGCAGGATGGATTATGAGATGTATTTTTTAACCCGTCACTAATTCGGGGCCGGAGGCGGGGTAGGATTTTGCTTGTCGGGCGGGGGGCTCCTGCCCTCAGATCTGCCTCATTTGCATTCCTAATTAGTAGATGTTTTTTTTAAGTTTTAATATAAATGAGACACTTACACAAAAGTATCCCAAATATGTGTACCTATAATCTATTTCTGATGTAGTGTGATTATTATAAATGGATTGCAAAATAAAAAAAATTTCAAAAACATCCCTCACTTGTTAAATCTTTTTTGGTTATAGAAAGATAAATATTTAATAATAGTTTTAAATAAATGTACTAATATTTAATTCAAATCAGTTAAATATTTAACTGTAATAAATTTTATTAATATCTTTTTATGACATGCATGTATTGGATAAGTTAGCTGGGATATATACTTATGTTAGTTTAAATAGTCAAATTTGTATCATGCAAAATTTTACTCATTTTTGGATTACAAACTGTTCAACCTAATTATTTTAGATTATTTAAATATTATAGAATCTTTTACTTCAATATTTTCAGATTAGTAGATCTTTTATATTTCTTTTACTTCAATTTATTTTAGAATGTAAAATTTTAAATTCATAAAAGCTTGTTTACATACTAATTTGTATCAATTTTTTTTAACTTCAATATTTTAAATTCATAAAAGCTTGTTTACATACTAATTTTAAATTCATAAAAGCTATTCCAATTGATTTTCTTAACTCGCATTAATTTTATAATTGTATCAATTTTTTTTTGTTGCTTCTTTCTAATCTTGTACATAATATTAAATTATTTTATTATTACTTCAAATTTGATAAGTAATTCTATACTGCATAATTGATGATAAAGCTTTCTAATTGTTCAAATGATTTATTTTTCACTCTCTCCCTTTATAAAAAAAAGTAAAAAAGCTTTGGAGCATTTAACAATTAAGATTTTTAATAAGATAAAAATACTATTCTTTTTAGATTATATTATACAAATTTTACAGAAATCAATATGAGAATCCAACTAAATGACTTAAGAGGTATTTAGAATATTTAAATTTTTATAAGAGCATCTATGTAAATATATGCTTTTGGAGGGGCACACAGAAAATTTTCCCTAATTATTAGTACCATCTATGTATCTATTAACTTCTATTAAGCCCAGTAATTCTTAGTCCACGTAGCAAGTTTGGCTTAATTTGAGGTATATAGGACCTATCAGTTAGTATTAATTTCAATTCTCTATTAAATATTTATTTGGCATGTGGGACCCACTTATTAATTTTTCTTATATCCGAAAAGTCAGTTCTTCTCTGCTTGGAATCGGTTTGTGGGTTCGCCTTTTTATTAAGTTTGTCTTTTAGGCATTTGGGACCCACTTCTTAAACTGTACCCTTTAAGAGGAGAAACAGTGTAACAAGAAAAAAAATAATGCAACAAGAGAAAAAATAATGCAATAAGAGGAGAAATATTATAAATATCTCTTAAATGGATGAAGTTTACATCTCAAAGGGTACAAAAAAAAAATAGTGTAAATATCTCTTAAAGAGTGCACCTTTCGTTTAAAGAGTGTAACTTTCATCTTAATTGATAGAATTTACATCTAAAAGAGTGTAATAAGAGAAAAAACAGTGTAAATATTTTTCAAAGAATGTAATTTTTATTTAAAAAGTGTAATTTTTATCTTAAAACTGCAGTTTATATCTTAAGTAGTGCAACTTATGTCCGTAATTTGTACAACGTTCTTTTAAAACAGTGCAATTTTATTTTAACGGTATAATTTTATCTTCATTATTTTTTTTTCTATAATTTTTTATCTTTATTTTTTTTTCTTATTTCTTCTATAATTTTTTTTTGTCACCCCTCTCTGCCAACGGCCACGGCGGTGGCGACGACGCCGTTAAGGACCCTCTGCTCCGAGGCTGTAGCGCCGTAGCAACCTCCACGGTGTTGGCATCGATATCGGCGAAGATGCGTCATCGTCGGAGGCGGCAGATGCGGAGGGAGAGGGAGAGGACGGGAAGGGCAGGGAAGGGCGAGAGAGGCGTCGTTGTTGGAGACGGTGGAGGAGAGTCGGAGAGGAGAAAAAAAAAAAAGAATTGCGACGCGGACTTAACGGGGTCGGAGGCGAGGAAGGTGGGGAGTGCGCGGGCGAGGGCAAGGGCGAGGGCGAGAGCATGGGGGTGAGAGGCCAGGCAAGTAGTTTCCGCCTCCGCCTCTACCTCTACCTCCACTACTTTCTTCGACGAGAGAAAAGAAGAAATAAACGAGAGAAAAGAAGAGGCGAGAGAAAAAACAATTAGGGTATTTTAGTCAGTTAATTGAAAATTCGAACCGAATCTGTAAAATTAAAAAAACCGCCCAATTTTACAAAAGTTCAAAATTTTTTATGTAAATTGGCCAAAAATAAAAGGAAAAATCTCAAGTGGTGATGTATGCATGTATAGAGTTTTGATGACAATCAAGTGATGAGGATAAGTTGAGGGGGTGGCCCAAGGGCTACTTTGAGTGCTTCTTGCACGTGCCGACGGGGAATATCTGTGAAAGCATCACAGCATAAGACAGCCGGACAAAGAGAGTGTTAGGGATAAGCACCAAAAGCAAATGAAAAGGATGCCTTGATTGGATATTTTCATATTATTATCTTATACATATATTATAGGCCTTAATTTGTAGTTCAAGAAAACAAAAAGGTTTGCATCCATTTAGGGATGTCAATAACTCAATATAGATACCAATATATATCCAAATTTTGAAAAATTCGACAGAACAAGTTTAATCGATACTAAATGAATATAATTTTGATTATAGATATAAAAAAATAAAAAATTTGATGGTATTGGATTTGGTTATGATTTTTTTCGTACACAATCCGAATCTGAAGCCAAATCATAATCCATAGTCAAAACCAAAGCGATATAAAAACTTATTTTATTTATGTAATATAAATTTCTAGAAACTTATTTTAAAAAATTAATATAGATTATCAATTTAATAAAATATTTAATATATTATATAGTCAGGTTTGATTTGTCACTGCAACATAATTAAATTATAAGGACATATATTTAGGACTCTTTTATTAAGTGTCCTATTTATACCAAAAAAATTTAAAAAAAATGTATTAAGATCTAAATATAAAGCCTAATCCAACTAAAAACAAAAAGTTTCTCTACTCAACCAATTCCACCCAGCCCACTCGGCCCGATTACAAATAAAAAAGTAAAAAAAAAATTTGATCACTATCTTCCCTTCTCCTCCTCCGCCGCCGCAGCCAACGAGATATGTTCCATCGACTAGAGTTCAGCCGCGAGGATCTCGTAGGGACCGTAGAGAGTTATGATTGCCACGTGTCCCTCCGCCATAGGTTGCTGGAGAAGTGAGTGCTAAATATCAAGGTGGCCATATATATATAGCGACCCCACATATAACAACACTTTTAAAAAGTGTCGAATTTAAAAGACTTTTTGACTGCATCGACATTTAAAAGTGTCACTATACAACGCTTTTATCAGTAGTATGCCAATTTTGAATACGAATTTTTATTTTTTTATTCAGGAGCGGTTTCGAGTTCTGAATTTTTATACCTAATCTACTTTAGATACAATGTCAGATTTCAATTTTGGCCAATTCACTTAAAAAATCGGCTGGTTTTTTGTTTTTGCAAAAATAAGATCACTTTTTAATTTTTTGCATATCAAGTCTGAATTTTTTATAAATTGATCAAATTATCATTATTCCTCTCTCTTTCAATTCTCTCTCTCGTTTGCGTTTTTTTGCCCTCTTCGTCTCCCGTCTTCTCCTTCACTGCTCTTACTCTCTCTCATACTGCTTTCTCTCATTCCTCCTCCTCCATCACCCCTATATTAACAACGCGCTCTTCCCTCTCTATCTCATCCACACCTCTATCAACATCGGTAGCAACGATATGGGCTCGGATACGGCACAAACCGTGGAGGTGAGGGGATGGATGATGATGCAATTTGAGGTGGAGGCTCGACACATACCAGCAACAGAGCAATTTTAGAATGAAGACAACGTGATGCACCATCCTTTGCTTCCTCCTCTGTGTCACTCACTCTGACACCTGCCGTCTCTAGAAGCACAACGTCAATCTTCTTCTTTCTCGACTCCGATGTGGACGACCTCCCCTCGCGGTCACTCTTATCCTCCACCTCCGTACATGACGCATTCAATGGCCTCAACCTTGACCACGGCAATTAAAAAGACAACATATTCAACTATGACAATGAGGACTAACTTACACCATTTAAGACTAAGTTATACCTTTGAGGCTAAGTTGCATCATTTAAGTCCAAATTATACCATTTGAAACTACTTTGAGATAAAGACGTTGCACTATAAAAAATAGAAGTTATACGGTTTAAAGCTAAGTTGTACAATTTGGAGTAAATTGTACTATATGAGAAGTAGCATAAATAGTGCAATTTATAAAATCTCAAAAGATGCAACTTAGTCTCAAATGGTGCAATTTATTATTATTATTATTATTATTATTATTATTATTCTTACTTTTCTACTTCTTGACCTCCCTCGGAGTAGCCATGGTACATAGTGACCTTTCCAAGAAAATATATATATATATATATATATATATATATATATATATATATATATATATATATATATATTTCACTCTCTGCATCCTTTCTCTGTTGTCCTCAAATCCTACAATGCCCTTGCCGCCATCGTCGTCAACGGCGACATCCTCCACCGTGGCCTCGCCGCTGAGCTCTTTGTTCAGAACAGTCTCGTTGTTGCCTCCAGGAATGCAGTAGGTTGGTAGAAGCACAGTGGTGGTGGTGGAAACATGGGCAAGATATGGTGGAGGAGCGTAGCAGCAATGTAGGTGTAACGCCCCAATAGTTCCACATCGGATGGGATACTGATTTCGATCAATTTATATGAGGCCTACATAGTAGTAATAATAACTGGACTTAAGCATTTTGGGCCGGTGGTTTGGCCCAACGAGTTATTATTGCTGGCGGGTCGGGTCGTTGCATTTGGTATCAGAGCCAAATATCAGCCGAAAGTGTGAGAGCTAAGTGTTATGCGGGACAAAGTGTTACACCAACGAATTTAGTAGGAGCCACCTCTTGAACCCATAGGAGCCACATTTAGAATCTCACATCGCCTGGTAAATCTGGTACTAGTTTGTCTATCTGTGATCTGGTTTGGACCCGACGAGGACGTCGGGGTCTAAAATAGAGGGGGTTTATAACACCCCAATAGTCCCACATCGGATGGGATACTGATTTCGATCAGTTTATATGAGACCTACGCGTTAGTAATAATAATTGGATTTAAGCATTTTGGATCGATGGTTTGGGCCCAACGAGTTATTATTGCTAGTGGGTCGAGTCGTTGCGGTAGGGGTAGTGGCAGTGGAAGAAGATGGAGGGAGGGAGAGAGAAAGGTGCTCCTGAGGAGAAGGAAAGAGATGAACACTACAAAATAATGGTGTATGGTGACACTTTTAAATGTCGGTACAGGTCAAAAAAAGTGTTGCTGGCTAAATTACCGAGAATTTTCAAAAGTGTTGCTATATGTGGGGTTCGCTAGGTATATAGTGATAGTTTAAGAATGTTGGTATAACCTAAAACGAGTGCTGCTAATTTACCAATATTTATTTAAGCATTTAGCAACCGCCGGAACTTTACCTCGTTGGTCACGGTGGCGAAGAAAAATGAGAGCAAAGGGCTCTTCGTCTAGGGTTTCAGTAGATTGAGTGAGGAGAAAATGGGAGAAGGTGATCATATTTTTTTTTTTGCTTTTCTATTTGTAATTTGGCCGAATGGGCTGGGTGGGGTGGATTGATTAGAGTAACCTTTTATTTTTTGTTGGATTGGGCTTTATATTTAAGCCTAAGTAGATTTTTTTAAAACTTTTGGCATAAATGGGACACTTATACTAAATTGTCCCAAACATGTGTCTCTGTAATCTAGTTATGTTATAGTGGAAGAGGTAGAAGAAAGATAAACGTAAGAAAAAAGATAGCAAAAATTTAAAAAAAAAATTAATAAAATCCGCAAATTTTCTATGCAAATTGATCTTTAATTTTTTACGAGAATGCTGGTGTACATCGTGTAGGATATACACTCCCACCCATCCAAGGGTGGGGGCTGTCGTCCACTAGTCACATAACTAGTGGACAACATCCCCTCCCTTGAATGATCGAGTAGGGTGTATCACAAGAAGCATTTTTTATTTTTTATTTAGATTTGATTTCGAATCTTACTAAAATTATTCGGAAACGATTGGTCGACAATCCTATATACATCTCATAGAGTAGGAGCCACAAAATGTTAGAATCTTATGTTTTACATTGAATAATTTTTATCCACATTAAGATTTAACATGAATCAAAACATCGCGTCAATTCGACTCAAAATTTAAACCAAAAGTAAGAGTCTACGAGGGGGCGGCGACAAAGACGACGACTTCGATCCACCTCCCAACAAGAGTGGCGTCCGATTGTCGACCATCTTCGGCTCCATTTTCAAATTCGAATCACATGGTTCAAAATTCAACTTTGAATCACGTGACTCAACAACTTTTGGGGGAGGACCTGACCTTTGTTGCTGCAGTTGTTAGGACTGCCCTTGGATCAATTAGAGGAGCCTCTTTCCCCTCTAGCCCATGTGGTTTTGTCTGCCTCGAGCCCCATCGGTGGACCGGTCGATGGGCTGGTACTGCCAAGCTCTGGGGACCTCTGTGTTCCGGACCAGATTATATCCGGGCCGTCTACTGTGAACCAACTTTTTGGGCCTATTCCCAATAGCCCTAACGAGCCGCCCCCAACAGTACCCGGGCCTACTACTAACAAGCTTTCCTTATTACTCGACTCCACCTCTCCTTTTCTTACGAAATCCTTCTGCATGGAACGCACAAACATTGCTACGCCTAACCTATTCCGGAGAAGCGTGCGTTTTGCTAACAAGCATAAGGGATCGAAAAAGTCCACCCTACAGAAAGCCCAAGAGCTCATGTGCAAGAAGCTGAAGCTAGCAAACTGTCTCTCCAAGCCTTCCAGAACTTCCACTCCTATGCCTGGTCCTTCCACCATGGCACAAGCTGGGAACACTGAAGCTCCCTTTTTGTCGACCACCTACCAAGTTTCTAATACTGAAGCAAGACCTTCTTTGCCATGGGAGCACCTAGACATCCCGCTTTCCATGGAGGAGGTTCGTAAGATCCGGAAGGAATACGGAATTATGGATGAAGAGCCCCGACCACCAGCACTGTTGAATTTGGAGGGGAGGGATGATGTCTGTGGGTTTTCTGTTGTATAGATCGCTTTTTCTTGAAGGATCTTGGGTGGGGTTTGTTTTTGTTATGGCTAGAAATAGAGTATTTTGATTTTTGTCTTGAAATGTAAGAGGGCTAAATGATCGGACTAAATGTTCTGTTGTGAAATCCTTTATCTTAAATAGCAGATGCAGTGTGGTTTGTCTCCAAGAAACTAAGCTCCATTCCATTACTACATCAAAATTTTATACCTTCTGTGGTGGATCTCACCTCCAAGATTTCAGATCTCTGAATGTCGTTGGAACAAGAGGTGCCTTACTAACGGCTTGGAATTCTTCCCTCTATAAATGTATTGATGAGTAGTCGGGTCACTTCTCGCTCAATAGAGTGCTGAAAAGAAAGGTG
Organism: Aechmea fasciata; assembly: GCA_025177825.1. NCBI lineage: Eukaryota > Viridiplantae > Streptophyta > Magnoliopsida > Poales > Bromeliaceae > Aechmea > Aechmea fasciata. The sequence continues at coordinate 9,641,665 of CM045940.1, read as the reverse complement.
GATGAGGTTGTAGTCCTGATCTCTAACATCTATGGTCCAAACTGTAACTCACTCAAGGATGCTTTCTTCGATGAGCTTAGATACATCAATACAAGAGCAGGGGATGTGTGGGCGGCCTTAGGCGACTTCAATGTCCTACTTTCTCTACATGATAAGAACAAGGCTATGTCGAATATCTCGAAAATTCTGCAGTTAAGAGAATTGATCAATGACGTCGAGCTAGATGTGCCCTCTCAACAAATCTTTCACATAGTCGAATGGAAGATGCAACCCCACTTTGGAACCGCTGACCGTACTCTCATTTCAAATGGATGGCGTCATAAGTTTCCTAACTCCACTTTGAGGGCGTTGCCTAGACCTACCTCTGATCATACTCCTTTAATCCTCTCTGCCTACACTTTTATTCCATCGGCGAGCCTCTTTAGGTTTGAAACATTCTAGCTTCGCTACCCGATCTCTTCAGAAATTATCCATAATGTATGGAATCAGGATCTACCTGGCTTGGATGCTGCTAGCCGCTTTGCTGTGAAAATCAATAATGTTCAAGGGGACCTAAAATCTTGGAGCGCAGGCCTCACTTCGGCAATTAAACTATAGAGCAAGCACAGTCTCTAATGGATAGAATGGTTAGATAAACAGAGGAAATTAGAACTATCACGAACTTGGAAAACTTGCTGGCTTCAACTACACACGAGATATAAAGAACTCTGCTTGCAAGAGGAATTAAGATGGAAATAGAGATCCCGTGTGTAGTGGCTCAAGGCGGGTGATGCCAACACTAAATTTTTTTTTCTCAAAGCAAGTGGGTGCAGAAACCGAAACTTTATTTCCTACATTTCTAACGGCAATCTCAAGTTCTCTACTCATAGTGATATAGCGGACCACTTGTTTGCTTTCTTCTGGAATCAGTTGGGAACTGAGTGTACTGCCGACAACAACGTCAATTTATCTCTATTGTATAGAGAAGAACAGGGAGTCTTGCTGAATCTTCAGACGCCTTTTACGGAATTAGAGGTTAAGAAGGCGATCTTCTCTAGTGCTTCAGAAAAGGCACCAAGGCCGGATGGTTTGCTGATGTTGTTCTACCAAAGGTACTGGGAATACCTCAAAAAGGACATAATGGAGTTTTTCGACAATTTCTATAGGGGGGCTGGGGACTTGACCGTGCTCAATTCAAGTTGGGTATGTCTTGTAACAAAGAAGGCCACTGTGGAATCTGTCAAGGATCTCCGCCCTATCAATCTCATGCACGATATGTCCAAAATAATCTCTAAAGTGCTTGCGAATAGACTCCAAAACGTGATGGACGCACTCATTAATCCGCACCAAGCAGCTTTCGTGAGAGGAAGGTATATTTTGGACAACTACTATTGCGCCCACATCCTAACCCATCATCTGTCCTCCTCCAAGCAGTAGGCGGCATTACTTAAGCTAAATTTTGAGCGGGCCTTCGATCACATCAGCTGGCACTTCCTATCGAATTTGCTTATGATAAGAGGCTTCGGGGATCGTTGGTGTGGTTGGATTAGCACACTACTGCAGTCTTCCTACACTGCGATACTTCTCAACGGGGTTCCAGGAAATACCATCAACTGCAAGCGAGGACTACGACAAGGTGGCCCCCTATCACCGCTTCTTGTTATTCTTTGTGTCGATGTACTATTCAAAATGCTGCAGATGGCAGTGGATTCAAATGCCATAGCCGCTGTGGGGATAGGAAACCTTAAGATGCATACTCTGCAATTTACCGATGGCATCCTTATGTTCTTCGATAGTTCTCTACGAACTGCCACAGCTATCAAGCTAATCTTGGAAGGCTTCTCCGAGAACTCCGGCCTCAACATCAACTACAACAATAGTGCTATAATACTTATAAATTTGTCACATGAACAATCTATAGCCTTATTCTCCTTTTTGGGATGCTCCACACAGGACTTTCCTTTCATATATCTTGGGCTACCTCTTACTCCTAAACCTTTGTCAAAGTTGGAGTATTTGCCGCTAATTGAGAAGATCGATAAGGGGCTGGCAGGCTAGAAAGAAAGGTCTCTGTCCAGTGGAGGGCGGCTCGTCCTTCTCTACTCGGTCCTTTCTAGCATTTCTACTTACTTATCCTCGATTTTCCACGCCGACCTGGGTTGAAAAGGCTAATGATAAAATCCGTAGAGGTTTCTTTTGGAGATGCAAGAAATTACATAATGGCTTCCATTGCCTTATAAAGTGGGAAAATGTGTGTCGCCCAAAACATTTTGGCAGTATTGGCGTTTGAAATTTAAAATGTATGAACTCCGCCCTATTAATGAGGGGTCTTTGGAGGTTTCACAATTCGCTACACTTCCATAGGTCCAGTTACTTAGGCAAAAACAGTACAAAGGTAATCCGCTCTCACCTAGCAGCAGGATCCCCTCTGGATGCTCTCCTATTTGGAAGACCCTTCTCAACTTGGCTCCGCCTTTCTTCATTTCTACATCCTTCTTACTGTCTAACAGGAATTATACCCTCTTCTGGCATTCTCGTTGGTGCGAGGAATGAACCCTGCATGTCGGCTTCCCTCACTTGTACGTTGCGGCACACCTGAAACAAGCGTCGCTCAAGGAATGTATTTCAAGGTATGCCCAGAGGCTTAATCGGGGCTTTAGGTCTCCGCTGAACGACGAAGGTCGAAATGAGCTACACCGCCTCTCATATCTCGTCGCTAACACATCCCTATCGAGAGATGAGGAATCGGTTTTTTGGAGATGGAGAAGAGATGGGAAATTCTTCGTCCACAGTGCTTACAACTTTCTCATATTTGGGGGAGTCATAGATCGTACAATCTCACACCTATGGAAATTAAAAATACCCCTCAGGATCAAGTTTTTTCTATGGCTGGCCTCAAGGAATACGATTCTAACGGCAGATACTTTGTCCAAGCGTGGTTGGCAAGGACCATCAATTTGTGCTCTATGTTGCAAGAATGAAGAAAAGCTGGAACACTTACTGTTTGAATGCACATTCGTAGTGAACCTGTGGACCAATCTACTACATGGCATACCGAATACTACGCATATTCTGTTAAATCAACCAGGAAATCTTCCATCTAGATGGAATCGAGCTAGGATATCACAATCGGGACAAGAAAAAATTCTCTTTGATCTCTGCTTCGCTGCGACTTGTTGGGAACTTTGGAAAGAAAGAAACTCTAGAATCTTTGACAATTGTGAAACGGGAAGGGGAGAAGTGGGTAAAAAAGTATTTTTCTCTGTTATTCTTTGAAACTCATTTATGAGGGGATAGTGAGCAACGGAGGTGTGCCCACACCATAGTTAGTTAATTCGGATTCGGCAAAAATTCGGTACAGGTATAATTCGGATAAAATTCGTCTTTCAATTTTTAAATTCGTTGAAAAATATGGCTAAAAAACGGATTCATCAATTATTCGGATACGTGATTTGTACGGATATTATACGTTCACCAATTAAAAATTCGGGATAAAAATTCGGCTATTAAATTAAGTTTTCTTCCTATCAAAATTTATACTATTAGTATAAATATTTATATTTTTTAAAAATATAAAAATAAGTAGTTACAAAATTAAACTAATTAAGTAAAAAATTTAAAATTTTCTTTTTTTTTTATTTTAGTCGAGGTGTTTGGAAAGAGTGTGTTTTTTTTTTTTTCAAAGAGTTTTTTTTTTTTTTGTATTTTCGTTTTGGGCCGCCGGCAAGCGTGTGAGGGTGCGAGCGCCACTGAGCGCGCGTCGGAGCGCCGCGCGAGGTCCGCGACGCGTTTTTTTCCCGAATTATACGGGGCGCGTATAATACGCGAATTTGTATTTTTTTATCAAAAATACGCGTTTTTTTCGAATTTTTCCCAAAAATACGAATTCGGCCCATTAATTCGTTTTTTGAAAAATTCGCGAATATTTCGCGAATTAACTAACGTAGGCCCACACTTTCGGCACTCTACTATTCATGTATGATGTACTTTCTCAAATAGGGTGCTCCCTGTTTAATCAAAAAAATAATAATAATAATAATAGGATCATTAATTCAAACATAAATGATAGTACAATTTGTGGGAAAGCGATAAGACACAAAAGAAAGATCATTAAAATGAATAGAATATATAAGGGGTAAATTGCACCACGAGCTCTAAAACCTTTTTCAGCCAACTTTCATTTTAGCCCTTGAACTTTGAGCGTCAAAGTTTGCAGTCCCTATGCTTTTAAAAGAATTTCACTTAAGAGTCCTCATATATATATTCTCTATTAGAGGATAAATTATATATTGTCTACACCCAATATGCATCTTTCACAACTATATTTCTTGCATCGCACATTTAATTAATTTCAATCCTTTCATCCATTGATTTGTAACTTTTTCTATGTATAAAAATTTGATCTTTAAATTGAAAAGTGTAAAATAAATAAACAAATATGCGCATTAATTTACAGTTTATGAACAACAGGTGAATTAGGCACGAGGAACAATTTTAATTAGTCTAAGTTAAGGACTTAAATAACGTTCACAGTTAATTTAGATATTAAGTTAAAATCTTATTAAAATTGTGGGATACGAAATGTTGAAATCAAAAGGGTGAGGACCAGAATGAAACATCACTCGAAGTTCAGGGATTAGGTGTGCAATTTACCCCCATCAATTAATTAAAGAGATCCCTTAAATCTAACGTACGTCGTTGCTTAGGCGCGAATGAGACGAATCATTGATTATTCATTGACAATTTATTGACTAATAAGCATTTTGGGTAGCTTCCTATTGTCTTGGAAAAGGAAATTATTAACTATGTATTAATGACATTGCTTAGAGAACAGGCTAAGATTTCCATTTCACAGGCCCTTTTCTTTTTACTTTTTTTTTTCTTTTTCTTTTTTGTACAAGTTATCAATCATCTAGGATCCTCAAGCTACCGTTTGGTTGGAGTTAAGGAAAAACTAGTTATTCCGTAAATAGTATTAAGTTCAGGATTAAGGTGGGATTAGAGTATTTTTGTATTTGGTTGGGAGTTGGAGTTAGTCCAGAATAGTGAAAAATAACATTTGGTTGGAGTAGATGGTATAAGAAGAATAGTGAGTTATTATGAATAGAAAATAGTATTTGGTTGGAATTTGGTAGGGTTTAGTAGAATTAGCTAAGTCGAGATAATCCATTTGAGGTAGGATTAGTTAACCCCACCTATTTTTGAGAATGTTTGGGAATAAAATGATGATTAAGGGGTTATTCCACCCCTTAGCCCCAACCAAACAGTTGTGTTTGTTTCAAGACGAAAGAGGGTGAAATAACTTACGGCCGTCGGTATCCACTTTTGTTGTTTAGTTCATCGTATTTTCACTTTCAGTCAAGGCTCAAATTTTCTAAAATAGCATAATTAGCTTCGGCCCACTTGAAGTCGAATTCTGTTACGGAAATGAAATGAAAAAAAAAAAAAAAAAAAAAATTTAACTCATCCCTCGCATATCTAATTTTTACGTCATTCATTTTCTATAGAACAAACAATAGAACTAGTGAACCTGGAGTTTCGGAGCTATATAAGGAAACAATGGAAGCAAAATAATTTTTCATCTAAACTCTAGTTCACCTGAAAGTCTAGTTTAATCTAAACAATTTTCTAATAGAATCTCGGTTTGGAATTTTGATGTTGAAATAAGAAATTCAATATTAACTTATGCAGCATGAAATTTTCTTGTGCGATTGAAAGTTCAATAATTTGATTTTTTTTTGCTTCTTGAAAGTCTCATCATTGATGACTAGTGTAGTAACCCGCGCGATGCGGCGGATAAATAATAGAAGAAAAAATAAAAAAATATTGAAGAGGAAGAAAAAAGGAGTTTGGAAAATAAAAATTCAACTGTGTTTTATTTTTTGGGTAGAAAAATATATAAATTGAGCTAACTAATATGACCATTGAAAATTAATAAGCTGTAATCACCATTCAAAAAAACAACCTACAAAAGTCATAAGATGGAGATGATAATGTTGCGATGATGACGACGATGGCGATAAAAATCTCATAGAAGTTTGCAGAATTTTGCACCATTTTGGGTATGGGATGGTCAAAAGTTGCAGGTTAGAACTGCCACATCAATTATGAAATCAAAACTAACCTCTAAATTAATCAAAATAGTACACAAAAATCAAATACTTCATTGATACAACCACCATATAAAAAATAATACAAATAAATTAATTTTAAATGGATACGCAGTAAGAATTCGATATTAAAAATAAAAAAATTAGGTTTAGAATTTTCGTTTCTCAAACCAACCTCTCGATCCGTCCATTATCACTATCCAATTAGCTTCCTCTATTAAAAAAACCATTCGATTACCTTCTTTCCTCATAAATCCAAAGAGATCGACATAGATAAAAACCGTAGAAGCACTTTCTTGATAGGGGGAGGGGGGGGTCGGGTCGAGTCGGATTGGTACGAATTAGAGCTTGGAGGACTTCCTTGCTCTTCCCCAATCTCTAGATTTGAAATAGTAATTATTTATCTTCTCATCTTTTAAATTTGCATGTTAGGAATTATTTAAGGAAGAAGAAACGATTAATATTGAAGAGGAAATAAAAACATATTGATTATATGACATTGAATAAAGAGGAGTTACATGTCATTGAATAAAGAGGAGGGGATAGGAAAAGTCATGAGCAAAAATCAATTTAAAAAAAAAATTAGTGAGGGTGAAAGAATGAATGAATAAATTGGTGATTAAATTGTGAATGAAGGGTTTCTTGCCACGTGACAAGAAACATTATGGATTCATAGTTTTTTATAGATTTAATAGTACTGTTGACTTCAACGGTCATCTGGATTGGCTCCAAAGATTTCAGCAACTACTCTTCGAACTTTCGGAACCCTAATCATCCCCACCCAGAAGAAAGAATCTCATCAACTTCCTTAATTATTCCAGCATCCCTCAAACATCTCTTAATGGAGTGATTCACCAGAGACTCAAAACTTTGAATTTGTGAGAGATTTATCCAAATGCTTTGCTCCTGAATCATCAGATGTCATGAATGAGAGGTTGATCTTCGTCTGTGAAGTTGACGAAAGCTCGATCTTGGCCTTCGAGAGATCTTTGGCATCTGTTCTCTTAAACTCGCTCGCCAAGATCTCCAATAGAGCATTGTCAAACTCCTCTGCACACAAGAAAGTATCACCATGCCTTACTTAAACCTGAAAAATAAAAAAGAAATGATAGTTATATCAAATTAGAGAGCGAATAAATGGCATAGCAACATTCTTAGGATGTTTCATTGTGTTTACAATTCTGTAATTTTGCATCAAATTCGCTAGTTAATATATATAAAAATGTGCGCCTACGTAATTGTCATAATATAAGTCCAAAAGTTTCTTCCATGACAGTTAGAAGCCGATTAAGTAGATATTATTGTCGAATTTGATACAGGATTTTAACAAGAGGATAAAATTGTAGTGGACTAAAAAGACTACTGATCCACAGTTATAGCATTTTAAAGATTAAGGACCTAATATAAACTATGCTAAAAGATTGAGGATACCCTAAAACAAAATGAAGCTTTGAATGTGTGGCGGCACACATACCTCAAAACACCATTTGACATCTCTAAAGATTGAAATACCAAATGTTCCACCTCCGAGATCAAGCACTGCAATGAGACCCATTTATTTGATATTTACATTAATATCAAATATCAATCCATAAGAAAGTGCAGCAGCAGTTGCTCCATTAATAATTCTCTGCACATCTAGTCCAGCAATTCTCCCTGCATCTTTTGTAGCCTGCCTCCGAGTATCATTGAGATCAGCAGGAACAAGTTGTAGCTGCTTTCGAAACAGACTTTCCAAGGTAAGATTCAGCAGTTTCCTTCATGTTAGTCAAAACAAATGGACCAATCTGACAGGGAGAATACTGCTGGTCGTTGGCTTCGACCACTCATCGCCATTAGGTGCCTCGACTATCTCGTAAGGGACCATTTTCATCTCCTTCTGAGTCTGAGGGCCATCGAAATGACGGCCAATCAATCACTTAGCCCCGAAAAATGTATTGGTTGGATTGATCGCCGCCTGGCATTTAGCCAGAGAACCAAGAAGTATTTTGCCTTTCTGGTTAAAAGCTACTATAGAAGTAGTATGAACTTCTCACCTTAGCATTCTGAAAGTAATTTGAGGATAGAAAAGAAGAAATGTAGGTACTGGAGAAACAGAAGTGCAAAATAATAATCCCATTTGAAGAAAAAAGATATATGGCCTTCCCCTCCGTCACAGCCACACAGGAATTTGTGGTGGTTCCTGAATCAATTCTATTGATTTCATTCCGACTGGGTTTGAACTGACAAGAGGAAAAAAAAAAAAAAAAAGAGAAAATTTGATTTCAGAGAAACCTAGAAATACAATAAATAAAAACCTAGTAAGATCAAGTTGGCATTAACGCTACTGATGATACCTGAATGGATTATGCCCAACGAAGGAAGTAGCCCCTGATGTTAGAGCACCAAATAACTGCACAAAAACCAACACGAACAGCAGATGTCATTAAGATAAAATATCTAAAGCAAAGAAGTTTTGTACAACTATGTGGATGAAACAAAATAGGAAAGTTTAGTACAAGCAGTGAGATTTGCAAGATTTCATGAATACAAGTCATAGGCAAACTTTACAAAGAGGAGGAACAAAATCTCACTTCTATCACAGGACAAACCATGGTTAAAAGGTTACAAGTTCTTGGGCTTTGGATTGATAATATACAACTCAAATCCAGCAATTAGCTGAATCATATTCTCCGGATGCGAATCCTGCATAAACCAAAGGTCCAGATGTGGCAAAGGCCGAGTAACAGTAAGCAGCATCCAACATCAGCACCGAAATCCAACATAGCTGTTAATTTGCCACAACTATAACCATTTAATAAGAAATCTTTGCTCAGATTACTTATAGAGCAAATAGGATTACATTATCTAACTATAAAACTCAATTTTCTGATAACAAATTGCAGGGATAGCATAAAAAAGGGGTTACAACTGATTTCCTTTCATTAGAACATTTAATGCTCTCCTAAATCAACCATATTGAAGAGCAATGCTAACCCATTTAAATTTGAACCTCTGCATGTGTTGAGGAATGGTTTAACTCAGGCAACACTTTGACAACACTTTAACAGAAATCCCCAGTAGGCTGAGCATGCCCGAAGTAATCTTATTATACAATCGACGATACAAGAAAGTGTCCCAAGTAACCAATTACAACAACTTGAGAGCTCCATTTTGCAGTCACACAACTACAACTACTTAGCCCTTTTATTCAAACCTCATAGTAATACTAAAGCTGCCATACCCGCAAACATCAATCCTCACATGTTTGCTTTATCCACTAACATTGAAGTAGCTGCTTTATCAGTGAACCAAGTCAGAGCCCCATCCTCAAGAGAGATCATCTCAACCGGCAACAAATCTGCAGAGTTCTCCTCACTCCCAAAAGCCTTGAGCACTGCACTGGCCTTTCCAGCTCCAGTGACCACCATTGCAATGTATGCAGAAGAGTTGATCACAGGGAAAGTAAATGTGATTCTCTCCGGCGGCGGCTTTGGCGAGTCCTTAATGAACGTAACCCACCGCTCCTTCTCGTTGATAAGGGGATGCCCAGGGAAGAGAGAGGCGATGTGACCGTCCGGGCCCATTCCCAGTAGCATGAGATCGAATCTGGGGAACCCAGAAGAGGCTGACAGTGCGACGATTCCATCCTTGACAAGTTGCTTCAGACAGGTTTCATAGTCATCGGCCGCACCCTCAGGGGATAAAGAATCGTTGATTGCATATACTTGACCTGGTGGAATTGGAACCTGTGATGAAACAAGAAAGGGAAGAAAAGAAACTTTAGAGCAGTTGGATGATATTATTATGTAACATTTGGATAAAATTCGACATCAATATGTTGAGCTTCTGAACTCAATCCAAATGACAGAGGCGGCTTCAGACTGACCAAAGGGAGGATAAAATAGATTTGTGAAATAACAAACATGCTGCATAAAAAATCATTTTGAAGTCCTGGCACAACATGAACCAAGAAGTACTGCAACAATATCAAACGAACTAAAGTAATTGAAGAGTTGAACCAAATGCAAAATTATTTTTCTAACATACTGTTTAATAGAACAGACGAAGAGAGGAATCAGAAATAATTTACACACATTTTACGCAAATTTACACAAAAAAGAGAAGGTGCGGAAATAGGGTAAAAGGGTTCCATGTGATTGAAATCAAGGTTTTAAGTGCCCGTCGGCACGGGCCGTATCTACCGTGCCGTACCGTGCCAACAAGATACCGGCACGATACAGACCCCGTGCCGATGGCACAGCTCAAAACCCTTTATTCTTTAAATTAATAAGTAATTTCCTCAATAAAATTCAAAAGATGTGATAAAAAGACATAATAAATAATTATAATATTTTATGCTAAAGAAAATAAATATTTCGTGCTATTATGTGTCGGCACACAAGAATTTTTTGACCGGCACGCATCGGCACGGCTCGGCACGCACCGTGCCGTACCGTGCCGGCAAGTTTCCGGCACGACCCCGTCCCACGGCACTTAAATCCTTGATTGAAATACATTTTTTCAATGTAGGAAGAGGAGCACATGCAATTTCTTCTTAGTTATAAAGAGAAGAAAAAACTACACTTCTTTCAATGTTTCATTCCGAGATATGTTCTTTTCAATGTAAAGAATCCTTACCATTTTCTTTTCTCTGATCTTCTCTCTGCAATGGGAACGTCAGAAAGAAGAAAGAAACAATAAGGAAAACAGTAGAAACTAGAATTACTGAAGAAATGATGTTATCTAGTTCGGTACTTTAGAATATTTCAAGTCTTCAAGATCACAGTTGTTAAGACACCTCGGCAAACATGGGCAGCCAGAACCTCAAAAGCCTATGCAAAATGCCAAGACAGTGACGCACATGCTTAGATATATAAAACTTCAGAAACCCAGTCAGTGATTGTATATCAGTATTGGGAGATATGATTTCTATAGGTGGAGATTCTACCGTTATGCCAATCAAAAAGAAGAAAAGAACAAATAGAATACAACAAATAGCAAAAAAGTTTAATAAACAAAAGAAGAATTAATACAACTATCAATGCCCAAGGAAATTGAGAATATGCAATTAAACCTCCCACAAGATCCTCTTCAATCAGTGTAGGTCAAAGACTTATAAGTCACAGATCTCAGAAGTATTTTTTACAATAGACAATCATATTTGTTTCCTCCAGGAAACATGTCAAATCTATGTCAAGTGACAGATAAAAACTTGCTTTAGGAGGGCATTTTGCACAATTGCATAACCTGCCTTTGTGATGAAATCTTATAAATTACTTTCTGGCCATATCTGATAAAAAAAATTATGTTCCTTTCAGTTAGGAATATTTGAATAAACATTTAAAATAGACATAACAAAGTCACCAGCATAATACTGTTAGGCATAGGTGGAAGGCAACATGTGGCTAGGCAACGAGAACACCAAAGAGTAGCAATCACATAAGATACCAGAAAAAGAAGACTAAAAGAAAACAAGATACCAGAAAAGGTGGAATCATCATCATATCTGCCAACTCCGATTCCGACCCATTCCTAATCCGTTTCATATTGCAATTCTAATTGCAAACCAAACACGCCTTTATGACATTTTTATTAGTCACGTTCATTATTCCCTGATTAACAATTAATAAAATATATATAAATGATTATTCTAACTAAGCGGTGTCTCTTTACAAGAAGAACCGAAATGAAGGGGATCAATAACAATAGCATTCTTACTTATCGCCTATTTTGCACACTTTCTTTTCAGAGAAAGTTCACTACAAGGAGCAAAGCTGCAAAAGTTATATGCTTGACAACAAAATGTTCTGAGCCCCAAAAGCGTAAGATGTAACAATTTCTCCATCTAGTTGCATCGGCAAATTGTGAAGGAAGTCTAATGACAAAACCGTTAGAGCTCTAGCTACCAAAAAACACTTATTAGTAAAATGTCTTTGCACATGAAACATCTCATATGCACACCCTATTATAAGGTGTACATTTTACACGCTATCATTCAAGAATTCAAAATCCCTTTTTGGTTGTTTTTTTGTGTGTGTGTGTGTTAAAAAAAATGATAAGATAAGTGAGAAATCTGGGCCTTTGCGAGAGTAGGGTGTAAGATTGACATCTATAAATTAGGTGTATGGGTCACATTGCTCACTTTCTTATGCTTTAAGTACCTATGATATAATCTCTTTTTGTTTCACCCCTCGAGTTAACACACCATCTAATAGCCAAAATTTAGAGCTAATTCAAACTTGTTAAGACAAAACAGAAGTTTGTTTTTCGTTATCACTTAGCTACAGGCAACAAATCGACAGTAACAACAGCTGCTGCTCAATCAATTCGAAATTTTTAGAGGAGGAGCAACAAAATGGAGGCTTTATACCTTGGAAAGAAACCCATCATAGGCTAGCTTGTAATTGCTATCCACATGATCCTTCGGCACCACCCTCTCATCCACCCAGAACACGTACCACGTCGACCAATCCACAGACTCAACGTACGGCGACTCCGTCAATTTCCTACAATTCCACACTCCCGCGATCCGAAAGTTCAGGTGCGTCATTTACAGAAACCCTAGTGGGAAAGCCCTAAGAATCCGAACACTCCGAACCTGATCGATTCGATGAGAGATCCCCCGGAGAGGACGACGGAAAAAGCCCCCCTCTCCCGCACGAACTTCTCCGAGAGCTCCGCCGTGTACTTCGCAAGCGAGACCGCGAGCTCCTCCTCGCTCCCGAACACGATCAACTCCTTGCTCGCCTTCGTCGCGGCGGAGGCGGCGGTGGAGGAGGCCATGGCGTTTACCGGAGATTGGCGGAGCCGAGCGGGGGAGGGGAATGCGATCCGAGGGGCGATTAGGGTTTTGGGGAGGCGGAGGAGGGGGATCGGGAAAACCCTAGGAAGCGGTGGAGAAGGGTGGCGGCGGAGGATGGCGGCGGGAGAGGAGGAGAGGGCGGAGGAAACCATGCGTTAATAAGAGAGGAGTTGGGTCGGGGGGAATCCTATTCCCACTTCCCAGGTGCGCCGTGAAAAGGGGCGGGTAACGGCTGACTGGTGTGCGATCTATAGCCGTCGGATCTAGATGGACACTTGTTGATCGGCCGCCAGAGGTGGCCACTGCCCACGGGCTTTTGTTTGTTTGCTTCTACTCATCTATACTGTATATATATATATATATATATATATATATATATATATATATATAAGTCATGCTTATCAATAATAGCGAAGACTTCGGTCTTCTGCAAGTTTTCCGCCGTTAGATCCACCCCTTTGATGATTTTCACCCGTTAGATCATACTATTCAACCAACCACCCACTTAATCCTGGGGGCCCACATCATCCTAACCGCACATCTCTCAATCCAACTAAGCCAAAAACTTGGTAGCACCAATGACTTGGTGCTATTAATAGCATAGTAGCCTAGTTTTATATATATATATATATATATATATATATATATAGAGTCCTACCGCTTATCTTTATCAATAAGACGAAGCACTCGGTGCTACCAAGTTTTCCACCGTTCGATCCACCCCTTTGATGATTTTCACCCGTTAGATCAATCTATTCAACCAACCACCCACTTAACCCTAGAGGGCCCACATCATCCTAACCACACATCTCTCAATCCAATGGCTAAAAACTTGGTAGCACCAATGACTTGGTTGTAGAGACCTGAAAATTCAGCTGAGACTTGTTCGGCAGCTCTGGAGAGTGTCGGGACAAGTCTAGGTTGCGTGGGCGCGAATGGACGCCTAACGGGCCCCCTGGGGATCACGAGAGCAGCATGTACTTGAGAGATCTGCGAAATTGCAGATTTCTGTGAGTTGTACCGGTACAGATTGGTTGCTATACCGGTACAGATTGATGGCTATACCGGTACAAAATGGGATTTGTCGTGGTCACATCACCTTGTGCCCACTCCCCTATATACTGAGAGAGAGAGGGGCTTCTTGCTGCTGCTGTTGCTGTGTTCTTCTCCTTCTTCTACTTCGTTTGAGCCAGAGGGAGAGAGAGAGAGAGAAGAAGCTCGAGAGGAGCTGACGACGACGCACCGCGAGCGGAGCGAGGAGGCTTTCGACGACGAGGCGGCTGCGAGGAGCCCGCGTGCGTGCGGGACCGTCGACCTCGACTCAGCGGCGGGCCTAGCGAGTTTTCAGAGGTGAGTAGACCCTCGACAACCCTCCGGTTGGTTCGGATTCCCTTGATTTTCGCACTTGCTGCCACTGCTGCAGACTGCAGCGTCGACGTTTAGTGTTTTGACTCGTGCTCTGTGTAGGAGACTCGGAATCCGGCGAAATCTGCGGCGTTAGATCCGTGACTTCCAGACGATTCCAGCGACACCTTACTTGCCGGATTTGGATCAGGTTTGCCCTGTCGGAACCCATGATTACTGAGCCGCTGTTTTTCGGAAAATTCTGAAGTGCTGAATTGCTGTTTTCCAGCGTCGACCGTCGGCACTTTGGCTGATTCTCCGCGCAGGGTGGTCGGATCGCGTCAAGACTTGCGCCGTTGGATTCCTGACTGCGAGGCGAAGATTTTGATACCTTACTCGCGGATTTCGGACAAGGTTAGCTTGACGAACTTTAAGCTTTTCTCAGCCGCTGCGTTTCGGGCGAGTCGGAAAAATTGAGTGTTTTGGGTTGCTTCTTCGCGGCGGAGGACTTCGGCACTTGGCGGATCGGCGGAGGTGATCGAGGAGGACCTTGGACACTCCTCGCCGCTGTGGGTTTGCGACTAAGGTGGGTTTACATCGGATTAATTCTAAGTGCAATAGTCGACATGTATAGTAGTATGTTCATGATAGCCTTAGCTCGAATTCTTGGAATTGTCTATTGAATATCTGAATTTGGAGCATGCTTAGCGATTAATATTTTTACTTGTTGGACTTGGATTTGACTTAGGAGAAAACCCCGAATTGATCGTCATTATATACATTGCCGGATTTAGCTCTAGGAGCCGTATTTTCGCGGTATCGTCGCGGGTTTCGGCCGATGGATACTTGGGGTAGTGTAGACTGTTACGGGGTGTCGGGCGCCGTCGGACCAGACGGTGGGCCCAAAGTCTGTTCTGGTTACCTGGGTTTGGCCAGTGAGGGCCTGATTGAGCTCGACAGAGCTACGCTGCATACTCGGTTGGGTAGCTCCCCCGAGTGCCGCTCCGGAGTTCGGGCTTGTGCTTTCGCGTTGGTGTCGGGTAGTGCGGGTGGGACTTGCTCTCCACCGAGGCTTGGAGTGGGGGTAGTTTGTATAGTCACAACCGGCACGGGACGGGTGTGTTCACGGTCCCGGGGACGGGTGGGTTCACGGTCCCTTGCAGTTGGGTCAGTTGTTTGGAGTCGTAGGGGTAGTTTTGAGCTTGATAGCTTAGTGACTTGTAGGCGTAGAGGGTTCCGGCTTTCTTTTCTTCTATCTTGCTTGTAGACTTAGTGGGTGGACCGATGTTGTTTAGGCGGCACCCACCGAGGACTACTTGTTTCATAGTAGTTCTCACGCCTCTTTCTTCCACCCTTGTTGCAGGCCTTCGCCTTCGCCGCCGCCTCCCCGAGTTGGACCGCGGGAAGGGCGTGGCGAGCTAGAGCCTACCCTTCGAGTTACGTGCTAGAGGACTTCCACCGCAGTAGTGATAGTTTTGTTTTGGTTTTCCACTTCGTACATACAGTTGAACTCGCGGGAGCGAGTAGCGTTGTATCTGTTTACTTGTATGTATATAAAGTGGTTTTTCCTACCTGTTCGTTCTTAGTTTACTTCAGCTCTATGCTACTGCTTGTAGCATTGTATGTTCTTACAGATTCAGCTACGCTTCGTATACAGGAGAAATTCTCTTGTATACGGCGGATTTGTCGGCGTGCCCGGGGGACTGTTCAGCCCGGGGCGTGACAGATTAAGTTGGTATCAGAGCTTAGTATTAGGTTGTTGGGACCTAGGAAACCTAAGCTGGTAAACCTTAGGGGTTTGACGCGAGAGGCGTGATTTAATGCGAAAGTCATTGATTGTTTGTTCTAACTCATCCCGTAGTGGAGTGAGTGGCGAAGGAGTGCTGTTTTGGTCCGAGAAATTATGTTGGTCGAGACGACATAATTTTGAGGAGAAACAGGGACCGCCTTCGAGACTTTCGATGATTGGGTCGAGTGTTTTTGTCTCTGACCTTGTTTCTATGTGTGCGGCTATGCAGCGCCGCAGAGGACGACCGCCACTACGGGGTCGCGCCCCCGCTACCACCACCACCACCACCTCGGTTACCGGAAGCGGATGGAGCAGGCACCCGACCCGAGCCGGTGTGCCTCCCGTGGTGGGAGCCGAGTACTAGGCCGGAGACGAGTGCGCGGCGGACTTGAGCGCACGATTCGTTGCTTTGACAGAGGTGACTAGGCGACGGCGATTCTACGACGAGATGTGCGGGAGGTTAGCCGCGTCGTCGAGTACAGCATCGGGAGCACCAGCCCCAGCCTACTCCGCCACCCTCTACGCCACCTACTGCACCAGTTGCCGCACCCCCACTAGCGAGAGATCCCGCCAAGACTGTTGCGCCGCGAAGGGTCGATCCGAGCGGCTACGGCGCGAGCAGGACGGATGACCGAGTTGTTGTTTAGCTTCCGCCGCCTCGACCCACCGACGTTTGACGGGCATTGCTCAGAGCCCTGGGTGGTAGAGAGTTGGATTAAGGCGCTGGAGAGGATATTCGAGGACTTGTATGTGCAGGAGGAGGACCAAGTTCACTTGGGGGTCCATTGCTTGATTGGGAACACCGGGGATTGGTGGACGAGGATGAGGCGCGACCGAGTCGTGACCTCTCGGACGACACAGGATGTGTTCGCGGGATGTTGTACCGCACGTATTTCCCCATCGGTGTAAAGCGAGAGGATAGAGGAGGATTTGAAGAGGATCCGGCGGGGAGATCGCACGGTTCGGGAGTACGTCCGGGAGTTTACGCGGCTCGAAGCGTGTGCCGTTTGTAGCGAGGATGAGGCGCACCGGGTGTACCTTTTGAGCGGGGCTTGAGGCCGGATCTTTACGGAGTTCGTTAGGGCGCAGAGGTCGAGGACCCCGGACGCGTCCATCGAGCGACCTTGTTTGAGGAGAGCGACGAGACTACGGATTCGAGAGCGGACTCGGGCGGGGGCAGCCGGGACGAAGCGCCCGCTCACGATGACGACGAAGCGATCGAAGCGACGAGCGTCCGTCGAGGCCTCCACGATCACGTTTCGTGGTCGTGGATCCTCGAGGCGTCGGCGTGGCGAGGATACCGTCGGCGGGCGACCACGGAGGACGCAGACGGTGCGTGATTTGCGGGGGACCGCAGCAGCCTAAACAGTGCGACGGCGAGAGCGGATGTTATGGTTGTGGCCACGGACACCTCGGGCGGCTTGTCCGCGTGCGGCATCGTCGGCGCCATCATCGCCCGGCACGCCGGCGCCACGACGATCATACGGGGCCTCGCCGAGCTATCGCCACGAGGACGAGCATCGATCGCACGCGACGGAGCGACGGCGGTCGCCGGCTCCGAGCGGCAGGTGTTTGCGGCCCGGGTGGAGGACTCTTGACACGACCGTGTGGTGGCGGGTATCACTTTACTTTCTGGTACTAGAGCTCGTACTTTATTTGATACCGGCTCATCGCATTCTTTTATCAGTCGAGCATTTGCTTTATTACATGGTCTAGAGTTAGGGTTGTTGCCTCAGACCCGGGAGATCCAGGTTCCCGACCATGTAGTACGGGTGGTAGAGTGTTGTGGGTCGTGCCCTGTGCAGCTAGGCTCGTGGATTTTGCCCGCAGACTTGTTAGTATTAGGGCAGCTGCACGACTTCGACCTAGTGCTTGGCATGGACTGGCTGACGCGATACTACGCAACGATTGACTGTGGGGAGAGGACGGTGACACTCCGTGAGCCTGGTCAGGAGGAGTTCACTTTCAGAGGCTGCAGGAGCACGTTGTTTGCCGCGTGGATTTCTTCGGCGAGAGCTCGACAGCTGATGAGTAGAGGGTGCACCGCTTTTCTGGCGACGGTTACAGCGGTACCTACGGCGGCACCGAGGCTCGAGGACATCCCCGTGGTTCGCGAGTTTCCGGATGTGTTTCCCCCTGAAATGACGACTATGCCGCTGGAGAGGGAGATCGAGTTTGTGATTGATGTAGTTTCGGAACCGCACCAATCTCGAAGGTACCTTACGGATGGCACCCGCCGAGCTGAGAGAGTTAAAGGCGCAGCTTCAGGATTTGATGGATAAAGGGTTTGTGAGACCCAGTGTATCGCCTTGGGGAGCGCCGGTGTTATTTGTAAAGAAGAAGGATGGTTCACTCAGGTTATGTGTGGATTACCGGGAGCTGAATAAAGTGACCATCAAGAACAAGTATCCTTTGCCGCGCATTGATGATTTGTTTGATCAGCTGCAAGGATCTTGTGTCTTCTCGAAAATCGATCTCCAGTCGGGTTACCACCAGCTGAGGGTGAGGGCCGAGGATGTTTCCAAGACGGCTTTTAGGACTCGGTACGGGCATTACGAGTTTACCGTGATGCCTTTTGGATTGACGAATGCCCCTGCCGCGTTCATGGATTTGATGAACCGGGTGTTTAAGCCGTACTTGGACCGATTTGTTGTAGTCTTCATCGACGATATTTTGGTATACTCCCGTAGCTACGCCGAGCATGAGGAGCACTTGAGGATAGTGCTACAGCTCCTGCGAGAGAAGGAGTTGTATGCCAAGTTAAAGAAGTGCGAGTTCTGGTTGCGGGAGGTTACTTTCTTGGGCCACGTGATTTGCGGATGGAGTGGCGGTAGGGCAGAAGATTGATGCTATTCGGTATTGGCCCAGGCCGACGACGGTGACAGAGGTGCGGAGCTTCCTTGGATTAGCAGGATATTACCGTCGGTTTGTGGAAAGCTTTGCGAGGCTTTCCACACCCCTCACTCGATTGACTCGTAAAGGAATTAAGTTCTTTTGGAGTGAGGATTGTCAGAGGAGCTTTGATGAGTTGAGACAGTTGCTGACATCAGCTCCTATCCTTGCCCTCCCAGTTATGGGGGAAGGATATGTGATTTACAGTGACGCATCACACAGTGGATTAGGGTGTGTGTTGATGCAGCATGGTAGGGTAATTGCTTATGCTTCACGGCAGTTAAAGGATTATGAAAAGAATTATCCTACGCATGACTTGGAGCTTGCCGCGGTAGTCTTTGCTTTGAAGTTGTGGCGGCATTACTTGTACGGCGAGCGCTGTGAGATTTTTACTGATCACAAGAGTCTCAAGTATCTGTTCACCCAGAGAGTTGAACTCGAGGCGGCGCAGGTGGTTGGAGTTATCTTGAAGGACTACGACATTAGTATTCGATATCATCCCGCAAGGCGAATGTGGTGGCGGATGCTTTGAGCAGAAGCGATGCGGGGCTCGTGCTTGATGATCACGCGGCGAGGCCGTTACTTGAGGAGCTACGGTTGAGTTTAGAGGTTGTGTCCCGGGTCTCGCAATACTAATGTCTATGGTTTTGCGGCCCACTCTGTTGGATAGGTTCCGAGAGAAACAGAGTGGAGACCCACACTTGTTGAGGATTAGAGAGCAGTTGGAGAGGGGACAGGCAGAGGGTTTCACAGTGGACAGTTCGGGAGTACTGAGGTACAGGGACCGACTGTGTGTACCCGTGGATTCAGAGATCCGAGCAGACCTTTTGAGAGAGGCTCATTGTTCTCCTTATACAGTTCATCCTGGTGGAACCAAAATGTATAAGGACTTGAAGTCACAGTTTTGGTGGAATGGAATGAAAAGAGATATTGGCAGATATGTGGCCCAGTGTTTGACTTGCCAACGGTGAAGGCGAGCATCGGTGCTGTGGCAAGCTTCGAGTGCCAGTGCCCGAGTGGAAATGGGAGCAGATCACGATGGACTTTGTCGTGGGGTTACCTACAGCTCAGGGTGGTTATGATGCTATTTGGGTGATAGTGGACAGATTAACCAAGTCTGCCCACTTCCTACCAGTTCAGACCACCTGGTCCAGGGAGAGACTCGCGCCGCTATATCTGGATGAGATTGTCAGTCTGCATGGCGTGCCAGTGTCGATTGTATCGAGACAGGGGACCCGAGGTTTGTATCACACTTCCGGGAGGAGCTTACAGACGACCTTGGGTACACAAATACACTTCAAGACAAAGATTTCACCCACGTGACGGATGGTCGGTCGGAGCGGACCATTCGGACTCTAGAGGACATGCGAGGGCATGCGTCCCGGACTTTGGAGGAGGGTGGCATCGACATTTGAGGCGGTTGAGTTTGCGTACAACAACGGCTATCAAGCGAGCATCCGATGGCTCCGTTTGAGGCGTTGTATGGACGCGAGATGTCGATCCCCCTTGTGTTGGAGCGACGTGGGTGAAAGGAGGACACTTGGGCACGAGATCTTGCTAGAGGCCGAGCAAAGGTGAAGGTAGTTCGACGCCACCTTTTGACACGGAGCCGCGGAGGAGCTACGCGATACTAGGAGGCGAGATTTGGAGTTTCGGGTTGGAGACCATGTATTTCTTAAAGTCTCGCCGTCCAAGGATTCGCAGATTTGGAGTACGTGGAAAGCTCGGTCCACGGTACATTGGCCCTTTTGAGGTATTGGAGCGAGTCGGGCCGGTTGCTTACGGGGTTGCTCTACCCTCGACTAGTCGGCACTCACGATGTTTTCCACGTCTCGGCATTGAGGAAATATGTTTTCGATCCCTCTCACGTGATTGACTTCACTCCGCTTGAGCTAGGCGAGGACCTTCGATACGAGGAGCGACCGTTGCGGATTCTTGCTCGCGAGGCGAAAGAATTGCGCAATCGGATCATACCGTATGTTAAGGTGCAGTGGAGTAATCACGAGGAGCGGGAGGCGACTTGGGAGCCCGAGACGGTGATGAGGGAGGCCTATCCCTACCTGTTCGACGACCAGAGCTGAGGTACGTTCGAGTTTCGAGGACGAAACTTTTTGTAGTGGGGGAGGATGTAGAGACCTGAAAATTCAGCTGAGACTTGTTCGGCAGCTCTGGAGAGTGTCGGGACAAGTCTAGGTTGCGTGGGCGCGAATGGACGCCTAACGGGCCCCCGGGGATCACGAGAGCAAAGATGTACTTGAGAGATCTGCGAAATTGCAGATTGTGAGTTGTACCGGTGCAGATTGGTTGCTATACCGAGTGCAGATTGATGGCTATCTTAGGTACAAAATGGGATTTGTACCGTACAAACCGGCGGCATAAGACGGCTTTGGTCACATCACCTTTTGCCCACTCCCCATATACGAGAGAGAGAGAGGGGCTTCTTCTTCTTCTTTGTTCTTTGTGTTCTTCTCCTTCTTCTACTTCGTTTCAGCCCGAGGGAGAGGTAGATAGAGAAGAAGCTCGAGAGGAGCCCGAGCTTCGCCGACGACGCCCCGCGAGCGGAGCGAGAGGCTTTCGACGACGAGGCGGCTGCGAGGAGCCCGGCGTGCGTGCGGGACCGTCGACTCGGCGGCGGGCCTAGCGAGTTTCAGAGGTGAGTAGACCCTCGACAACCCTCCGGTTGGTTCGGATTCCCTTGATTTTCGCACTTGCTGCCACTGCTGCAGACTGCAGCGTCGACGTTTAGTGTTTTGACTCGTGCTCTGTGTAGGAGACTCGGAATCCGGCGAAATCTGCGGCGTTAGATCCGTGATTTCCAGACGATTCCAGCGACACCTTACTTGCCGGATTTGGATCAGGTTTGCCCTGTCGGAACCCTTGATTACCGAGCCGTTTTTCGGAAAGTTCGAAGTCTTTGAATTGTCGTTTTCCGGCGTCGACCGTCGGTACTTTGGCTGATTCTCCGCGCAGGTGGTCGGATCGCGTCAAGACTTGCGCCGTTGGATTCCTGACTGCGAGGCGAAGATTTTGATACCTTACTCGCTGATTTCGGAACAGGTTAGCTTGACGAACGTTAAGCTTTTCTCAGCCGCTGCGGTTCGGGCGGAATTCGGAGAAATTGAGTGTTTTGGGTTGCTTCTTCGCGGCGGAGGACTTCGGCACTTGGCGGATCGGCGGAGGTGATCGAGGAGGACCTTGGACACTCCTCGCCGCTGTGGGTTTGCGACTAAGGTGGGTTTACATCGGATTATTTCTAAGTGCAATAGTCGACATGTATAGTAGTATGTTCATGATAGCCTTAGCTCGAATTCTTGGAATTGTCTATTGAATATCTGAATTTGGAGCATGCTTAGCGATTAATATTTTTACTTGTTGGACTTGGATTTGACTTAGGAGAAAACCCCGAATTGATCGTCATTATATACATTGCCGGATTTAGCTCTAGGAGCCGTATTTTCGCGGTATCGTCGCAGGTTTCGGGCGATGGATACTTGGGGTAGTGTATACTGTTACGGGGTGTCGGGCGCCGTCGGACCAGACGGTGGGCCCAATGTCTGTCCTGGTTACTTGGGTTTGGCCAGTGAGGGCCTGATTGAGCTCGACAGAGCTACGCTGCATACTCGGTTGGGTAGCTCCCCCGAGTGCCGCTCCGGAGTTTGGGCTTGTGATTTCGCGTTGGTGTCGGGTAGTGCGGGTGGGACTTGCTCTCCACTCGAGGCTTGGAGTGGGGGTAGCCGTATAGTCACAACCGGCACGGACGGGTGTGTTCACAGTCCCGGGGACGGGTGGGTTCACAGTCCCCTTGCAGATTGGGTCAGGTGGTTTGGCGTCTGTAGGGGTCGTTTTGAGCTTGATAGCTTAGTGACTTGTAGCTGTAGAGAGTTCCGGCTTTCTTTTTTCTATCTTGCTTACCCCGTAGACTTAGTGGGTGGACCGATGTTGTTTAGGGCGGCACCCACTGAGGACTACTTGTTTCATAGTAGTTCTCACGCCCTCTTTCGTCCACCCTTGTTGCAGGGCCTTCGCCTTCGCCGCTCCTCCCGAGTTGGACCGCGGGAAGGGCGTGGCTAGCTAGAGCCTACCCTTCGAGTTCTTTGCTAGAGGACTTCCACTGCAGGTAGTCATAGTTTTGTTTTGGTTTTCCACTTCGTACATACGATTGAACTCGCCGGAGCGAGTAGCGTTGTATCTGTTTACTTGTATGTATATAAAGTGGTTTTTCCACCGTTCGTTCTTAGTTTACTTCACTCTGTATGCTTGTAGTATTGTATGTTCTTACAGATTCAGCTACGCTTCGTATACAGGAGAAATTCTCTTGTATACGGCGGATTTGTCGGCGTGCCCGGGGGACTGTTCAGCCCGGGGCGTGACATTGGTGCTATTAATAGCATAGTAGCCTAGTTCTATATATATATATATATATATATATATATATATATATATATATATATATATATATATATATATATATATATATATATATATATATATATAGGGTAAATTGCACCTTTGTTGCTCCCTGAACTTTTGGCGGAGTTTCATTTTACCCTCAAACTCTTAAAATGGTCATTTACCCCCCTATACTTTAATATTGCATCTTGTTGCCCCTTCCGTCAGTTAAAGTTAACGGAGCTGAATGGGAGTTGACAGAAGGGTTAGGTTTTGACGGTTTTGGGATGCAAAAACTATGAGAAGAAGAGTTGGACGGCATAGAAATGGAGAAAAAAAGAGTTTTTAAGGAATAGAAGTGAGTTGGTTGGAACATGGGACGATTTAGGCGGTATATTTTCCGCCAAAACCTAACCTTTCCGTTAACTCCCGTTCACCTCCGTTAACTTTAATCGACGGAAGGGGCAACAAGATGCAATATTAAAGTATAGGGGGGATGACCGTTTTAATAGTTTGGGGGGTAAAGTGAAACTCCGCCAAAAGTTCAGGGGCAACGGTGCAATTTACCATATATATATATATATATATATATATATATATATATATATATATATATATATATATATATATATATATATATATATATATATATAGTAGAGCTAGAATACTTTTACAAGTATCACTTAAGTGGTGCTTGTGTGTTTTTAGCCCTTGGATGGAGAGATGTGAGGCTGAAATGATGGTGGTAGATGGTGGTAGGTGGTGGTAGGTGGAATAGTGTTTGATCCAATGACTATTAATAGTCAAAAAGTAGATCCAATGGCTAAAAACCTAATAGCATCATGGAGGTGATACTTGTAAAAGTATCCTAGCTCAACTCTATATATATATATATATATATATATATATATAGAGAGAGAGAGAGAGAGAGAGAGAGAGAGAGAGAGAGAGATTGAGAGAGAGTACTCCACGAAGAAGAGTCTTGCAGTGATAAGACCACTACTCATAAGTTGTTTTTGATGATGGGGCCTCCGAATCGACGATCCACTCCGTTAAATATGATCTAGAGTATTTAAAACTTCTAGAAAATAAATTTCGTAATTTTTCGATATCATTACCTTACGATCAAAAGCTCACAAAATTGACAATTTTTAACGACCAGTATGGGATACTTGCTAGTTTAACGGTGTAAAAGAATTGAAATAGGTTGAATTTTTGATAAAAAATTCTATTCACTACCTAGATAAAGATCAATAACTCCGATCTTAAATTGAAGGATCCGATCATCTATTTTTAGGACGTCGTTCGATTTCCGTTCATTTTATGCCCATTTGATGGACTTTATTATGATTTTGAAAAATTACGAAATTTATTTTCTAGAAGTTTTAAATACTCTAGATCATATTTAACGGAGTGGATCGTCGATTCGGAAGGCCTATCATCGAAAACAACTTATGAGTAGTAGGGCTCTACTACTCATAATAGTATAGTAGCCCTACTATATATATATATATATATATATATATATATATATATATATATATATATATATATATATATATATATATATATATATATATAGAGTCCCAATTTGTGCTATCAATAGCACGAAGCACTCGGTGCTACTAAGTTTTCCACCGTTAGATCCACCCCTTTGATAATTTTTACCTGTTAGATCATACTATTCAACCAACCACCAACTTAACCCTAGGAGGCCCACATCATCCTAACCGCACATCTCTCAATTCAATGGCTAAAAACTTGGTAGCACCAATGACTTAGCTATTAATAGATAGGAGCATAGTTATATATATATATATATATATATATATAAACGTATTAATTACACCGATGGTCTCTAATCTTTATATTATTTCTCAGTTTGATCTCCTACTTTTTTTTTCTTTTTTTTTTTGCAATAAAATTTCTAATTTCTTAATTTCATTTTATTTAAGTCCCAATTGTTGGATAGTTGTTATTTGGGAAGATGGGTATTGTCCAACTATAAATATCTTTTTCTAACTTCCTCTCCTTTATTTTATGCAAAAATGAGAGAAGAGAAAGTGACAGAGTTTTTCAAAAAAATTAAATACTGTACTACTTAGAAAAATATGACTACAATACATAATTTTTCTTGTGTTTGGCTTTAACCATCCCTATAATTTACAGACCTAAGATATAATGAAATCTAGCCCACACTAACTCACCCATTAATACATAATAAAGAGACCTCATGAATGCTTAAGTTAATTCAGGAGTTAAGCATTTTATAATCCTCCTTCTCCCATATAGGGTCTGCAGTAGGCCCCCCTTGACAGCCTGCTCGGTTTAGCGAAGTTGGGCCAGGAACTCCCTGACATTGAGCCGAAAATTACTTTTCAGTCCAAAGCGCTTTTTAAAAGTTAGGCCAAACACCCCTAACTCTCTCTTGGGGATTGGGTGAAGGGAGCTTTTGAAGATCAGCCCCAAGGCCTATACAGGGCCAGATTTTAGGGGCCAGGCTGTGCTAGCTTGGCAAGCACAACCCATACAGGTAGTGTCGTGCCTAGACCGACAAATCCAACTCGTATCTGCGGTACCCACGCTTTCCCGCAAATTTACGGATATACCTACTAACTTTTCTTACTAATCCGTGTTACCCAAAAATACCCGCATATAAAATTTTTAAATAATTTAAAAAAAAAATAAAAAATGAATATTTTTTTTATTTTACTCGTTACTAGAACTCTTAAGACTAATTTCTCTTAGGATCTTCTCGTTTCTTTTCTTTATTATCTGTTAAATGTGTGATGTTTCAAATAATAAGTTCAATTTTGATCATTAATATCAATACAAATACATTAAGGGTGAAACCTCACCCTTTGTTTCCCCTTAATTTCGGTAGATCAACCTGCTCTCCCCGGGTTTTCGGTGTCCCTCTCCCTATTTTTTATTCTTTTTTACTCTCTCTGCCCTCTGCCTCTCTCTTTCTCTCCCCATTTTTTATTTTTTTACTCCTCCGCCCTCCCGCTCTCTCTTTCTCCCCTACTCCCTCTGCCCTTGTGCCTCTCTCTTTCTCTCCCCATTTTTTTTTTTTTACTCCCTCTGCCCCTCTGCCTCTCTCTTTCTCCACCGTACATGTCCGCCGCTCTCTCCCCGGTTTCTTTGTCCCTCTCCCCATTTTTTATTTTTTTTTACTCCCTCTGCCCCTCTGCCTCTCTCTTCCTCCACCGTACGCGTCCGCCGCTCCCTCACCTATTTTTTTTAGGGCCTTCGTACGCCTCCGCCGCTCCCTCTCCGCCTTCTCGGTTCCTCCGTACGCCCCCGCCGCTCCCTCTCCGCCTTTTCGGTCTCTCCCTTCGTACCCCTCGCATCTCCACCGAACCCCTTCTCACCCTCTACCACCAAACCCCTTCTCTCTCTCTCCCTCCTATTCTCCTTTCCTCTCTCTCTCCCTCTCCTTCTCTCCAGTACGCCTACGCGCCGTCTCCGCCGCCTACGCGCCGCGTAAACACTGTACGGGCTAATCCGCCGTAGATCTCCTCTATCTCTCTCTCTCTCTCTCTCCTCTCCGCGGTTTCGGACCTCTGTCCTCTCCGTGCCATCAAATCCCACAAATCGGGCAGTGTGGATTTGGGGGGAGGAGTAGGAGAACAAAGGATCGGAAATGGGAGAGGAGCCATGGAAGGAGTCGGAGGTGGAGGAGGCGAAGGAGGAGAAGGCGCATGATGGCCCCGAGGACGTCGTCCCCGTGGAGAGTACGATCTCTTTTTCTTTTCAGTTTTTTTTTTAAAAAATTGATTCATCTGTTTTTATCTAATTTGTGTGCATTGTTGAAGGATTTGTTGAGAGAAAGAAGCAAATTTTAGGAATTTTATCGCGATCGAGGCTTAGTTACGTAGATGTAGATATTGATGTTTAGTGTTTTTAAAGGTGATTTTCGGAATTTTTTCCAGAGACTTGGATAATTTGAATGCAGAGGGCGATGGTCCTGTGGACACTCAATCCTGCAGAACGAGACGCGGCGCTTGCGACTGAGGCAGTGAGGAAGTGGCGGTAAGCGACTGGGTGCTGATTGAGGTCGCATGCGCAAGGAGTTCTGCCGAATTGTTTGCAACGAGGCAAGCGTACCATGCTCGGTTCAAGCGGTCGATCGAAGAGGACGTGGCGGCGCACACCACCGGTGACATGCGAAAGGTAATGGAATAGCTTTATTCTCAATGCATGATTAAAAACTTCTGTAGTTGGGAATAACAGTGTTGGTTGGTTTTAATGTGCCTTTGATCCTTCTAGGATATGTATTTTGGTTTTCAGAAAACTACTAATCTTAGATATTTCAATAGTTATCATATTTTTTCATACGTAGATTGTTCCCTAAATAATAGAAGTTAAAGAAATATGCTTGCTTTAATTGACCATGGAGATGGATCTATCTTTGTAATCCAAGAATTAGACTTATTCTCCACCTCACAAAAAATAACTTGATTTTCTATTGACGTAATTCCAATTAATTTTTTTGTATATATTGTGCTTCAAATTATACAGTATCCACTTCAGAAGAGATGTAGCCAACATCATCAAATTGTCCACAGTATCTTTGAAATTAATTTGCTTAAATCTCTTAGATTAAGACTTTTTGCGTTTTCAGAACTTATACCAATACATTCTTGAAAAAAATTCTTATTTTTTTTATTCAGAAACACAATATGAAATGGCAAATAAGTACATAACACAATTATTGGCTGCTTCAATGGTTGGATGCTCATGGCTGTTTTCTCTGCGGTTCCTGATGCCATGCCTGATGTGCGCTTTTTTTTTACTTACTTTCATCAAGTTTGCCTTCTTATTGCCTGTTTATTACACTTTTTTCTTTGAATGTTTGTTAGATTTGGTAAAACCGGGTGCCGATGTAGTCTAATTGATGAATAACTTATACAGTTCATGTTGCAGAAGAATTTATTCTTGAATGTTAGTTGAATGGATTGTTTGGATTATATGGCATTTCCAAGTTAGCGACAAGGGACCATTCCTGAGGTAATTTAATTACCTCTATAACAGGGACTTAAAGTTTCCAACTTCCTATATGAAAAAAAAAATAAATAAATAATTCAAAGCTCATTATTTCATACCCTGCTGCTCAAGAAATATTGCATTAAAAGCTGTATTCGGTAGGTTCAGAATAAGTTCAGATAAAGTAATTAACTACAGTGTTATTTCTAAATGGCAGCAAATTTTTAACTGAAGAAGAGAAGTGTAGCTGATCTATTTGACTGGAGGAGGCAAGTTAAACTTCTTATTCTATGACTTTTCGCTTTTAAGATGATTGATTAGATGCTTACACTTTTTCAGAGTAATTAAATGTTTATACCTGTAAATAAGTCATTTGATAGAGTTTGATATTTAATTAATCTTGAAATTGAAAACCTCTTTCATTGGCTCCTCTGGCACTTTAATGCTTTTACAATTGTTTTCTCATTCATTCTGTTCTTGCAGCCCTGTAGCTATTTTTTTCTCTATACTTTTTTATTTTACTGTGAAATTTCACTACGC
This sequence comes from Aechmea fasciata, assembly GCA_025177825.1. NCBI lineage: Eukaryota > Viridiplantae > Streptophyta > Magnoliopsida > Poales > Bromeliaceae > Aechmea > Aechmea fasciata. Next base: position 9,612,849 of record CM045940.1, on the reverse strand, counting down.
CATGCTTTTTCTATTTTTACTTACTTTTATCAAGTTTGCCTTCTTATTGCCTGTTTATTACACTTTTTTTTTCTTTGAATGTTTGAGTGTTTTTAACTCTGTTTGATCTCTATTTGCAGTCTTCTGTTGTTGCTAACCATGACATTGTTTTTCTAACACTATTTGCATTGCTTGGATGCTTTGGATGGAAAATAGGATTCCATTTCCTATCTACGACGTGATCACGTGATTAACAACGCTCGAGCTCTAACGGATCTTCTCCAGAATATTAGGATTAATTGGTCGTGCATTGTTATGTTGGTGGTGTGGTTTTCTTTGAAAGTATACCATGTAGTAAGTTATGATCCGGTTTATATATTATTATTTGTGCGGCTTCTACTATTGCTTAGAAACCATTGGACATGCTTTTTGTTATAGTCAAAACAAACTTTTGTATAAATTGATGGTTGGTTTATTTTTCTAAACAAGTTTAGTTCTATGTGTTGGGTACCTTCATGTTGATACAGATGAACAACTATTTTGTTATGTCTCCATGTAATTAGCATGTGAACAATTATTGTCACGCCCCGGGCTGAACAGTCCCCCCGGCACGCCGACAAATCCGCCGTATACAAGAGAATTTCTCCTGTATACGAAGCGTAGCTGAATCTGTAAGAACATACAATGCTACAAGCAGTAGCATAGAGCTGAAGTAAACTAAGAACAAACAGGTAGGAAAAACCACTTTATATACATACAAGTAAACAGATACAACGCTACTCGCTCCAGCGAGTTCAACTGTATGTACAAAAGTGGAAAACCAAAACAAAACTATCACTACCTGCAGTGGAAGTCCTCTAGCACAGAACTCGAAGGGTAGGCTCTAGCTCGCCACGCCCTTCCCGCGGTCCAACTCAGGAGGAGCGACGGCGGCGAAGGCCCTGCAACAAGGGTGGAAGAAAGAGGGCGTGAGAACTACTATGAAACAAGTAGTCCTCAGTGGGTGCCGCCCTAAGCAACATCGGTCCACCCACTAAGTCTACAGGGTAAGCAAGATAGAAGAAAAGAAAGCTGGAACTCTCTACAGCTACAAGTCACTAAACTATCAAGCTCAAAACTACCCCTACAGACTCCAAACAACCGGACCCAATCTGCAAGGGGACTGTGAACCCACCCGTCCCTGGGACTGTGAACACACCCGTCCCGTGCCCGGTTGTGACTATACCGCTACCCCCACTCCAAGCCTCAGTGGAGAGCAAGTCCCACCTGCACTACCCGACACCACCGCGAAAGCACAAGCCCAAACTCCGGAGCGGCACTCGGGGGAGCTACCCAACCGAGTATGCAGCGTAGCTCTGTCGAGCTCAATCAGGCCCTCACTGGCCAAACCCAAGTAACCAGGACAGACATTGGGCCCACCGTCTGGTCCGACGGCGCCCGACACCCCGTAACAGTATACACTACCCCAAGTATCCATCGCCCGAAACCTGCGACGATACCGCGAAAATACGGCTCCTAGAGCTAAATCCGGCAATGTATATAATGACGATCAATTCGGGGTTTTCTCCTAAGTCAAATCCAAGTCCAACAAGTATAAAATATTAATCGCTAAGCATGCTCCAAATTCAGATATTCAATAGACAATTCCAAGAATTCGAGCTAAGGCTATCATGAACATACTACTATACATGTCGACTATTGCACTTAGAAATAATCCGATGTAAACCCACCTTAGTCGCAAACCCCTGGCAGCGAGGAGTGTCCAAGGTCCTCCTCGATCACCTCCGCTGATCCGTCAAGTGCCGAAGTCCTCCGCTGCGAAGAAGCAACCCAAAACACTCAATTTTTCCGAATTCTGCCCGAAACGCACCTGCTGAGAAAAGCTTAAAGTTCGTCAAGCCAACCTGGTCCGCAATCAGCGAGTAAGGTATCCACATCTTCGCCTCGCGATCGGGAATCCAACGGCGCAAGTCTTGACGCGATCCGACCACCCGCGGAGAATCGGCCAAAGTACCGACGGTCGACGCCGGAAAACAGAATTCAAAGACTTCGTAACTTTCCGAAAAACGGCTCGGTAATCAAGGGTTCCGACAGGCAAACCCGATCCAAATCCGGCAAGTAAGGTGTCGCTGGAATCGTCCTGGAAGTCACGGATCTAACGCCGCAGATTTCGCCGGATTCCGAGTCTCCTACACGAGCACGAGTCAAAACACTAAACGTCGACGCTGCGTGCGGCAGTGCGAAAATCAAGGGAATCCGAACCAACGGAGGGTTGTCGAGGGTCTACTCACCTCGAAAACTCGCTAGGCCCGCCGGCGAGTCGAGGTCGACGGTCCCGCACGCACGCCGGGCTCCTCGCAGCCGCCTCGTCGTCGAAAGCCTCTCGCTCCGCTCGCGGTGCGTCGTCGTCGAAGCTCGGGCTCCTCTCGAGCTTCTTCTCTCTCTCTCTCCCTCTGGCTGAAACGAAGAAGAAGAAGGAGAAGAACACAGCAACAGCAGCAGCAAGAAGCCCCTCTCTCTCTCTCTCTGTATATAGGGGAGTGGGCAAAAGGTGATGTGACCAAAAGTCAACCTGAGCCATGCTGCCAGGCTGTACCGGTACAAATCCCATTTTGTACCGGTATAGCCATCAATCTGTACCGGTATAGCAACCAATCTGTACCGGTACAACTCACAATCTGCAATTTCGCGAGATCTCTCAAGTACATGTCGCTCTCGTGATCCCCGGGGGCCCGTTAGGCGTCCATTCGCGCCCACGCAACCTAGACTTGTCCCGACACTCTCCCGTAGCCGCCGAACAAGTCTCGGTGAATTTTCGTGTCTCTACATCCTCCCCCACTACAAAAGTTTCGTCCTCGAAACTCGAACGTACCTCAGCTCTGCACGTCGAACAGGTAGGGATAGGCCTCCCTCATCACCGTCTCGGGCTCCCAAGTCGCCTCCCGCTCCTCGTGATTACTCCACTGCACCTTAACATACGGTATGATCCGATTGCGCAATTCTTTCGCCTCGCGAGCAAGAATCGCAACGGTCGCTCCTCGTATCGGTCCTCGCCTAGCTCAAGCGGAGTGAAGTCAATCACGTGAGAGGGATCGAAAACATATTTCCTCAATGCCGAGACGTGGAAAACATCGTGAGTGCCGACTAGTCGAGGGGGTAGAGCAACCCTGTAAGCAACCGGCCCGACTCGCTCCAATACCTCAAAAGGGCCAATGTACCGTGGACTGAGCTTTCCACGTACTCCAAATCTGCGAATCCCCTTGGACGGCGAGACTTTAAGAAATACATGGTCTCCAACCTGAAACTCCAAGTCTCGCCTCCTAGTATCGGCGTAGCTCCTCTGGCGGCTCTGGGCTGTCAAAAGGTGGCGTCGAACTACCTTCACCTTTTGCTCAGCCTCTAGCAAGATCTCAGGCCCAAGTGTCCTCCTTTCACCCACGTCGCTCCAACACAAGGGGAATCGACATCTGCGTCCATACAACGCCTCAAACGGAGCCATCTGGATGCTCGCTTGATAGCTGTTGTTGTACGCAAACTCAGCCAGTCTCAAGTGTCGATGCCACCCTCCTCCAAAGTCCAGGACGCATGCCCTCAGCATGTCCTCTAGAGTCTGAATGGTCCGCTCTGACTGACCATCTGTCTGTGGGTGAAATGCTGTGCTGAAGTGTAGCTGTGTACCCAAGGCTGTCTGTAAGCTCCTCCAGAAGTGTGATACAAACCTCGGGTCCCTGTCTGATACAATCGACACTGGTACGCCATGCAGCCTGACAATCTCACCCAGATATAGCTGCGCGAGTCTCTCCCTGGACCAGGTGGTCAGAACTGGTAGGAAGTGGGCAGACTTGGTCAATCATCACTATCACCCAAATAGCATCATAACCACCCCCGAGTCGTAGGTAACCCCACGACAAAGTCCATCGTGATCCGCTCCCATTTCCACTCGGGCACCGGGCAGACTCGAAGCTTGCCGACAGGCACCGATGCTCGGCCTTCACCGTTGGCAAGTCAAACACCGAGCCACATATCTCGCCAATATCTCTTTTCATTCCATTCCACCAAAGCGTGACTTCAAGTCCTTATACATTTTGGTTCCACCAGGATGTACCGTATAAGGAGAACAGTGAGCCTCTCTCAAGATGTCTGCTCGGATCTCTGAATCCACGGGTACACACAGTCGGTCCCTGTACCTCAGTACTCCCGAACTGTCCACTGTGAAACCCTCTGCCTGTCCCCTCTCCAACTGCTCTCTAATCCTCAACAAGTGTGGGTCTCCACTCTGTTTCTCTCGGATCCTATCCAACAGAGTGGGCTGCAAAACCATAGACATTAGTATTGCAGTAGACCCAGGGGACACAACCTCTAAACTCAACCGCTGTAGCTCCTCAAGTAACGGCCTCTGCTGCGTGATCATCAAGCACGAGCCCTGCATCGCTTCTCGCTCAAAGCATCTCGCCACCACATTCGCCTTGCCGGATGATATCAATACTAATGTCGTAGTCCTTCGGTAACTCCAACCACCGGCGCCGCTCGTGTTCAACTCTCTCTCGGGTGACAGATACTTGAGACTCTTGTGATCAGTAAAAATCCCACATCGCTCGCCGTACAAGTAATGCCGCCACAATTTCAAAGCAAAGACTACTGCGGCAAGCTCCAAGTCATGCGTAGGATAATTCTTTTCATAATCCTTTAACCGCCGTGAAGCATAAGCAATTACCCTACCATGCTGCATCAACACACACCCGAATCCACTGTGTGATGCGTCACGGCAAATCACATATCCTTCCCCCATAACTGGGAGGGCAAGGATAGGAGCTGATGTCAGCAACTGTCTCAACTCATCAAAGCTCCTCTGACAATCCTCACTCCAAAAGAACTTAATTCCTTTACGAGTCAATCGAGTGAGGGGTGTGGAAAGCCTCGCAAAGCTTTCCACAAACCGACGGTAATATCCTGCTAATCCAAGGAAGCTCCGCACCTCTGTCACCGTCGTCGGCCTGGGCCAATCCCGAATAGCATCAATCTTCTTCGGGTCTACTGCCACTCCATCTGCAGAAATCACGTGGCCCAAGAAGGTAACCTCCCGCAACCAGAACTCGCACTTCTTTAACTTGGCATACAACTCCTTCTCTCGCAGGAGCTGTAGCACTATCCTCAAGTGCTCCTCATGCTCGGCGTCGCTACGGGAGTATACCAAAATATCGTCGATGAAGACTACCACAAATCGGTCCAAGTACGGCTTAAACACCCGGTTCCTCAAATCCATGAACGCGGCAGGGGCATTCGTCAATCCAAAAGGCATCACGGTAAACTCGTAATGCCCGTACCGAGTCCTAAAAGCCGTCTTGGAAACATCCTCGCCCTCACCCTCACCGGTGGTAACCCGACCGGAGATCGATCTTCGAGAAGACACAAGATCCTTGGTGATCAAACAAATCATCAATGCGCGGCAAAGGATACTTGTTCTTGATGGTCACTTTATTCACTCTCCCTAATCCACACATAACCCGAGTGAACCATCCTTCTTCTTTACAAATAACACCTAAGCGCTCCCCAAGGCGATACACCGGTCTCACAAACCCTTTATCCATCAAATCCTGAAGGCTGCGCCTTTAACTCTCTCGGCTCGGCGGGTGCCATCCTGTAAGGTACCTTCGAGATTGGTGCAGTTCCAGGAACTACATCATTCCCAAACTCGATCTCCCTCTCCCGCGGCATAGTCGTCATCTCAGGGGGAAACACATCCGAAACTCGCGAACCACAGGGATGTCCTCGAGCCTCGGTGCCGCCGTAGGTACCTCTGTAACCGTCGCCAGAAAAGCAGTGCACCCTCTACTCATCAGCTGTCGGGCTCTCGCTGAAGAAATCCACGCGGCGAACGACGTGCCCCTGCGCAGCCTCTCGAAAGTGAACTCCTCCCCGACTGTGCTCACGGAGTGTCACCGTCCTCTCTCCGCATCAATCGTCGCGTAGTATCGCGTCGACCATCCATGCCAAGCACTATGTCGAAGTCGTGCGGTGCCCTAATACTAACAAGTCTGCGGGCAAAATCCACGAGCCTAGGCGCACAGGCACGACCCACAACACTCTACCACCCGTACTACATGGTCGGGAACCTGGATCTCCGGGTCCGAGGCAACAACCCTAACTCTAGACCATGTAATAAAGCAAATGCTCGGCGATAAAAGAATGCGATGAGCCGAGTATCAAATAAAGTGCGAGCTCTAGTACCGAAAGTAAAGTGATACTGCCACCACACGGTCGAGTCGAGGAATCCTCCACCTGGGCTGCAAACACCCTGCCGCTCGGAGCCGGCGACCGCTGCTCGCTCTGTCGCGGTACTGATGCTCTGTCCTCGTGGCGATAGCTCGGCGAGGCCCCGTATGACTGCTGTGGCGCTGGCGGTGCTGAAGCAGATGATGGCGCTGACGATGCTGCACGCGGACAAGCTGCCCTGAGGTGTCCCGGCTGGCCACAACCATAACATCCGCCTCTCGGCGCTCGCCTTTGTCTAGGCCGGTGCGGTCCCCCGCAAATCACGCACTGCTGCGTCCTCTGTGGTCGCCCCGGCTGACGGGTATCCCTGCCACGCTGACGCCCCGAGGATCCACGACCCTGAAAACGTGATCGTGGAGGCCTCGACGGACGCCTGCTGCTCGACTGCCCGCCGTCATCAGGAGCGGGGCGCTTCCTGTCCTGGCTCGGTCCCGGCCCCTGAGTCCGCTCTCGAACTGTAGTCTCGCTGCTCTCCTCAAACGATTGCACGCTCGATGGACGCGTCCGGGGTCCTCGACCTCTGCGCCCTAACGAACTGTAAAGATCCGGCCTCAAGCCCGCTCAAAAGGTACACCGGTGCGCCTCATCCTCGCTACAAACGGCACACGGTTCGGGAGCCGCGTAAACTCCGGACGTACTCTGACCGTGCGATCTCCTGTGGATCCTCTTCAAATCCTCCTCTATCCTCTCGCTTTACACGATGGGGAAATACGTGCGGTACAACATCCCGCAGAACACATCCCGTGTCGTACGAGAGGTCACGACTCCTGGTCGCGCCTCATCCTCGTCCACCAATCCACGGCGTTCCCAATCAAGCAATGGACCCCCAAGTGAACTCCTGGTCCTACTCCTGGACATACAAGTCCTCGAATATCCTCTCCAGCGCCGTAATCCAACTCTCTACCACCCGAGACTCTGAGCAATGCCCGTCAACGGTCGGTGGGTCGAGGCGGCGGACGTTAAACAACAACTCGGTCATCCGTCCTGCTCTAGCCGCACGGTGACCCTGCAGCGGCGCAACGGTCTTTGGCGGGATCTCTGCTAGTGGGGGTGCGGCAAGCGGTGCGATGGGTGGCGTAGAGGGTGGCGGAGTAGGTGAGGTGGTGCTCCGTCTTTGTGCTCGGCAGCGGCTAGCCTCTCGCACATCTGGCGTAGAATCGGCCCTGTGCCTAGTCACCTCTGCTCAAAGCGACTAGCGTGCGCTCAAGTCCGCCGCGCACTCGTCTCCTGGCCTAGTACTAGGCTCCACCACGTGAGGCACACCCGGCTCGGGTCGGGTGCCCGCTCCATCCGCTCCGGTAACCGAGGTGGTGGTGGTGGTGGTAGTGGGCGCGACCCCGTAGTGGCGGTCGTCCTCTGCGTTGTTGCATAGCGCACACATAGAAACAAGGTCGGATACAAAAACACTCGACCCAATCATCGAAAGTCTCGAAGGCGGTCCACTGTTTTCTCAAAATTATGTCGTCTGTGACCAACATAATTTCTCTCGGACCAAAACGAGCACTCCTTCACTCACTCCACTACGGGATGAGTTAAAACAAACAATCAATGACTTTCGCATTAAATCACGCCGCTCGCGTCAAACCCCTAAGGTTTACCAGCTTAGGTTTCCTAGGTCCCAACAACCTAATACTAAGCTCTGATACCAACTTAACCTGGTTACGCCCGGCCGAATAATTCCCCTCAGATTGAGCAAATCAACACGTATACAAGAGAATTTCTCCTGAATACGAAGCGTAGCTGCATCTGTAAGAACATACAATGCTACAAGCAGTAGCATAGAGCTGAAGTAAACTAAGAACAAACAGGTAGGAAAAACCACTTTATATACATACAAGTAAACAGATACAACGCTACTCGCTCCAGCGAGTTCAACTGTATGTACAAAAGTGGAAAACCAAAACAAAACTATCACTACCTGAAGTGGAAGTCCTCTAGCACAGAACTCGAAGGGTAGGCTCTAGCTCGCCACGCCCTTCCCGCGGTCAAACTCAGGAGGAGCGGCGGCGAAGGCGAAGGCCTGCAACAAGGGTGGAAGAAAGAGGGCGTGAGAACTACTCTGAAACACGTAGTCCTCAGTGGGTGCAGCCCTAAGCAACATCGGTCCACCCACTAAGCCTACAGGGTAAGCAAGATAGATGAAAAGAAAGCTGGAACTCTCTACAGCTACAAGTCACTAAACTATCAAGCTCAAAACTACCCCTACAGACTCCAAACAACCAGACCCAATCTGCAAGGGGACTGTGAACCCACCCGTCCCTGGGACTGTGAACACACCCGTCCCGTGCCCGGTTGTGACTATACAGCTACCCCCACTCCAAGCCTCGGTGGAGAGCAAGCCCCACCTGCACTACCCGACACCAACGCGAAAGCACAAGCCCAAACTCGGAGCGGCACTCGGGAGCTACCCAACCGAGTATGCAGCGTAGCTCTGTCGAGCTCAATCAGGCCCTCACTGGCCAAACCCAAGTAACCAGGACAGACATTGGGCCCACCGTCTGGTCCGACGGCGCCCGACACCCCGTAACAGTATACACTACCCCAAGTATCCATCGCCCGAAACCTGCGACGATACCGCGAAAATACGGCTCCTAGAGCTAAAGCCGGCAATGTATATAATGACGATCAATTCGGGGTTTTCTCCTAAGTCAAATCCAAGTCCAACAAGTATAAAATATTAATCGCTAAGCATGCTCCAAATTCAGATATTCAATAGACAATTCCAAGAATTCGAGCTAAGGCTATCACGAACATACTACTATACATGTCGACTATTGCACTTAGAAATAATCCGATGTAAACCCACCTTAGTCGCAAACCCCTGGCAGCGAGGAGGGTCCAAGGTCCTCCTCGATCACCTCCGCCGATCCGTCAAGTGCCGAAGTCCTCCGCTGCGAAGAAGCAACCCAAAACACTCAATTTTTCCGAATTCTGCCCGAAACGCAGCGGCTGAGAAAAGCTTAAAGTTCGTCAAGCTAACCTGGGCCGAAATCAGCGAGTAAGGTATCAAAATCTTCGCCTCGCAGTCAGGAATCCAACGGCGCAAGTCTTGACGCGATCCGACCACCCTGCGCGGAGAATCAGCCAAAGTACCGACGGTCGACGCTGGCAAACAGCAATTCAAAGACTTCGAACTTTCCGAAAAACGGCTCGGTAATCAAGGGTTCCGACAGGCAAACCTGATCCAAATCCGGCAAGTAAGGTGTCGCTGGAATCGTGGAAGTCACGGATCTAACGCCGCAGATTTCGCCGGATTCGAGTCTCCTACACGAGCACGAGTCAAAACACTAAACGTCGACGCTGCGATCTGCGGCGGTGGCGGCAAGTGCGAAAATCAAGGGAATCCGAACCAACCGAGGGTTGTCGAGGGTCTACTCACCTCCGAAAACTCGCTAGGCCCGCCGGCGAGTCGAGGTCGACGGTCCCGCACGCACGCCGGGCTCCTCGCGGCGCCTCGTCGTCGAAAGCCTCTCGCTCGCTCGCGGTGCGTCGTCGTCAGCTCGGGCTCCTCTCGAGCTTCTTCTCTCTCTCTCTCTCTCCCTGCGAAACGAAGAAGAAGAAGGAGAAGAACACGACAACGACGGCAAGAAGCCCTCTCTCTCTCTCGTATATAGGGAGTGGGCAAAAGGTGATGTGACCAAAAGTCAACTTTGAGCCATCTTTGCCCGAGTCTCGTACAAATCCCATTTTGTACCTGGGTATAGCCATCAATGCACTGCGGTATAGCAACCAATCTGCGGGTACAACTCACAATCTGCAATTTCGCGGATCTCTCAAGTACATCTTTGCTCTCGTGATCCCCGGGGGCCCGTTAGGCGTCCATTCGCGCCCGCGCAACCTAGACTTGTCCCGACACTCTCCGGAGCTGAGACAAGTCTCATTGAATTTTCAGGTCTCTACAATTATTTTATTATGAATTTCGTCTTAAAGTAACTTTTAGTATTACAAATATTTATGAAAGTATTAGGTGTTTGTGCTTTAATATTTATAAATTTATGTTTATTGTAGATTTTTCCGCCCGCCGCGAAGCGCGGGTTCTTAACTAGTATATACATTATTTGTGTTCATAAAGTATAAAAATTAAGAAAAAAAATCCTGTGTGTCCGTCCACCTACGGGCGAGTATGGATAAGAATGTTGACTATTTAAAAATTTGCAAATAAATTTTACCTGTATCTGCATAACCTATGGGTAAAATAATCAACTTGCGGGTTGTCCAATCTATCTATTTGTTACGTATAGTGTGAGCCCGCAGATAATTCTATATATGAGATATAATAGGGCTAAACTCTTAACCTGGCTTAAGCATTTTGGGTGGTGGCAAGACCCAAGAGGTTAAGAGAGTTAAGCGTGCTAGGACGGCTGTAGTTCTAGGATGGGTGACTCCCTGGGAAGTTGGGGCCTCACAGATGGTATCAGAGCCAATTACCGAGTCTCGTATCGCCTGATACTTGTGAGTCTGAGCATGACGATGACGTCAGGGCTTAAAGGAGGAAAAATTGTGAGACCCCAGATAGTTCTATATATGAAATAATAGGGCTAAACTTCGCAAATTATTGAAATTTCAAATTCAAATAAAACAATCTGTTGGCGATTTTTTTTCTCCAAAAATATGGAATAAAATACTAATCTTTTGGGCTAGTCGAATTATTCACGAATTATTAAAAATATGAATAAAAAAACCTTATATTTTTTATATTTAAATATAAGCTATCTTATATTTTGGGGTTAATTACATACAAGTCCCCGCAAATATAGTGAATTGCAAAAATATATACGTAAAGTTAAACTTTGATAAGTTATTCCTACAAAAGTCCTAATATTTTCGGATATGTCCCTCTAGTTTGTTCTTAGTTAGAGAATCGTTATGTCCTAATATTTTTCAGATATTTTTAATTTTATCATCATAAATATGTTTCTCCAAAAGTTATAACAATATAATATAAAAGGGGTAAAAATGTAAAAAATTAACCTAGATAAAGTATTTAATCTATAGTTAACTAAACTTTTCTAACGGTTTCTAATGATAGGGACATATCGAAAATATTAGGACATTTATAGGAATAACTTATAAAAGTTGAACTTTACATAGATATATTTATAATTTACTATGTTTGCGGGGACTTGTATGCAATTAATCCTATATTTTATATTTAAATATGAATTCTCTATTTGTTCGTCCTTAAAAAAAAATCTTTTATATTTTATTTTATGTTTAATTATGAACTATCTTAATCTCTTTTTGTCTTGATTGTTTGTATATCACTGTATCTTGATGTATAATGTAATTTGTTATTGCTATTTTTTTTTTACTAAATTTATTTTATTTTGTAACTCTTTATTTTTATATTCTTAAGAATTATAACTATAAATAGCATAAATCTAAAAAAAAAATTAATCTAATATCAAATTTTTTATCTTTGAGTTTTTAATTAATAAACGTATAATTTTCGTATAAATTTTGTATTTTAATAATTTACGAATATATTTTCTTAACCGTATTTTTTAATAAATTTAAAAATTAAAATATAAATTTTATTGGGATAATTGCCTATAAACCTCTCAAAACTTCGAAAATATCTTATATGCTCCTATTTTTTTTTTATTTTTCAGTATAACTCTTATATGTTTCTTCATTATTCCAAAATACACTTAGTTATAACCTTGATTAAAAGTGAGTTAGATATCTATCAAAGTAAAAAAAAAAAAAAAAAATCAAAATGCCTCTTTTATCCTTAACTTAAGATCAAATAAAAAAATGTTGGTGATGGTAAAAAAATATGTTTGAAAAGATCAAAAATAAAAATATTTTTTATACCCTTAACTTAAAGATAAATAAGAAAAATTGGTTATGGTAGAAGGGTATCTTGAAAGACAAAATAGTAATTTTATAGAAATAACGAGTTATTACTAATCGTTCATTAATTTAATTTAACTCTAGTAGAGATATATTAGAAATAGGTTAGAAAGTAAAAAAAATATTTTCAATATTAATCTTCTAAGAGAAATAAATAAAAAAAATTAAAATTCCTTTTAAAAATGTATAAGCAATTGCCCTATATATATATATTTTTGGGACGTAGATAATCTATTCGCTTCGCTTATTTCTTTAAAAATAAATATAGATAAAAATATGAATTGACTTAAGTGCAGATGTAAATACCGGTCTTTTACCACGTGCTCATATCAATTTTTTTGCGGAATTTCGAATTAAGCCTGGTTAACGGCCAGACTTCCAAGTCATGTCGGACAGACGGGCGAAAAAGTTCGGCACGGTTCTCCGCTGCAGGCGGAACCGGGCCGGTATGGATTCTACACGCAATGGTCCTACCCGTTTTACATGGCTAGGGGCTAGGGCTCATTGGCGGTGCGGACTCGTATAGTAATTTGCTTCGACCGCGATCGCAAGCCCTAGAGCATCCTCAGTTATTGCAGTTCATTCTTTATTCCTCCTCTCCTCTTCCACTTTGCCCCATCTCCGTCTCCTTCCTCTTCCTTGTTCCCCAAGCAAGAACCCTAGAAGAAGCGGAAACCCTAGAGTCGGAGGAGGAGGAGGAGGAGGAGGAGGAGGTGGGGGAGATGAGGGCGTCGGAGTCGCGGTTCCTGCAGGAGCTGGTGCTGTACGCAGCGAGCGCGGCGCTGAGTTGCCTCGTCCTCTTCGCGGGGCTCCGCCACCTCGACCCCAACCGCGCCGCGTCCAAGAAGGCCCTCGAGCAGAAGAAGGAGATCGCCAAGCGCCTCGGCCGACCCCTCGTCAACACCACCCCCTACGAGGTCCCTTGCCCTCCTCATCCTCCTCTTCTCCTTGTCCCCGTATTTCGGATTCCTTAGTATCAGAATGGAATTACGCGCAAACCCTAGATTTATTCCTCGGCTACGTACTTTTTCCCGTAAGAACAGGCATCTTTGATGAGGTTTTTCCGCCAATTAATGTTTGCTGGTGAGTTATAAATCAGATAATAAGAATAAGACCTTTTGGTCCCCCTTACTTTCTCGTCTTCTTCCTCTTCCTGCACCTCGGATTACTTTGGAGCATGGAATTTGGCGTAACCCTAGATTAGCTCTTTTGTTTTCGTGCCTTTTCCTGTTAACGGAGGCATTTTGATGCTGTTGTATGCTTTTATAGCTCAGGTTTTGGCCAGTAAACACCGGAGAATTTTTTTCCCTAAATTTTCACTTTTATTTGGAGCAGCACCTTTTGATATTGTCTCGCTGGCATTCGAGTTAGTTTGATGATTTTGATTTAAGTACTTCTCTATTGATTGAAACAAGATCCCAAGTAAGATGCTGCTTTCGGTGTATTTATTGTCAGACACTTTCTGTTTATGTTGTAGGATGCTTAAGCAGACTTATAATCATAGTCTTTTTTGCATTGTGACGCACTAATCCTAGTGTGTGGGTTCCTTGGGAATATCTTGTCATCTTTAATTCTATGTTTTTGTGCGAGAACTTATTGTTAGTTCTGGTATAATTCATGGATGAAATATTCAAGTTTATCATGGCTTTGGGGTCTCTAATGGAATATCCTGCAACTTTTGAATAGTGCTGCACAATTGTCATATCGTTTCATTTGATTGATGATTTTGTAGGATGTGATAGCCTGTGATGTAATCAATCCCGATCATATTGATGTGGAGTTTGATTCTATTGGAGGTTTAGAGCATGTTAAGCAAGCGCTAATTGAGTTAGTTATCCTTCCTCTCCGCCGTCCTGAACTGTTTGCACATGGAAAGCTTCTTAGTCCTCAAAAGGGAGTGCTCTTGTATGGACCACCAGGAACTGGAAAGACAATGCTAGCAAAGGCCATTGCAAAAGAATCTGGTGCTGTTTTTATAAATGTTAGGATATCAAATTTGATGAGCAAATGGTTTGGTGATGCTCAAAAACTCGGTATGTGTAGTTTGTTCTAGTTTTTCATGGTTGTCGACTTCTTATAGTGGTCATGAAACTGTGAAAGTTAATGGCCTTTATATATCTGCTTGCTACTTGTAGAAGTATTGGTGCTGGAAGTTTATGTTGTTTCTTTTCAATGTGTTTATGCATAGTGCCTTATGGTAGTCATGAAAGTTTACACCCCTTATATATCTGCTTGCTACTTGTAAAAGCATTGGTGCTGGAAGTTTATGTTGTTTCCTTTCAGTATGTTTCTATATAGTGCACATCATGGTTCTGTCATTTCTTCCGAGCATATCACAGGCAGAGGTGTATTAACTGTTGCCAGATTTTCACAAGCTTTCGTTTGTTTCAATTACAAATTTGGTGAGGACTCGTTCAAGTTGGTTGGATTGACAACCTAGTGATTTTCTTTTCTTCATTGGTTGGGGCAAAGTGAAACTTGACCTACAGTTCATTGATTATAAGTAATTCAAAGAAGTTCTTGTGTTCCCTTTTTTAGATTTTAGGTCTACCAGTTGGTGCAAATTCAATTGATAGAGTATTACTTGTCTTCTTTCTTTGATTTGTTAATAAGCATGCTTATTGTCCTATTTTCTCTACTGTACTATCTTTATAATTAATATCTTCATTTTCATTTTTCTCATTAAACCCTCCGCTAAATCTCATTACTTGATTGCGGCAGTGGCTGCTGTGTTTAGCCTGGCTTACAAACTCCAGCCTGCTATCATTTTCATTGATGAGGTCGATAGCTTCCTGGGACAACGCCGTACTACAGATCATGAAGCCATGACTAACATGAAAACTGAATTTATGTCATTATGGGATGGCTTCACCACAGATCGTGAGTACTTGCAACTATGCCTTGCATGTTAGCATTTCAATTGGATTTTTCATTAATGAAGTCTTATATTATTTCATACTTCAATGACATACTCATTTTGTTTCATACTTGTTTGATTTCTGCAAAATTATGTTTCTCTCTTATCTCTGTAGCTTTTGCATCTAGTTCTAATATCTCTGGTGTCAAATCATTTTATATGGTTATTATTATTTTTCTACTAGTTCAACCTATTGTATTGTAAACCTGATCGCCAACCTTTCTGTAATCATAATAAGCTTTTTCTTTAAAGATATGTTTTCATGTATTTTAGTAGAGGGCACAAAATTCCTAGTAATGATTGTATGAATAATGTTTTTTTTTTCTTTTCTTTCTTTCTTTTTGAGGCTGCATACTTGTGCTGATCTTCAATTTAAACGAAATTTATTATTGTCCACTTCACATTAAGTCCAAAATTTCACCAAGGTTATATTAAACTGGGCCACATAGGAAAGTATTATTTGATGGTTCTTTGTGGGTTAGCACAACTTGTGCAGTCTTCTATCTCAGAATTAATAGAAAGAAACTTTTATATGCACCATGTACCTCTTTGTACTACAAGGTAATCTCATTATTTTAAGCAGCACTGACTTGAGCATATAGTGCGATTGAAGAAATGAAGGATTAGTATGTTCTGATGATATACACTCTTAAAGAAGTAATTGTTGCACTTCACTACATAACAGGATATGTAGTTTAGGTCGCATATCAATGGCAGTGGCGTGATTAAGGTGGAAATTTGATTTATACTTTAAATGACGTATTCTACGAGTTTGGAGGTAAATATTTCTCTTGTTGTTGCACTAAGACAATTCCTTTTCTATTTTAACGTGGAAGCAATATACGTGAGAACTGATTGTTCTTGAATAAGAATTTTAAGATGGATGAGTGGTTTGCTAGAAAGATAGGATAAAACGGGGTAGTAGGAAGCAGAATTTTTTAAGTGGTTTCATCATGCTCGTTGAGCATTAATGGGGTATTCATACAGTAGTTGTTTAGTTTAAGACATAAGTGCTTCGTAAGGGGGTAAGGAGGTCAAACATCATTTAATTTTACCTGAAGTCGTCAGAGATATATGATGGCCTGTAGATTAATCTATGCCATGGGCCTAGGCAACACAAACTAGAAGAGAGGGTTTCCATCGATAGATATTCAATTTTATGAACTGCTAAAGCAATGTACTACAGGCCCTTCCTCACCACAAATTGCGAGGCCATCACTAGTATTATGATAAAGCAAAATCCTCATTTTGTATAATTTGTTTATTTCTGTCTTTTTTTTTTTAATACTTACGCCCTTGTACATTGCTTTCTTGTACATTTTGCTTTATTGTAATATTCTTGGTATGTTACAGAGAATGCACGTGTGATGGTTCTTGCTGCAACAAACAGGCCATCGGAGTTAGACGAGGCAATACTAAGACGTTTTACACAGACCTTTGAGATTGGCATCCCCGATCAAAATGAAAGGGCCAAGATACTAAAGGTTATTTTGAGGGGAGAAAGAGTTGAAGATGGAATTGACTATGATTATATAGCCAGCTTGTGTGAGGGTTTTACTGGTTCAGATATTCTCGAGTTGTGCAAGCAAGCGGCCTTCTTCCCTGTGAGGGAGTTGCTGAGCGATGAAAAGAATGGGAAGGCAACGGGCGTAAGTATCACTTATGAATCCTTTTATAATTTTGAAACAAAACTAAGTAGGAATCTTTAATATGAGACAAAATGTGGCTGAAAGCAAGTGTGATGTAAAGGTCTAATTGCTTGGCTGCGGACTCGACTTACTGATTCACAAAAACTCGTCTCATTTCAGCTCATGTCTAAAAAGCATGTTGTCAACAAACATGTAAAAAATATTGCTTGGAAGCATATAAGATTGTCTTTCTAAACAAGTAGAGTAATCTGAAGAAACCAATAGTTGGATATTTTGTGTTGCTTGTCGAGTTACTTCCTTTGTTGCAATCAGCAGCACTTCTATCCGCATATGGATAAGTGTTAGATTTTCCCCTTTTTTAAAAAATATCTTTTGATAAACTGATAGCTTGACTAACATGACGCGCAATGTACTGTCGATTGTTGCAGAGACCGAGAGCGCTAAGGCAGTCCGATCTTGAGAGAGCCCTGTCAACATCCAGAAAGGCAAGAAGAGCAGCAACCGGGTCGATCTCAGGGCTGCAGTCTCCTGTGTGGGCACGGCAGGCGGAGCCGGATGATGACCAGGTCCATAGTGCCATCTTCGAGATGACAAAGCTCATGTCTCGGATCGTTCAGAACAGCCAATCGTCAGAAGCCCAAGAGCCTACTTCACCATAGGATCACAAAAAAGATGGTTCTTTTTTATTAACTGCTCAGCTTGTGAGGTTATAGCAGTGAAAACGATGCACTCATATCTTTTTTTTCCCTTTTTTTTTTTTTTTATATCCGCTGCTTATTTACACGGTTCTTTTGTGGCTTGGTGCTACACTTATTAAACCGTTCACTCCAGCAACCGAGCTTTCCACTGTATGGCTTATATGAACAGTTCTTGTGCAGGTTAAATGTGTTACCAAGTTTTAATTTTGCTGTTTATAAGATGGAGAAGAGAGGAGCTATAAAAAGGGAAATTCTAGGAGAAAACTTGTCATATGCTATCTGTATTCATTCATATACTATACTGTCGCAAATTTTGGTTCAAATATGCCAAGTAAAATGGTTGCAGTTGGAAATCTAGTTATCAGTAGTATATATTAATGTATTGTTTATCTTGTCAAGTGTTTCCTATCTTTGATCTTTCATTGTATCCATTTTCTTAGTAGTATGAAGATGTAAGATGAATTAAAACACATGTTGAGATGGATCTAATCTCTAGTAGTAATGATACTGGATGTCTGCGAGATCTGAACATAATCCCAGAAAATATGAATGGTTGATTATATTTGTAGTTCTACAATTTTGATTAGATGCCACTTTTGGTCCTTATTTTTGAAAATCTCTCAACTAATTTCTAATGTTTAGAAATTGCCGTCTCTTAATGCGCATCTACGTGGTCTTTAAGTACTTGTGGGTCTTGTTTTGGGGGTTAAAATTCACGCCAATTTTAAGTAACAAAAGCAAATTGTTATTTGTCCCAAGTTGTAGGGACTAAAAATCTTTGTTCTCATCTTCTATCTTTTGATTCCAGGGTCTCTCAGGGTACGTGCTCTTTAGTCTTTACCTTCAAAAGAAGTTTTGAATAATAGCATTTGTAGTAGACCAAGTATAGGATAGTGGTTGTTATTCGACTTTGTCTTAAGATTCAGGGTTTTGACTGAAAAGAGGCTTCAATTCTCAATTTGGGGAGTTCAAAGGGTTATGAGGTATAGTAGGATCCAAATAATGAGGCCAATTTGCATAAAATATTTACCGGTTTATATTTTTTTGTAAACATCAATCACTATTTTAGATTTTGCAGAATTGATGAGATTTTTTAATAAACCGATCAAAATGTCTTTATTTTTTTTTCTCTCCTTTTATTTTTTCTTTTTGTTCGTTTTTCTTCTCCTACTCCGAATTCGTCTCCCTCATTTTTGCTGTTTCCTCTATTTATCCTCCCTTACTCTCCCTTCTACTCTAGCTTCCTCTCCACCGCCCCACATCCACACTACGCTCACTCTGCTTTCTTACCTCTTCCTCATCTCCGTCGGTTTAAATATGACATAGATCACGAAGGTGAGGCTGTGGCAGAGCGCGTGGTCGCGGACGACAACGATGACAACGATGTTGCAAAATTTAAAGACTACAGAAACGAAGAGCACGGTTGGTCGGGGATGGCGGCTGCAGCGGTTAAAATTTAAAAGTCATGGTACATAGTTCCTGTAAAATCAGTATATTTTTACCAAAAATTTAACATTCATGGTACATAGATTCACTACAAGCCAGTTGAAATTTTTATAATCCGCAAGCTATTGACTCCACAAATTAGGGGTAGTGCGATCTGGCATGCCGATATTTGAAGGAAAGAAGTAGAAATTAATGGACAAAAAGTTTAGACTTTTCTGCAATAGCATAAGAATTAATGAGCTTCCAGACAAATACAGCTACAGCAAAAAGTAACTGAGAGCAATTGTAACTAAAAAAATTATCAATGCTTCTTCGAATAGCTTTTTCTCAAATAGTAGTTTTGCCAAAGTTCCAATTAGACTACTAAGAAGAGATAATCTTTGGAACAACAAATCGATCAAGTAGAGTTATCTAGCTAGGAGTTAAAAAGACGAGGGGTGTAAACGAGTTGAACTCGAGTGATTCGAGCATATCCGAGCTAATTCGTCCTCCGCGGGAAAATCATTGGCTCACTGCGGAACAAAAGGAACATTTCAGTACAACTCTATTAATCGATCAGCCCATGCAAACACCCATATATCTGAGTTTGCAAATTTATACCTGGGGCAAGAAGAGATTGTGCTAGTTCATCATCAGATGTTGAAACTTATGTTTTTGAGGCTCCAAATTTTACACCATATATCCATTTCCAAATGGATATCAAACATCAGCTGAGAAATCATTTCAATTTACACGTATTTAGAAAGGATTCCTTTTACAAAAAAAGAAAAAAAAAAAGTTATACAGCGAAGTGATGGCTCGGCCTCATCTTGGTCTCCTCGCTGATCCTCTTCTTCACCCTCCTCCTCCTCCCTTGCTTCTCCACCACCACCGTCTCCGTCGCGCCGAGCTCGTCGCAGATCCTCACAAACTCCGCCACCACCTCCGCCACCATCCCCGCCCTCCCCTTCCCCACCAGCAACCTCACCATCGCCGCCACGTGCCTCTCCAGCCCACCTTCGTCGGGTAGGGGCCGCTCGGCGCGGAGCGCGAGGCGCCGAGCGCAGCACGCGGCGGGGCCGAGCGCGCCGGCGCAGAGCGCGGCGTCGGCGAGGGCCGCGGCGTAGCCGGTGGCGGCGCGGCGGTGGACGGGGCCGTGCGCGGAGGCGGAGGAGGGAGGGGAGGAGGGGGTCTGGGTTTGGGGACGAGGGTGGGGAAGGAGGGGACGGAGAGGAGAGAAGAAGGGGTCTGAGAAGGAGGAGGTTGTTGGGGTCGGAGGAGGAGGTGGAGGTGGTTGAGTGGGGGTTCCTTGGTGGGATTAGGGTTCGGGGAGAGGAAAGGGAGGGGTCGGAGGGAGGAGACGGGGCCGGAGAGCGCGGCGTCCATGGCGAAGCGAAGGTGTTCGACGAAATGGCGATGTGAAGGATGCAGAAGGGGCGGAGGCGTGTTTGGCCACCGCACGTCGTGAGTGGATGAATGAATGAATGAGCGCCACACATCATGGACTATCCCGGGGGATTTTTAAGGTGAGTAGTCACGCAAACGACTTTATTTATTATTTAATCAAAATAATCTAACGGTTGGATGTTTCTTTTCTTTTTCTTTTTCTTTTTTTTTTTTTTTTTTTTTTTTTGAGAGAGAGAGAGAGATAGAAGACACTATCCGCTTCGTTTATTTTATTTAGAAATAAACTTAGCTAAAAGTGTGAATCAACTAGGATTCAAACTAGGGTTTCGGGTACCAACCATCAAGCCATTTGCCACTTGCTCTAGGGACAGTCGGTAACGGTTGGAAGTTTCAGATCAAGGAAGGAAAGGGTTCTGATAGCATTGCAATATAAAAAATGAGGCTTTTTTTTTTGCAATTAGCTTTCTAAAAAAAAATTATTTTAAAAATAGTTCCTACAAATTTTATTTTACAAAATAAGCCATATCCCGCCATTTGGACCATGGTCATTCATGCGAGTGACGCGGCGTATGATTAAGTTAAATATATTTAACACGTTGTTTGGGTAAGGGGAAGAAAAAAAAAATATACGTATTATGAAAAAGATAAGTATTGAACATGAACACGATAAATGATTCACCGTGCTCAACTTAACACCCAATCCGTCCACGTGGCGCGGATGTAGCTGCGTGGCAAGATCGTGACTATTTTTTATAAATTTAAATTTGCTAATACTATTTTTAAAATAATTTTTTGTAAAGGGACTAATTGCAAAAAAAAGCCCTAAAAAATGCTATGTTACTTGAGTAGGGTTAGTATACAATTAATAATAAAAAATAATAGTTATTTTTTTTACCTATATTCGAATTCAAGTAGATTTTTGTAGAGTTAATATTTACTATCAACGGTATTCTAGTCAAATTCATTATTCATCTTGGAGAGTAAAGCTAGAATACTTGTAGAAATAAACACGTATTTCTTTCTCGCATCATTTTCGCTAACGAGGCATTCGAATAAATGATTCGAATAAATGATCGACATTACTAAACTAGGACGTCAAGTGGTAACACGCCTTACGCCTTCCTTGCTTTCTATTGCAACCACTGTGACGTTGTCGGAGGCGATCTCGCCGCCTCCGACGACGTAGAGGCATTCCGACGCGCGGTGTGAGAAGAGCTGCGTCTCAACGTCGCCGTGCACTAGTGGAGAAGGAGGGTCGCGGCGCGGCTCGGCAGGGGTTGGAGGCGAGGAGGGCGAGGGTGAGGGCGTGTGGGGTAGAGATGAGGCACACGGTTTCGTCTTCGCCTTATTGCCTTTTCGGAGAGAGAGAGAAAAAGAACGAGAGAAAAAAATAAGAGAAGAAAGAGAGAGAAAGTAATAAGAGTATTTTGATCAGTTTGCTAAATATTCGGACCGAATCTACAAAATCGAAAAAAAACAACCCAATTTTGTAAAAGCCTAAAAGTAGTGATTTTTTTATGCAAAAAGGCTTAATTTTAAGTTATAAAATTAAATGCTGTGACACCAGAATTTTTTTTTAATAATGAATGAATTATAAAAAAATAGATGGAATAGTGATGAAAAATTCTTGATGGAGGAGATTAAATAAAATAATTTAAAATATTAAAAAAGATAAAATATAGATTGAAAATTAGGAAGAAAGAAAAAAAAGAAAAAAGTATTTACAGAGAACCCAAAATTTTTTAAACTTGAGTAGGTGGTATTGCTCAAACGTAAAATCGAAGCAGCAGTGCCGACGGCGGAGAACAAAGCCGTCGACCGGTCCGTCATGACCTCCCTCGTCCGCCGCCGGCTGCTGTCGACGGTGGTGGAGCTCTCGCACCTGTCGAAGCCCATCGTGGACCTCTCGCACCTGGCGTCCGTCCGCTCGTCCGCCGAGCTGCTGGCCTCCTACACCGTGACCCCTCCCGTCCAGCCCTGGCCGCCCTCCCCTCTCACCCCTCGCCGCCTGGCCTTCCTCATCCGCCGCCAGCCCGACCCCCTCTCCGCCCTCCGCGCCTTCAACCACGCCCTCCGCTTCGTCCCCGGCTTCGTCCCCACCTACCCCGTCTACCACTCCCTCCTCCTCCGCCTCTCCCAGTCCCCCTCCTCCCTCCCCCGCCTCCTCCCCCCGTCCTCTCCTCCCTCCGCCGCGCCACCTCCCCCTCCCCTCCAACCCTAACCCTCTCCGCTGCGGCGAGGACGCCTTCGTCCACCTCATCCGGGCCCTCGGCCGCGCCTCCCGCCCCGCCGCCGCCCTCCGCCTCTTCCTCTCCCTCCCCTCCTTCGGCGCCCGCCCCTCCGCCCGCTCCCTCAACGCCCTCCTCAACGCCCTCCTCCGCAGCCGCCGCCCCCGCCTCGCCGCCGCCCTCTTCCGCCGCTCCCCCCGCTTCGCCATCCGCCCCAACGTCTGCACCTGCAACATCGCCCTCAACGCCCTCCTCTCGCTCGGCGACCTCGCCTCCGCGCTCCAGCTGCTCGACGAAATGCCCCGCCGCGGCTCCCCCCCCAACGTCGTCTCCTACACCACCCTCCTCTCCTACCACTGCTCCCGCGGCGACCTCGCCGCCGCGCGCGCCCTCGTCGACGACATCGTCCGCCGCGGCTGCGCCCCCGACGTCACCGCCTACACCGTCCTCATCGACGGCTACTGCCGCCGCGGCCGGCTGCAGGACGCGGTCCGGACCATGGACGAGATGGAGGATTCCCGAGTCCGGCCGAACGACGTCACCTACTCGGTCGTGATCGAAGCCTTCTGTAAGGAGCGGAAATCCGGGGAAGCCCTCAACTTGATGAGAGACATGCTGGACGCGAATTATGTACCCGGCTCGCCGCTTTGTTGTAAGGTGATTGACGCGTTGTGCGAGGACGGAAAGCCGGAGGATGCGTGCGAGATTTGGAAGAAGCTTTTAAAGAAGAATGTCATGCCCGATAACTCCGTCACGAGCACGCTAATTTACTGGCTTTGCAAGAAGGGCAAGGTTTGGGACGCGCGGAAGCTGTTCGATGAATTTGAGAGGGGGTTTATTCCGAGTCTGTTGACGTACAACACGCTCATATCGGGTATGTGTGAGAACGGGGAGTTGCAAGAAGCGGGGAGGCTGTGGGACGATATGGTGGAGAGGAAGTGCGCGCCGAACGTCTTCACGTATAATGTGCTGATCAAAGGGTTCTGTACGGTAGGGAAGGCGAAAGAAGGGGTTCGGATCTTGGAGGAGATGTTGGATAGCGCGTGTGCGCCAAATAAGTTCACTTATGAAGTGTTAGTTGATGGAATCTATAAATCGGGCAACGAAGAGGAGGTTGATAAACTTGTTCAAGCTGCGGCTTCGAGTAGAGGGAGTTTCTTCGATGGGGATTGTTGGGAGGTTTTTATTAGGAAGTCGGTCACTGGAAATGATGCTTGGAATGAATGTCTTGATGCCGTATTACAGATGTAACTATACAAACAATTTTTCGGAACTGGCGCTTCATATTCTTTTGCCGGTCTGGCACGTTATATGTAGAGCTGAAGCTTCTTATTCTCATTCTGACTATTTGTTGGTGCAGAAGGTATAGAACTGCAGCAATTTGAGAGTTTTTTTATTGTTTCTATTACATGTGGAAAAGTGGCCGAAGATCGTGCCAATGAGATGGCATCAAGTTCCCACAAATTAATTTTACGACTTCCGATTGTGAAGAAGACGAGAATGGATAGACCAGCCATTACATTGAACACATGCATGCTGATTTTAGATCCCAGCTTACTTCATCGGACTCACCACTTCTTTAAACACAGATGAGCTGCTGCCTACTTACTCCATGAGAATCAATTGACCAGGTGATTTCGAGTTCAGCATCTTGAAATAGTGTGTATTCGTATGTTTTCTGTCCTCTAGTAGTGAAACCTTGAGATTTTTAAGTGCTGAGGATCATTTCACTGGATTCTCTCAATGCTCTCAATGATGTAACATATTAATAATAATATAGAATTGATTTGTAAAGCCTTATTTATTAGCATCAGTAACAGTTACTTCTGAGTATGTAATAAAATAATGCAGTAATCATGTAGCATTTGTAAAAATAATGTAGGTGAGATGATCTTTAAATTTTTCCAATTGTTTAAGTGGATATATATATGTGTGTGTGTGTGTGTGTGTGTGAATTGAAGATTTTGGGCAGAAGTGGCCTTTTATAGGTTCTCTAAAACATAATCTTTTAAATTTATCTCTAGAGGGAAAGTTTGGAAGCTTAGCCTTTGGAGCTATTCTTTACTTCTCATTTGTAAAGATGATCTCTCTTTCCTTCTCCTAAAGCTCCATTGGACCACCTAAGTGGAGCTGGACCATGAGGAGAGCTTCATGATTTAAATGTTGTGGACATCTATGTATTAAGAAAAAAAGAGAAGGAAAGCGGAAGATTTCGGAAATAATCAGGAACTGTAGTCTTGACTGTTCTTGTTTTAAGTGTTTTATCTTCGGGGTATAGCTTTTGTGGAGAAACCAAGGCAGGAAGTTATTATCGCTGAGAAGTTTTTACGAATATGTCTGAAGTTGCTTTGTTATACTTAAGAGATTAAAAGAAAAATATAATTTGTAACTCTATTATTGTCTAGTGCTGGATTTTGGTTTCACTATCCTTGGCTAGGTTGCTGGCTGACTGTCCTAATCTGTCTATATTCCCGGTCTATTAGGACTAGCAAATTACTTCATGAAATTGATCCAAAACTATCTAATCCGGGCTCTATGTTAATAAATTGCTCCCAATTTTAAAACCAGGTAGAAAACCAATATAGATTTCCCATTTCTTAAGAAATTTCAAACAATTGCTAACATACTTTCATTCTGTTCTGCATTTCTACAAACAAATGATTACTACTCTATTCTGCCAGTACTCTTTAGGCGCAAGGCAGTTCAGCATCATCAAGAAAGAGGACATCCCTCTACAACAATGCCCTTTGCAGTGGGGCAAGAAGCCAGAGGACACCCATCCAAGTCATTACCCCACCATTTGAGACTAATATTCTCCAAACCCAAGCAAAGATAAAGCAACACTGCCATGAACGCCAACCCCGCATCTAAAGCGCCAGAAAGCACATAATTATGTCGTTGCCACCAATCACGCCGGTATTTATAAACAACATAGCCTGAAAGGAAGCCCACTAATATCCAGGTAGAATAGTTGACAGCGGTAGCTGGGGGCATCTGGCCTGTAGCACCAATCATCACGGGCATGTTGATCAGTTGTATCCACTCTTGACCAGGGAAGGCCTTGTGGGCGAACCAGACAAGGAGAGGGGCAATGGCCCCTGCAAGGAAGAACCAGTTGACGGCTGAGTAGCTGCCTAGGTCGCCAAAGATCCTGCGGGGACTTATGAGGCCCCATATGACCGAAGCATCGTAGAACACGTGGTCGCCAGGGCATGTCCATGGGCTGTCTGATTGGAGGAGCTCGGTGTTGCAAATGTTGGGGATTGTATCCATGAGCCACCAAGCTGTTCCAAGGTACACAAATGCTGCAATCAGGGTTCCCACCACCTGCCATTTTCATTTTTGAGTTAGCGGTAGTTGATCAGAACCTTTATTGCACTATGCTAATTTAAGAGTGATAGGCAAGTACATGGATTCAGTTTCTGTGTGAGAAGAAGGTAGGCATGGCTGCAAAGCCTCATCATTATCTCTACACTTCTGTGTGCTTGTTACATGGGATACCAGAATATTCCAGGAGTAATTACCCTTATTGACTGAATATTCTGATGCATAACTGCTTCTAGTTATCTTGATTAATATTTAATACAGGGCAAAATTTCAATATGTTGATAGAATTTGGTCACAGGTTACAGTGAAGAATATAGTCGCAGGTTACGATCACAGGTCACTGGCTCCGCATCTTTAAATAAGTCTGATGCTGAGTCATATGTTTACTTTAGACGTCAATAAGGTGAAGAATATGGGCTAACAAATGATAACATGTTCTAGCATAGATAATTAGTTCTTTATAAGTTGAAACTATGTCGAGGAAACATTAGCTACTGACGAGTAAGGGAATTGACCTGAGCCATGAACATATTACTGACAAGTAAGGGAACTGACCTGAGCCATGAACATAGTTCTTGGTGGGATCTTCATGTAGTGACCCAGCTTGAAGTCTTGCAAAAATGTCAATGCCTGTTGCATGCTAATGTACCCATATACTTTGAAGCACATGTTTGCAACAGGGCGTCCTGGGTACAGATAACCCATAATGTATTCCGTGATGATGTTTAAGCCAGGAGTCTGTTTCATTCAATGAAAGAGATTCAAACGGCTATTATATGGTTGATCTTTGTAGACTATCATGAGTGAATAATTGAATGAAAGAGATTAAGAGCCGGTTTGGATGTCACACAAGTATATGGTGATAACTGGTGTTTGATAGTTTTTTTTGGTTATTATAATATACGGTTTGATTTTAGTCTACTGTAAGATTGCAATGATCAGGATTTTTTTTTTTTTTATTCTACTGCATTTCACCATTGCAGTGATTCATCATATTTGTTAACAGGGAAATTGTTTATTCCTTGTTGCCTTATAGCCATCTTTTCATACTTTTGAAAGACCAATTGAAAATTAGTTATTGTGGGCCTATCTTGATGTCATATCATGTTATTTAGAGATAGCTGTTGTGATGTCGGAGGAATTTCCTTTGTGATTGTAATCTAAGAATATTTTAGCCTGTCGCAAGATTCTCATGATCATGACTTTTCAGGATGTTGAATTCCATGAAATTGATTTATCATATTCCTATGAAAATGACTTACAGCTCATATATTATGTGGTTTTGGACATCGTTTCATACTCCCCATCTACAAATCCCCGCATGCCTGTTTAGTTCACACAAGAAATATGCTGAACAAGTTGTCATGCTTTGAGCATCTTGTTTGCCATATCTTTTTTGCTTACTCAAGGGACCTCGAATGATCAGTAGATTAGTATATTACATGGCTGCAATGGTACATTATATATATATATATATATATATATATATATATATATATATATATATATATATATATATATATATATATATATATATATATAGAGTAGGTCTTGTGTGCTATTAGAGCACGGAGCCCTCCGTGCTCCTAAGCCATTTTCGATGATGGAGTTTCCGAATCGACGATCGGCTCAGATTAGACTTGATCTAGCGTATTTGAAGTTTCTAGAAAATAATTTTTACGATTTTTCGATATCATTTACCTAGCAATCGAAAGGATTCAAAATCAATAATTTTTAACGGCTGAAAATAAAAATTCTATAAAAAGTGGTGATATAGCACTAAAATTTTCGATCAGAAATATTGATTTTGTTGTAAATAGTATAAAAAATTTTGTATCAAAATTTCATCTGATTTGAATGCTTTTACACCGTCAAACTTGAAAACGGTAGATATCGACCATTAAAAATTATTGATTTTGAATCTTTTGATCACTAGCTAAATAATATCAAAAAATCGTAAAAATTATTTTCTAAAAACTTCAAGTACGCTAGATCAAGTCCAAACGGAGCCGATCGTCGATTCGGAAGCTCCATCATCGAAAACGGCTTAGGAGTACAGAGGGCTCCGTGCTCCTAATAGCACACAAGACATACTATATATATATATATATATATATATATATATATATATATATATATATATTTTCTCTACGTCATTTTCTTGGATTAAGATAGGCTGCTTTGTAGGTGGAATGCCCCATCCTACGAAGTCATAACTGTTCGGACCTTACAAGGGACTAAAAACAAACTCTTTAGGTTGCAATCACAAAAGAAAATCCTTGTTGTGCATGAATTGTCACTAGATAACTAGTTCCGACATCTGAACAGGCCCTAAGAAAACTAGAGATATGAGGGTTTTAGCATCCAAAACAGGTGCTTTGTCGGTTGGCTGCATATAAACCTGGATTTTCTGGATTGTATGTACTATTATAACTAGATCAGTATGACAGTACCTGGTTGGTGGTTGCTGTGATGATTCCAACGGGGAGAGTAAAGAAAATGGCTAGTGCGCAGGCAAGCAATACGCCCCACCATGGCAACTGTAGTTGGTCGATATAGTACTCGCACGCGAATATGGTGACTGCTATGTTGGCTATAAGGATACATATGAACCACCACTCTGGAACCTGCTTATATCTGCTCATGAGCCTTGTATGCACATCCATCTTCTTTTCTTGAAATGCTGACTTGCTCAGTTGCCATATTTCTCTGCACAGTCCACATTACCTATACATTTAAAGTCCCTTACATTTGTCGTTCTAATTGAGAAATCAATTTTTTATTATCATTAGTCATTTATGTTTTTGTTGCTTTACGAATTGCCAGAGAAGCAAATAGTGACTGAAATGATGATTGCTTAACGGCTAGATTTCTGTTGCAATAAATTGACTCTTATAACAGTCTGTTCTGATGCTACCGCATGTTTTCCAACTATTATTATATTCTGTTATATTTGAGCTTCTCTATAGGCTGCAATCACAAAAGATGTAAACAGAAATAAAAAGAACTTTGCAGGTAGGTGGATGCAAGTCAACCCATTCGAAAACAAGATGAAAATAAGCACCAAAATCTACCAACAAGTACCTTCCATGGAAGAGGAGGACATGGCTAATAGTTGCCGTTAGCGAGGCGAACCCGACACCATAAGTCATCGCAAAGAAGGTGCTCAAATAGAGAGGTCCGTTCTTCTCATAAGCCTTTTCATCAAGGTGGAAATTGGAGTCTATAATACTTGAGATATTGTAGTTCTGTCCAGCGGAAGTAAAAAGACCGTCGGAGAAGAGGGGAAAAGTCTTCGCTTTGTAAACGTTGAGCCAGTATGCAATGGGCGTAATGACGTACATTATGAATACGAACCCGACCGCTATATTAGCAGTGGCAAACCATGGGCTGGCGAGTGGGCTGCCTAGGTAGGAGGAGATGGTGGACCAGTCGAGTCCGATCGCACCAATCCCGAGCCCGCGTAGCCCCGAGCCAAGTTGTTGGGCTAGGACGGACTGTGGAAAGATCCAACAGATCCAAGAGAGGGAGGTGAGCATCTGGAATAAGTAGCCAGGGACCACGTAGTAGGCGAAGCTGCAGATGAAGGCCACCATGAAGAACTGGTTGCGAGTTAAGCTGCCTTTTGGCCGCTCTTCTTTCTCATGGAGTGCCCTGTGGACAATGATGCAAAGCTGATGAGTTAGCTATTGTTGCTGCGATTCGTGTAAGTATTTCCCAATTTTTGAATGTTATAGAAGTATAAATCATTTGGCCAAGGTTAAATTAGATTCTCATTGCTAAATGTATTACAGCAGTGTCTTACCAAATATACCTTTTATTTTCGAGGTTCAAAACCATTGTTGAATTGTTTAGAACAAAGTGCTAGCACTCCATGCTTGAATGGCATTTCCACTGCTCTTCTGATATTTTTCTTGAACCCCTCAATGATTATATCGTGTGATGGAAGTTTTTAGGGCATTAGAGTTGTGCATAGTCGCATGTAGCTATAATTATGTTTCACAAAGATTCTTTGGCATTTGGTTCATTCTACATGCATATACTAGGGTTTGAACATTTAGAGTCATACATAGTTAGTTATACATTGGTGCATAAATCATTCATCTCCTGTGTTTCACAAACATCCATTGTTATTCTGCATGTATATATGCTTTAGAACAACTTCTTGTCCATTGTTACATCTCTGGAAATTCAACATACATACCCTGAGCTTTTTACCTTCAAACCTCCAATTGAGGTTTTGCACATCAAATTTTAAGTTGTGTTTGATTTGACAATCAGTGTGGGGAGCAGAATTTCTACAACCCAATGCTCGAATTTTATGCTTACGGATGACGTGGCTGCGATTCATAATTCTGTAGAAAGGTAGGAGTTTGTTTAAGTGGTCTAGATTAGTGATGTGGTGCATTTTTTTCCTTTTTAGGTCAAAATTATGTTGGCCCCCTCACCGATAGGCCAACGATATTTTGATGCCCTCTTAGATTATTTAGAAATAAGTGATTTTAGGCAAATTATTAGAGGTTTTTTCTCTTTATCAAAGAGTACCTTATAATATCTATATCTATATTTATACCTATATATAAATTTTCATGCTTAAATCCTATGTTTATATCTGTACCTATACATTAATCCCATAGTTTCATCCTACATGTACCCACCCCTAATTTGGGAAAGAGTGGAGCTTATTTTTTTTTTCTCATTTGATTATTGTGTTATAGAATAAGGTTTAATAATTTTGTTGAAATGATTATTATTTATTTTTTTCATTATAGTTTTACTTTTTAAAAGTGTTTGTCTATAATATAGACTGTATTTACTATTTTTGTACTAAATTAATATTTTATTCTTTATAAATTTTTACTTTAATAGATCTATCATCGTAACGTCGCACTACGCCAGTCTTCTATACATAAATTTTTATGTCTAAATCCTACGTGGATGCCCTTAATTCAAGAGAGGTGGGGCTTAAGCCATTTCTTCTTTTCTCTAACTATATTTACTCTTTTTTTTCAAATTACTCTTTACTTTTCGTTGCATTTACTTGCATTTACTTTATTTATTTAATTTTTTTTTTCAGTGGTCCTTGGCCTACCATACATAAGAGGTGAGATTGGGGAGATATTGAAACAATTTACTATTCAGTTTCTTCAATGTTTTAATTCGACCCACAACCTTCCTATATAGAAATTACCATCCAACTCTCCACCTTCATCTAACCCCATCAATTTAAGGTTATTTTTCTTAATTAAATTAATCTCAATGGCCGCATTAGTTAGATACCATCTCTTTTTCTTTACCAATTTTTTCCTGTTTAATGGTTAGTTGAGAAATTTGATGATGTTTATTCTCTCTCTCTAAATCTGTATTCTTTTTTCTCTTATACATTTTTTTTTTTCATGTTGTTGGTTTTATATTATATGAAAGATGTGTAATATTCGTACTTTAATTTGTATTGTATAGTTATGCAAAGGAGGTGCTTCCTCCTCGACGGCTCTTGAGAATAAGAAGTATCGGTTAAGATATGGAGTCATTTGGAAAGGATTTGAAGACGCATTTGTGGTGCCTTACGAAATCGTTGGCGTTGGCGAGAGAATGCTCTAGATGAGGGTGCGAAGAGGTTTGATATCTATAAACAATTTTTTTCTTCTATAGTTCTTTCCATTTTTCGTTGAATTATATTACAGTCTAGGAGCTTTAATGTCTTTTTCATATTATTAAATTCAATCAAATATGGTTATATCCTTATGTTTTTTTACGTTTTTTATTTGTTTATTAAATCTATAAATTTTACTAAAAAAATTTATCCTCGCATGGATTCCTACACTAGTTATTGATGATGCGGTAATATTGTAATTACATCATAAATATTAATTATTATATTTGATTATTAGTTATTATATACCAAATATTATTATTAAATGCTGAGTGCAATCACCATATATATATATATATATATATATATATATATATATATATATATATATATATATATATATATATATATATATATATATAGAGTCCATTATCTTTATCTATCAATGACGAAGCACTTGGTCTTCTCAGTTTTCCAGTTAGATCCACCTTTTGATGATTTTCACTCATTAGATCATCATACTATTCAACCAACCACCCACTTAACCACTAGGGGCCACATCATCCTAACCACACATCTCTCAATCCAACGGTCAAAAACTTGGTAAGCAAATGACTTATTAATAATAGCATAGTAGCCTAGTTCTAATAGCATAGTAGCCTAGTTCTATATATATATATATATATATATATATATATATATATATATATATATATATATATATATATATATATATATAGAACTAGGCTACTATGCTTAATAACACCAAGTCATTGGTGCTACCAAGTTTTTGGCCGTTGGATTGAGAGATGTGCGGTTAGGATGATGTGGGCCCCTAGGGTTAAGTGGGTGGTTGGTTGAATAGTATAATCTAACGGGTGAAAATCATTAAAAGGGTGGATCTAACGGTGAAAAACTTGGTAGCACGAAACCTCCGTGCTATTGATAAGCATAAATAGGACTACATATATATATATATATATATATATATATATATATAGCCTATATTATCAATAGCACCAAAGCGTTGGTGCTATTAGGTTTTCGGCCTTGGATGAAAAGAACGATTATAATGATGTAGACCCTAGGGTTGAGTAAGTTATTTGTTTAATAGTATAGGTGAGAATAATCAAAGGATTAAATCTAACGATGGAAAATTTGATAGCACTAAACGCTTGGTGCTATCGATAGTATCAGTAGGACTATCTATATATATATATATATATATATATATATATATATATATATATATATATATATATAGAGAGAGAGAGAGAGAGAGAGAGAGAGAGAGAGAGAGAGAGAGTTGGTAGAATACTTCTAAAAGTACCAAGTAGGTGGTCTTGTGAGTTTTTAACCATTGGATGGAGAGATGTAAGATTGAGATGATGAGAATAGATGGTGGTAGGTGGAATATTGTTTGATCCAACAAGTATTAGTAATTAAGGAGTGGATCCAACGGTGGAAAACTTGGTAGCACCAGAGTCTTCGTCTTATTAATAGTATAAAAAAAATTATTTTTAGAAATATATGTTCCATCGTGATTATAAAAAATATTTTTATTATACTTTTATTTAAAAAGAAGAAATGTGATTGATTTATTAGTGATGATGCGGTGCGAGTGTGATAGCGTAGAATTTGTCGTGAACGTTCTATTAACTAATACCCACCATGTTTTTTAATTAATGAACCCAGAGAATGCACATGCAACTTAAACCCAGAGTCCCTTTTAAAATTTGAGGAGTTTGGTAGTGCAATTAAGGTGAGTTGACTTCTATTTAATAGCTTACATAATATATAACTTCCATGTTAATTTGAATGGGTATATATGCTAGGGAGATTCCTCTATAGAGATATGCAATTAATTAGTGGTCAAATTTAATAGTTAAAATCCTTATAATGACAAAATATGCGGGACTTAAAAAAAGTTTTCCTACCTAAATTACTCTTTACTATTCTGAATGACTTGTTTTTTACTCGAAAAGTCTTTAATATGTTGGTATATTTTGCATAATTTATATTGTCACTATCACACAGAGGACGCATAAGAAATATCCAAAGCATTACTCTTTAAAAAGATAAGGTCAAATTAATGCATTAGGGCTAGGGATGCAAACGGATCCGGGTTGGTGAAGCTCCCGCTCTGATCCGCCCCGGCAGGGCAGTAAATGGAGAAAATAAATGGATTTGGGGAGGAAAACGAGATAAATTTTACGATCCGAGACGGATTCAGAACAGAAAACGAGAGAAATTTTGACCCGCCCCGAATCCACCCTGCCAGGATCCGTCCAGAAAATTATTTATATTTTAAAAAAATATTCCTAAAAAATAATGTATTTACAAAAAAGTTTAAAATACAAATAAGTTAGTACTCTCATTTCTTATGTATTTGAAATTTTTTAATTTTATTATGAATTGTGATTGATATTTTTTATTTTTATAATTGATATTGTTAAATTATATATATAATATTATTAAAAATTATTAATTTATATTTTACAAAATATTAATAATATTTTAATTTTATAAAAAATATTTGTTGGCGGGTCGGGGGCGCCGCGGGAGCGGATTAGGAGGCGAGGCGGATTCGGGGCGCCAGGCGGAAACGGGTTATGAGGCAGAATAGATTATGGGACGTATTTTTTAACCCGTCATGGATTTGGGGCGGGAGGCGGGGCGGGGCTCCCCCCCACAGATCCGCCCCGGTTGCATCCCTAATTAGGGCACATGTAATGCATTTGCAGGATTAACAAGAAATTAATTAGTAGTTCAAAGTGCCCAAAAAAAAGAAGACCTAAACCTCCCTCTCAATCAACCAATTATTATTATTATATATATTAATTCTCCACTTATGTGTTGTGGGATGATGTAAAAGGGACTGTACAAGAAAATGAAACTTCAAATAATTCTATGTAATTAAGAGGTTACTTATAATTTAATGCTAGATACTTAAGTTTTCCATGATTAGTATAGTAGCTATATATTATTGAGTGACGCTTCAATACAATTTGTTATCTTTACTTAGACCTCATTTGGTTGAATGAATATTTAGAATATATTTTTGATTTGCTCAAAAGTTATAGTATTTGATAGATAAGAAATATGATCATATGTTTAAAATAGAATTATATATATATATATATATATATATATATATATATATATATATATATATATATATATATATAGTCCTGATACTATCGATAGACTACGCATTTGGTGCTACCAAGTTTTCCGCCGTTGGATTCACCCTTTGATGATTTTCACCCGTCGATCATACTATTCAACCAACCACTCACTTAACACTTGAGAACCCACATCATCCTAACCACACATCTCTTAACCAATTAATGTCAAAAATCGCAGCACCAATGACTTTGGTGTATTAATAAGATAAGAGTCTTCAGCTCTATATATATATATATAGAGTCCTATTACTATACTATTAGCGAGTACGATCGCCTCGTACTCATAAGTTGTTTTCGATGATAGAGCTTCCGAATCAACGATCCACACCGTTAAACGTTATCTAGAGCATTTAAAACTTCTAGAAATTAAATTTTATAATTTTTCGACATCATTTACCTTACGATCAAGAGATCACAAAATTGACAATTTTTAACTAGGTATGGGATGCTTACTAGTTTAACGGTGTAAAAGAATCAATAGGTTGAATTTTTGATAGAAAATTCTATTCACTATCTAAATAAAGATTAATAATTCCGATCTTAAATTAAAAGATCCGATCATCCATTTTTAGGATGTCGATCGATTTTGACCGTTCATTTTATACCCGATTGATGGACTTTATAATGATTTCGAAAAATTACGAAATTTATTTTCTAGAAGTTTCAAATACTCTAGATCATGTTTAACGGTGTGGATCGTCGATTCGAAAACCCCAACATTGAAAACAACTTATGAGAAGTAAGGGCTCTATACTCATAATTGTATAGTAGCCCTACTCTATATATATATATATATATATATATATATATATATAGTAAGGCTACTATGCTTCGAAGTTAGAGGCTCCGTGCTTCCACGTCGTTTTCGATGTTGTGGCTTCCGAATCGTCGATCGGCTTCGTTAAACTTGATCTAGAGTATTTGAAATACCTAGAAAATAAATTTTGCGATTTTTCGATATTATTTGCCTAGCAAACGGGCTAAAAATCAAATAAAATAAAAATCTTACAAAACACGATAAAATAGCATTAAAAATTTAGATCGAGATATTGATCTTGTTTTATATAGTATAAAGAATTTTCTATCAAAATTTCATGTAATTTGGATATTTCTACACCGTTAAACTTTCAAACGGCTCACTATGACCATTAAAATTGTTTGATTTTGTGCCCCTTCGATCACTAGGCAAATGATATCGAAAAATTATAAAATTTATTTTCTAGATACTTCAAATACTCTAGATCAAGTTTAATCTGAGCCGATCGACGATTCGAAAGCCGCATCATCGAAAACGACGTGAAAGCACTAAGGCTCCGTGCTTCCGATAAAGATAGTAGCCTCACACACACACATATATATATATATATATATATATATATATATATATATATATATATATATATATATATATATATATATATATATATAGAACTAGGCTACTATACTATTAATAGCACCAAGTCATTGGTGCTACCAAGTTTTTAGTAGTTGGATTGAGAGATGTGCGGTTAGGATGATGTGGGCCCCTAAGGATTAAGTGGGTGGTTGGTTGAATAGTATGATCTAACGGGTGAAAATCATCAAAGGGGTGGATCTAACGGTGGAAAACTTGGTAGCAGAGTCTTATCGATAAGATAGCAATGATTTATATATATATATATATATATATATATATATATATATATATATATATATATATATATATATATATATATATATATATATATATAATTGATTATCTTTTAAAGAAATCTACAAAGTCATTGGTCTTTGTAAGTTTTTTACCCTTGGATTAATAAATGTGTGGTTAGGATGATGTGGGCCCCCTTGGGTGAAGTGGGTGGTTGGTTGAATAGTATAATCTAACGGAAGAAAATAATCAAAATAGTAGATCTAACGGTAAAAATTCACAAAGACAAACGCTTGGTGCTTTTACAAGCACCATAGCCGAACTATATATATATATTACTTCCTAGTCAATATTTTGAAATAAGATAAGTCTTCTTATACATAAAATATATTATTCTAGCAAATTATGAATGGTAAAACCTTTTAAGGAGTAAAAATTAAATATTTTTTGTTTTCAATCACACAAGAAAAATTTTATGTCGAATAAGTTATTTAAAGATAACCGATTCCAACTTCCAAACAGATCCTTAATTTTTTCTGGTTACCGTAGTAGCTGATTATTGTAGTAGCTATATATCACTTTCTATATCAAATTTCATTAGTAGCTATTTGTAACTTATTGGGTGATGATTCAATGCAATTTTTTAAAAATAAGTTAATTAAGATTGATTGATTTCAACATCCAAAAGGGCCTTAATATATTTTCATAATTATCATATCATAGTAGCTATATATCCCTTTCTATATCTAATTTCACTATGCTTAATACAATTTCTTATCTAATTCATTCCATTGTTGTTAAGAAAAATAATTAATATATAATTTTATATCAGGGTTGATCATGTTCCATTACTGTGATCTGGCTATAATTAATGAAAATATAATTAGATAATAATGGTGTTCCAAAAATTGTGAATGCATTTATAGCAATTGAAACTACTATTAACACTTATCAAATGTATTTAATTACTATATATATATATATATATATATATATATATATATATATATATATATATATATATATATATATATATATATATATAGAGTTGAACTAGAATACTATCGGTAGTAAATGAGCCGTTTTACTACCGATTTGTTTTCGATGATAGAGCTTCCAAATTGACGATCCGTTAAATATGATCTAAACCATTTAAACTACCTAGAAATCAAATTTCACGCACTTTCGATATTGTTCTTTTATCCATCAAGTGAACAAAATGAATGGTGAAAATGAATACACTTTAAAAAATAATAATAGGAGTCTTGTAATCAAGATCAAGAGTATAGATCTTGTTTTAAATAGTTTAAAGAATTTTCTAACAAAAATTCAATTGATTTGGATATCTTTACGCCGTTAAACGAGAAAACGCCTCTTATCGACCATTAAAATTACAAATTTTGAAATCCTTTGATCATTAAGCAAATGATGTCGAAAAGATTTGAAATTTGATTTCTAAACACTTCAAATGGTGTAGATCATGTTCAACGGAGCCGATCGTCAATTTGGACGCCTCTATCATCGAAAACAAATCGGTAGTAAAACGGCACGTTTACTACCGATAGTATTCTAAAGAAAACTCTATATATATATATATATATATATATATATAGACCTAGTGCAGTATACTATCAATAGCATCAAACCGTTGGTGCTATTGATTTTTTAGCCCTTGGATTAAGAAATGAATGGTTAGGATGATGTGGGCCCCTAGGGTTGAGTAAGTGATTGATTGAATAGTATAATCTAATGGGTAAAAATAATCTAAGTGTTAAATCTAACGATGGAAAACTTGATAAAGACAAAATTCTTGGTGCTATCGATAGTACTATATATGACTCATATATATATATATATATATATATATATATATATATATATATATATATATATATATATATATATATATATATATATATATATATATAGTGGGAAAATATTGGTTTGCAAAGGGAAAAAGCTTGGTTTAAGCAGCAATAGCATGTAATTATATAAGCTAGCTTTATACTATACACAGAATTAGTAACTAATTAATCACACTCATACATATCATATTGAAAAAAAGAACTTATATTATTAATATTAAGACAAAATGTAACAAAGAAATATTATGGTTAAATTACGAAAACCTCCTTATAAGTATCGGTTTTTTTATTTTTCTTTCTTAATTTTTAAAAATTTATATTTTATCCTTCAATATTTCAAGTTGTTGAATTTCGCTCTCCCTCCATCAAGATATTATCATTAGTCCGTCAATTTCTTATAATTTATATCGAAAATATTTTTCAAAATGATAGAAATATATTCAGAATAATTTTTTTTTATAGAAGAAGTAAGGACAATTTAGTCATTTTGCCTTCTCCGTAGAAAAATATTTATAAAATTTTAAGAAGAACAAAATATAAATTTTTGAAAATTACAAAGAAAAAATAAAAATTAAATATTTACAGGGAGTATCTATAATTTATAGCCAAATGTTATTGATAATTTCACCCAAGATAATAATATTTGATTGAATTATTAATTTTTTTTTAATTTTTTATGGTGAGATGTGTCCTAGATATGAATTGAGGAATAGTAGTTAGGCTCATATGGCGCCACGTGGACAACCACGTCAACAGCTATTCGGGATTAAAAAGGGGTATTTGAGATATAGGATAAAATGCGGGGTGTTATTATTATTATTTTTTTTATAATTATGCCTAAATTTAATTTTGGATTCAAATTTCGAATTTAAATTTTAGCCTTAGATTAGAATTTCAAATCAAACTTAGAGTTTTTAAATTTACGTTTCAAACTTAAATATGGATTTTGGATTTAATTTTATTTTACCTTCAAATATAAATTCAAATTCAATTTTTTTATTATTTGAGATATTTGAGACACGAGATAAAGTTTTCACAGTGATTTAATTTATAATTAAGCTAGCTAAAAGAATTATTTACTGATGTATTGATGAATTTAATAATATTTCACACTAGGATAACAATTTAACTTATTGTTTATATAATAATAACTTAACTTATTTTCTATATGTAGGTTATAGGTCTTAGGATCTAATAGGAATCAACACCTAGAGGGGGGTGAATAGGTGTTCAATGGCCAATTAAAAATCTAGATGCGATTTTAAAGTAATTGCGGAAAAATAAAATCAAACACACCAAGATTTACGTGGGAAAACTCCAAACCGGAGTGAAAAATCCACGGGACCGATAACACGATAATTCACTAAGAAACAATCGAGTACAAGGCGATTCACCCACGACTTTACCCGATTAACCGAATTTTCTATGTGAATATCCTTCAGGTCCACGATCGATTGAAGTCCTCCAACCGACCACGCCGCAACTCCTTGCCGGCCAACGCCTCGAATCCACAAAGCGTCCACCGAGTTCTCGCCTCTACACGCGATCCTCGCGCAACACACCTCCGTCCGAGAAGAAGAACGAAGATTTATGGTGATCTCCAAGTTAAGGCACCGTAGACGATGGGAGGGATTCGTCTAATTGATCATCAAATTGATTCGCAGTAGAATCAAAGCGAAGAACCGTGAATCAACTTGACGATCAAATCTCCATCAAACCTCTCTAAGAACTAGATCAGAAAGCTTAGGAGAGAGATTCTAGGGTTTTAGGATTGAAGTATCTTCAGGTATATTATTGTATATTCGTTCTTGAACCTCCCATGGTCTATTTATAGAGTTAGAAGACTTTGAAGTCGAGTAGAATTGAAATCAGCCTTTTTGGGAATTTTGTTTTCGAGTCCACTGTCCGGTCAAACCATCTCTGTCCGGTCTCAGTGTGTCGTCAAATTTTTCGCAGTGAGCACTGACCGCTCAGACCAGGGGTTTGTCCGGTCCTAGGCTCTAGCACTCAGAAAGCTCAGCTTCACTGTGTCCGGACATAATCCACGATCCGTTCAAAGGACTGCGAAACTTTCTGCTATCAACCTCACTGTGTCCGGTCAAAAAGGTTGGTCCGGACAGAGTGTTGCGAAAAGCCAGATGACAGACTCACTGTGTCCGGTCAAAGGGGCTGATCCGGACAGGATTTATACAGAATTTTTTTTTCATAAAAATCAATATTTTAAACCCTTTTTAAGTCTTCTAACTACTATATTATTAATGTTAATCACCATAAATGATCTTAAATGCATACCTGAGGTGTCGAGCTTCTCTGACGAGTCCTGGAGCGTCCGATCTTCTTGTAATCTCTTGATCTCTTCAAGACTCCGACAAACTCACGAAATCCGCCAACTTACAAAATCCTTAACACTATATAAATATATTAATATTAATAATTTATAAAAGCACTAATAACTAACGCCTTTTGTTGCGTTTAATACGCACTCACAAGGCATGCCAAAGGAGAGGGATATCCGAAATATTATTCGAACCCGAATCCGAACGGGACCGGTTTACCTGAGCTAAACGGGTATGAATTCGATTATGGGTATAGAAAATAAAAACCCGACGGATATGAATATGAATATGGATTTTGTATTTATCCGACCCAACCCGAACCCGAACCGAACCCGAATAAATTTTATATATATATATATATATATATATATATATATATATATATATATATATATATATATATATATATATATATATATAAAATTTATTTTTATTTATTTATATAATATGTAAAATATTTAATAATTTTTATTATTTAGATTTTTATTTAACGGTGTGGATTTTTAAAATCCGCCGGGTTCGGTCGGGTTCGGATTTTAGATTTTTTGTCGAATACGAATATGGGTATGAATTTTTAAAGCCCAATTTGAATCTTGATACGAATTTTAATTTGTTTTTCGAGTTCGGATTCAAATTTCTAAAAATTCGATCCAAATCCGACCAGTTGATATCCCAATGACTCTCCGGTCCCACAAATGATGTCAAATTAGTATCAACATCGCCAGC
This sequence comes from Aechmea fasciata, assembly GCA_025177825.1. Lineage (NCBI taxonomy): Eukaryota > Viridiplantae > Streptophyta > Magnoliopsida > Poales > Bromeliaceae > Aechmea > Aechmea fasciata. The sequence goes on along the minus strand of CM045940.1, from coordinate 9,571,752 downwards.
TAACAAAACTGTATACAGTGACATTTTTGTTTTTATATACTTTTTAATTTTAATTATTGTTTATTTATATGGCATTTTGTGTATCCCTGAATCTTAGCTTTTTCTCTAAATCTGCATCCGAATTTCCAGTTTTATTATTAGATTTTCTAAACTTTATCAAATAGTTTAATGAATTATTCTTATACAATCATTTTGATCAGATATTGTACATATAAACTAAATAAATACTATTATCTATTTTCTCCCAATTCTTAATTAAGTACAAGAGTAGAAAAATAGGTTAAAAAAAAATAAAGGCATATGGTCAAAATGGTTGTATAATTAGTAGTTTTAAGTAAAAAGATGGGCTTATTGAATTAGTTTATAAAGCTTAGAAGATTTAGTTGCTAAAATTGAAAGATCGATCAGATGCCTATTTACAAAAAAAAATAAAATTTTGGGAAAACATCAAAAACCTTCCCAGTGGTTTCACACTTAAAATATATCAATTTGTCCCATGTGGTTTTGTTTTTATCTTTTAAATCTTTTCTTAATATTTCGTTAAATTATATATAAAAAACTTGAGATCGTAGATTTATCGAATATTTACTTTAATCTTAAATCGCGTAGTCTTAAAGTGAAAAAGTCAAACCACGGGAGGAGTTTTTGAAGTTATCCCTAAAATTTTTGATGATGGGTGCCTATCTTTCTCTAATTAATAGTATGCGCATGCGCATATATGTCGATAAAAATCTCTAAAAATTGATGAAAATAGAAGATAAAATATACACGGTCTCTCTGCAATATCCACATTGGGTATGTAAAATAAAATCATCGCTTTTAGTAGATTTAATTTTTTCTTTTAGAGTAACAGCTATTTATTTCACCAAACTAAGAGATCCAAAATTAGAATTCATAATTATTGCCAAAAATAATTGCGGAGAGAAAATAAATGCATTGCATCGAAAAATAGAATTGGTACCTGAACAGGGATACCTGGACCAGATTGTACGGCCACCACATTGCCGCCGGCTCGACCAGATACCGCCGGAAAATCCCCGCCCACCCGAACCCTAAAACCTGAACAATTTACACGCACAAAAAATACATATATTATGTCCAAAAAGCGTCCCGTGGTTCGACGTGTTTACGATACGTAGAACACTAAAAACACTATTATGTAATAATCGTTTGGTTCAGAAATAAGCAAAATTTGTTTATTCTTGAGATAGTTATAACTTCATAAATAAGTAGGAGTAAAATCAATTTTATGTTTATATGAAAACTGTATTGTCTCTGGGTATAAAAAATAGTAGTGTTTGGATGATTAGATTAGAATGACGGGAATACGAATAATTATTATTATGATTTTAAAATAAAATTATTTTGTCCAATCAATTGGCATTGAAATATTAAGTAGTTAATAATCTTTTTAGCTATGAATATTGCGTAAAATAATTAAAAAAAAGGCATTGATTAATTAATTAATTAATTAAAAAATAAGTTAAAATTTTAATTGGTTAGTAGATTATTTAATTAATTAGTTTGATAATTCGTTAAGAAATTAATTATATTAGTCAAAATATTAATTGGTTGATCAATATAAATTAGCTAATTAATTAGTTTAGTCAATATATAATATATAGAAAAACAGAAGTGAAGCGCTCAGAAATTAAAAGTTCGAGAATCAAAATAATATGTTGTCTAAGAAAATATTGGCACATTCATATAGTACATATAGTAACCTATTTAATTTTAAGATTTAAAAAACTCTCAAAAAAAAATATAAATAAAATTTTGTACTTAATTTGTTAGGGCGTACAGATAGCATTGCTTATATTGGATAAATGCGGAAAAGAAGGAAATTTAATGGAGGGAGGGACCTGGGTGGTGAGGACGACGAGGAGGGAGACGAAGAAGGAGATGTGCTGGCGGTAGAAGACCCTGACGGCGGTGATGACGTGGATGGCGTAGACGGTGCCGGCGCCGGAGTTGGCGAAGATGGTGATGAGGACGTGCTCCTTGACGTTGAAGGGCCCCGGGTTGAGGCAGAACTCCCAGGCCGTGCCCCGGAAGAAGGCGCGCCGGGGGAGCGCCGACGCCATCAGGTGGCCCAGCGGCACCACCGCGATCTGCGCCGACACCGACGTGATCGACAGCGGCTCCTTGCGGTACCAGAAGAACTGGTTCAGGAACGACAGCACCGCGCACGACGCCGTCCCCAGCACCCACATCCGGAACGTCAGCACCGGCGTCGACGGGTCGTCCCCCACCGGCACCGTCAGCGCCACCTGCTCGATCGGAGAGTTCTCTCCTTCCTCCTCCTCCTCCTCCTCCTCCGCACCATCGGCGGGCGGCCGCGGAGGAGTCGAGAAGGAGGAAGAGGCCGCGGCAGGATCGGAATAAACTGCATGAAAAATTCAAAATATCAAAACACCGCTTCTCTAACACAAACATACATACAGACGACCGTTTCATATAGTCCTAAATCGTATAGAACTTTTAAAATTCTTAACGATAATTTTATACCAATTAAATTTTTAGAGAAAAATAATTAGAGGAGAGGAGAGGACAAAAGAAGAAGAGGACGAGTATTTCGTACAATTAATGATCTCATTGAAGAATATATATATTTTGAGTTCGAATGGTAATTAATTAATTAATAACAGCAAAAAGCCACAATCTTTCTTTCATATATTTCAAATTAAGTCCAAAACAAAAGCGCACTCACGTTCCACAAAAATGATTGTTTCTTCACATGCTATTGATCAAATAAATGGGAGATTCTGAGTTCGAATTAAATTCATTGGATATTCATTTATTCTTAAGCTTTTGGAAATAAACGATTGTTCCAATATATGTATATAGGGGGCATACGGAGCGGGGTGGTGATTTGGTGGTGCGTTTGGTCGTCGTCTTCGTCTCGAGGAGACGGCGCCATTAATGGAGGGGACGAGAGCTAAGTCCGGAGAGCTCCTTCTTGTCGTCCTCCTCCGCCACGGCCTGCTCGAAGGTTTGTTTCTATTCTTCTTCTCTCTCTCTCTCGCTTCCACCAATTTGGATTAATGGAGATTCTGTGTGGAGGGGTATCTGGTGTGGTGGTAGTTAGGAAGGATAGAAGGAGAAGGAAGAAGACTATCTATAATGTATCTATCTATCTATAAAATATATGAATCTCCAACCCTTAAGGAAACCTTTTTCTTATTTTGGAACATTGTGGGTTCCCCATACATACATACATACATGATTAATGATTGCCTCTATTAATTTCCAACTTTTCATTATTTTTTATTTTGGTCCTTCAGTATTTTTTTTTTTTTATAATTAAGTTTCTAATCTCTTGATTTCATTGTAATTATATTCGAGTCATTAAAAGAATGGTTAAAGTTAATAAAATTGTTATATCGGTATCTACTTAATTAGCTTTATTTTGTATGTCAATTTTGAACCCTAAATTTTACATATTTTTCATTTTAGTAGCAAAAAAATTAAAATTTCAAATTTTTGAATTTAAATTCTGAATTATTATTAAAATTAAAAATTTTAAAATAAGAGAAATTAAAATTTTGATTTTCAATTTAAATTTTGAATTTGAATTGAAATTGAAATTTTAATTTTAAATTTTAAATTGAATCTAAATTTTGATTTCAAACTTAAATTTTTTTATTTTACTTTTAATATTTGAATTTATATTCAAAACTTTAATTTTAATTTTAATTTTAAATATGTAATTTAAGTTTAGACAAATTAGAACAACTAGCTTTAATTGAACTATCATGTTGATTTATTATTTTTTTTAATTATCTCAGATACTTTACTCTATAAAAGAAGATACAAGATAATAGGCTATGCATCTAATATATATTTTAATTCTTTCACTTTTAATAAGAATTACAATAAGCCGTTTAGCAATATAATCATATTTTTTATATTAAAATATTCATTCATAAAAATTATATCAAATATATGACTTAAGACTTTTAAAATTGTGTCTATTGATCACTCATGATGCTTGATTGTTAATATGAATAGTTTTTTTTTTTTTTTTGAAATTAACAAGTTGGTGCCTTGAAATTAGAGTTTTCAATTTTTAGATTTATTTTTTGAATGATTTTTTTATATTAGTTTTTTTTCTGTAGTTAAATAATAGTTTTTAGTTCATGTGAGTGATAGTTTGCTAATTCACATGCTATTAATTTTAAACCTGAGTTAGAAAATTATTATTTTTCCTAATATACAATATCAAGATATTATTAAATTAAAGTAAAACTAAGGCTAGCCAAGGAGGCATCGTTTTGGAGCTTTTCACTGAAGTTTTATTCAAAGTATTTTATTTTGCAATTATTTTATATAAAAATAATAAATTTAATCAAAGATTTCTGTATTGTAAAAATAAAATAATAATTCTTTAATTATTACTTTAATATAAATTTGCTATATTGTTTTCTAATAAATCGACACTTTATTTAGTCATATGATATATTAAAATTCATTTGGAACATAAAAGACATTTTCACTCATGTAGTGATACATTGAATACAGGCATTAATTTATGTTAAAAAAAAATATTTTGGGACTAGTAATTAAAAAGGTTTTTTTTTTTTATTGTATTTCGTATATATTTGCATCATATATAATGATACATTAGATTATGTTAGTGCATGTATTAATTAAAAATTTTATATCTCCTGTGCTAACATATTTATTAATAATATACATATTTTTATTTGCCAGTAAAATATAGATACAATGAATCTAGACAATTAAGTTTCTTTGATCTCCATTATGTTGTGAATGGGACCAAATTATATGTTGCCTACAAATTTGCATGTTCCAGGTTGAGCTTAAATAGCTATTGTACAAAAACTATGATACAAAAACTATGACTCTTACAGGAAAGTCCACTAATTATAATAAAATTTTATTTAATCTAGCTAGTACTAAATTTATAGGCTCATTTCAGAGCAAATAAAATGTGAGAATAAGTTCATATTCGAGGGACCATAATTTTATTTTTAGTTTACAAATAATCCATAGTTTACATAAATATTTTTTAAACAATAAAAATTAGTTCTTACATACAATTTACAAACTTTTCAAATTAGAAAGTGTACAATATGTAATTTGTTACTCTAAACTTTTGTAGTGGAAATTGTAACGATCATTACTAAGTAAATAACTCGTTATACGAGCCCAAAATGCTTAAGACGAGTTATTATTACTTGGTGTCAAGTCTCATATAAACCCAATGACAAATCCATTCCCCGTCCGATGTGGGGTTATTGGGGTGTCACAAACTCCCCCGTTAAGGCTCGACGTCCTCGGTCCAATCACACACACACGGCCAAGAACACAGGCGATGTGAGACTTGTCTCGCTAGCCTTGTCATCCGCACAGCTCGGCTAGAGACTCGCCACACATGTCCAAAATTTGGTGAGCAGCTACGATCTGCAAATGTAACGACCATAGCAAATAACTCATTGGGCCCAACCACGAGCCCAAAATGCTTAAGACGAGTTATTATTACTAGTGTCCAAGTCTCATATAAACCCCATGACAAATCCATTCCCCATCCGATGTGGGGCTATTGGGGTGTCACAGAAATACACATAAATTATAGTTTACTTATTATAGTTTCATTAAATTTTTTTTTTCTTAAAGTAAACTTCTTGTATACAATTTACCAACATTTTGAACTACATAATAGCAATATACATAATATATAATTTACTCAAATTTTTTTTAATGACAATATATATTACATACAATTTTTATAAATTAGTGGAGCCCATAATGTGAAACTATATATATGACGGTATATTACATCATTTTAGAATATAAAAATTAAAAAAAATTGAGAAAATTTTATTTTCTTTTTTTTAAAAAAAAAAATCTTATGTTACCTGTTTGATGAAATATAGCATGTTACCTGTTTCGATCATTTTTGTTAGAAATAAATCTAGCTAAAATGTAAAGCAAATTTAGTTATGGACTTGAAATTTTGGATATTAGCTATATATCATGTCCTTTGCCACTTACATATTAGGAACTATCAATCTCAATGTTTTTATGTTAAGCTTATAATTTATTAATCATTTATTACCTTGTTGATTTTTTGGGGAGCATGATTGTAAAGTTTAACTTTTCGTATCTATCATTTAATGACATAAATAAATTCTCTTGTTGGGAAAAATGTATAGAAAATCATGAACTTTAGCTCTTTTACAAGCATGCACCTAAACTTTTAATTTAATTTGACAGTTAAATCTCATAATCTTTATCAAACCGCTCTCTTCAATTGAAGATATTAACTGTTTTGATCATTGTCTTGTATACAATATTATAAACCCTAGCTTAAGCACAAAGAAATTTCTATTGCAACATATATAAAAAGCAATAAAAATCGAATGTAGGCTCATCTTATCTTCAATTTTTCATGTTTAATTATCGAAGTGGGAAAAAAAATTACATGTTTAATCAAGGAGTGTGATCTATTAAATTATTTGATGAAATTTACGATGTTTAATTACTAAAACTAAAAGCTTAAAACTTGTTTGGTATCATTGTGGTTTCTCTATTTCATAAACCATTAATTCTATATAATTTGAGAAACACATTTTTTAAAAATTGTCATGGGCTGCTTAACTCAATTAAATGATAGATGACAACTATTTTCTTTTAAAAAAAATTTGAAACCAAAAAATAAATTATTTTCTAGATTTTAATTTTTTTATTACCTAACAAACACAAAGAATTTAATTACTGTTAAATCCTACAGTACTATTTAATACGAAAAATTATTTAAAATATAAAAAATAAACACGATACTAAACGAGGTTTTAAACATCTGTTTATAATAAGACAGCTAAATTTAGAGAAAACACTACAACAGAATTAGATTATATGGACACAAGTTTGTAACACTTTTGAATAAGTGTCCAATTTATGTTAAAACTTAAGAAAACTTCTACTAATGCCAAAATATAAAAACCAATTAAACCAAAAATAGAACATTACTCTACTCAATCCACCACACCCAGCCAATTTGGCCCGATTACAAACAGAAAATAAAAAAAAGAAAAAAAGAAAAATCGATTACCATTTTCCTTTTCTTTTTACTCAATCTACTAAAATTCTAAACGAAGAGTCCTTCCCTGTCGTCCTCCTCTGCCACAGCAACCAACAAGATAAAGTTTCGGCGGTTGTTAAATGCTTAAATAAATGTTGATAAATTAGCAGCACTCTTTTAGGTTATAGCGACACTCTTTAACTGTCGTACCTACCAACCCCAGATATAGCAACACTTTTTAAAAGTGTTGGTAATTTAGCTAGCAGTACTTTTTTTGATCTGTACCTATATTTAAAAGTGTCGCTATAGATCGTTTTTGTTGTAGTAAAAGTCTACTACATAACAATGGCACCACTCATACATCTACATACAGCCATTATATATATCTCTAATTCTATATATATATATATATATATATATATATATATATATATATATATAGAGTTGAGCTAGAATACTCTCAAAAGCACCAAAGAGTGAGTTTTTAACCATTGAATGGATAGATGTGGGGTTGAGATGATGGTGGTAGGTGGTGGTAGGTGGAATAGTGTTTGATCCAAGGGGTATTATTAATTGGGATGTAGATTCAAGGGCTACAAACTTAGAAGCACCAAGAGCATGGTGCTTCTAAAAGTATTCTAGCTCTACTCTATATATATAGTGTGAGGCTACTATGCTATCGGAAGCATAGAGCCTTCCGTGCTTCCAGCTCGTTTTCGATGTTGCGCTTTTTGAATCGTCGATCGGCTCCGTTAAACTTGGTCTAGAGTATTTGAAGTACATAAAAAATAAATTTTATGATTTTTGGATATCATTTGCCTAGTGATCGAAAAGGCTCAAAATCAATAATTTTAATGACCGTAGTGAGCCGTTTGGAAGTTTAACGGTGTAGAAATATTCAAATCATATGAAATTTTGATAGAAAATTTTTTATACCATATAAAACAAGATCAATAACTTTGATCTAAAATTTTAATGTCATATCATTATATTTTGTAAGATTTTTATTTTCAGTTGATTTTGAGCCACTTCGATCACTAGACAAATGATATCGAAAAATCGTAAAATTTATTTTTTAGATACTTCAAATACTCTAGATCAAGTCTAACGGAGCCGATCGTCGATTCAAAGTCCGAACATCGAAAACAAAGTGGAAGCACGGAGCCCTCCGTGCTTCGATAGCATAGTAGCCTTACTCATATATATATATATATATATATATATATATATATATATATATATAGAGTAGGGCTACTATACTATTATGAGTAGTAGAGCCTCTACTCATAAGTTGTTTTCGATGATAGAGCTTCCGAATCCACGATCCACTCCGTTAAATACGATCTAGAGTATTTAAAACAGAAAATAAATTTCGTAATTTTTAAATCAATATATATATATATATATATAATAAAAATATTTTTCTAAAAATTATGATGAAATGGTGAACTCAAGATGACCAATTTGATTGGTTCGAAATACGATGTCCTCCATGTGCCTTTTACATTCTAGACTTTTTCAAAATACATATATTTTTTACTTTATTTTTACGTAACTATCGCAGAATTGTAGCAAAAATAGAAAGCAAGGGTGGTAGGTTAAGTAAGCATTTTTCTTGTTGCAGAGCCGTGCAATTAATGGGAACCTTCAGAATTGAGAGAGGACATAGTTGATTGATATTGTCATTGTGTGGGGTAAGTGTTGTTTGAATTAATTTTTTGAGTTTCAAAATTATATTTAAATAAATAGGAAAATTTATGCTGGAGCAAGCATGAAAATTATGCATGGTCAGATACCAACCTATATGAAACTATGTTGTGGGTATTTTAAAATAATTGTTTACCTGTTAAATATGGTTTACTATACTCAAAATGTTTGTGTATCTACTTATATTGAGGTTTTTATTTGTTATATGTGGAAAAAAAGAACAAATGTTAAATTTTTGGTCAGTAAAAATTTTGAGCATATATATTATATGCATTATTTCAACAATTTTATGCAATGATTTTTGTGTTATAGGGTTCGAACGAAACCAATAATTAATTTAAACTAATTAACTAGAGATGGAAACGCTCGTTAAGGTCAACGGTTCTTACGTTTCGTTTGTCGATCATGGGATTACTATGCTTAACAATTTTCACATAAAAAATTTAAAGTCCTTCTTTATAGTGGGCATTCTAAGTAGAAAAAGTAACATTTAATCAAATATTTACACCTTACATATGTAATTAAGTAGAAGAACAACATTTTTGACATTACTTTAACTTGATTTATTTTGCCATATTGTCCTTCACATATCAAATTGTTGAACATATACTATCTACAATTGAAAACATGTTAGATATATATAGAAGGCTTTGGTAAAGCTACCATACCAAACCTAAAGTTTGGAACATTTTATTAGTATTATTTTTTAAGCCGACAATAACAGGGGTTCAAACTTACGATCTTAAAAAACATTGCGTGCAGAAACAATTGGACTACTCAAGATAACGATAGTTTGGAAAGGTTCAACATGCACAGCAAATTACATATTTGGAAAAACATATGAAGCTAAATATGTATGGAGATCCCCTCAATTATAGGCCATTTTGAAAATATAGTAGCCATTCTGAATATCATACTCGCTGGGTAATGGAAGCTGTATTGACTTTTGGACGGATAGATGGTGTGGGAAAACCACCCTACAAGTATCATTCCCAGAGATCTACGAGTTATAGGAAGGTAAACTACTTACGGTGAAGGAGTGTTTTACCCGCCAGGGATGGAACTGGACAACGTTGTTCAGTGACGAGTCGAGTATAAGGCCCGGGCTCAGAACAAACCTTTCGGAACTCAAGGCTAGGGTTAGTGGATACTATTTGCAAGGAACGGATACTTTTGGGTGGAGATGGTCGACCAACGGTATATTCTCGATCAAATCGGTTTATACCATATTAAGCGACCGGGGTATGAGGGATGGACGTGCTAATAGTATCTAGAATCTACGGATATCTCTTAAGGTTAAAGTGTTCTGTTGGCTCGTTCTCAAGAAAAGGCTTGTAACAGCCGTTAACCTTGCAAAGAGAGGGTGGATGGGAGATGTATCATGTGGGCTGTGTAGGTCACAAGAGGAGACTGTGGATCATCTACTGGCTCAATGTGTTTTTACTAAGTTTATCACGGTAATGGGTATAGAGGATATTCAGGCGACTGAGCTGGGTGACGATGCAACTCATGTCTGGAATAGGTGGATGGTCAAGAAAGGATCGACTAACATGAGGCATAGCCTCTCTGATTTGGCGGCGTGTTGGTGGATCATTTGGAAGGCTAGAAACGATCTAATCTTTCGAAAATTCCAACTGGACCCGTTTGTGGCGGTGTACAGGCTTAAGGAGTTGCTGAAATCTTGGGAAGTACTTGCTTAAGCTACTAGCTTTTCTAATCTCGTGTGCCGTCGTTTTTTTTTTTTTTCTTTTTCGCCCTTCCTCGAGGTCCCTGTAGCTTAATTCAACATTTCAATGAATAAAACAGGTAGCGTGCTATCCTTTCTCAACAAAAAAAAAACATTTATTTAACTTTTAATTTTTTTTTGAATCAAAATTTTATAGTTAATTTATTAAAAAAAATTGTTAAATTTGTAATTAATTTTTTTATTTAATTAGTAGAATTGATCCGATCTTAAACTATAAAATTTGATAAAATTATCAATTAATTTAATAAGTTTTAATTTATTTAGTTAAAAAAAACTTTCTTTTGATAAACTGAAAGTTAATCTTAATCAGGGAAACAAAAAATATAATTGAGAGGGTTATTTCAGAACAATGTATAGTTGAGGGGGTAAACAAAGATAAATAACTCGATTTTCTTTTCTCTTTTTTGGGTTGTGCGCATTGATCATCCATACAGCAATTGGTGGAGTTCCTGTCCAGATCCATTCGGAATGAAACAGTAAGTGTATACTAAAAAAATAAAAATACATATAATCCGTCTCGAACTTATCTCGATCCGTCAAGTAAATAGAACGAAAGCGGAAGGCCTCTTTCTTTTTTTGATCCGCTCCAATCATTAAAAATTCGACCTAACTACAGTCTGTCCTAGCTAAAAAGGTTAAGGCCCTGTTTGGATAGGTATTTTTTGGGGTAAAGTATTAACATCCTATGGGTATAGAAAAAAAAACCTAAATGGTGTTTGGATGCTTCAAAAACATCCCAACAAAATAGGGTATAGTGTAACTATACCCTAAAAAACAGGGTAAAAGTAACATCCAATATTTTCTCCGAAAAAAATTACTCCATTTTTGGGGCACCTCTTTCCCCCTCGTCTGCCTCTTTTCAAATTTAAAATTTAAAATTTGAAAGTTTGAAATTTTGAAATTTAAAATTTAAATTTTAAATTTTAAAAATAAAAAATTTAAATTTTATAATTTTAAAATTTAAATGTCAAATTTTAAATTTCAAAATTTCTAACTTTCAAATTTCAAATTTTAAATTTCAAATTTCAAATTTTCAAATTTCGAATTTCAAATTTAAATTTCAAATTTCAAATCTCAAATCTCATAGTTTAAATTTCAAATTTCAAATTTCAAATTTTTTATTTTAAATAAAATTTCAAATTTAAATAAAATTCAAATTCGAAATTCGAAATTCGAAATTTGAATTTTGAATTTTAAATTTTAAATTTTAAATTTCTAATTCAAAATTTAAAATCTCAAATCTCATAGTTCAAATTTCAAATTTTAAACTTTAAAGTTTAAATTTAAAAATAAATTTAAAATTTAAAGTTTAAAATTTGAAAATTAAAATTTTAAATTTTTATTTTAAAATTTTAAATTAAAAATTTTAAAAATAAATTAGATTTTTATATTTTATATTTTTAAATTTTTAAATTTCAAATTTAAAATTTGAAAATTTAAATTTTAAAACTTAAAATTTCACATTTCACATATAAAATTTAAAATTTTAAATTTTTATTGAAATTTTAAAATTTAAAATTTAAATTTTAACTTTTAATTTTTAAATTTTGAAGAATCCTGTGAAATTGCACAATACGTATCCAAACAGCTTAAAAATTGAATCCGTGGAATTTTTTTAGAGTAGGATTCTCTATTTCATCTGAATAAAACTACGCTTTAAAAATCCCGTGGAGATTTTTTACTGTGCATCCAAACAGGCTGGAGAATCCTTCCATCTGCAGATCTGGCCCATTTGGATCCCTACTCCAACTTGTCATGTCCATACAAATGCTTGGGTTTTGATTGGAAGATAATAAAAGGTAATAAATTTTGTAGGACCACGCTAGCTCTCACTACCAACTTGGAGAATCTTCTAGTCTAGAATCTAGATACTATTTTATTATTATTATTATTATTATTATTATTATTATTATTATTATTATTATTATGTCTCAACTTACCGAGGATTAGGGATGTCAATGGGTATGGATACCCAAAATTTTATCCGAATTCGAATCCGAATCCGAACTCGAATGAAACGGATATATCGGATACTAAATTGATATAAATTCGGATATGTATATCAAAAATAGAAATCCGACGGATATGGATTCAGATATGGATTTTGACCATATCTAATCCGAATCCGAACCCGACCCGAATCCAATCCGAACCAGAATTTATTTTGTATTATATATAATATATAATATATTTATATATATTTGATGTTATATTGGAATTTGTATTTTAAAAAAAAATGGTTTTCAGTTCAAATTTTTGAGTTCGGATTCGGATTCGGGTTTCGGATTTTTGGCCGGGTTCGGGTTTAGATACGGATTTTTAAAATCCGTCGGGTTCGGATTCGGATTCGGGTCTTAGGTCTCGAGTTTGGAGTCGGGTTCGGATTCAAGTTTTCAAAAATCCGCTCCAAATCTGAGGGGTTTACATCTCTACCAAGGACTCATTGTAGAGAGAGAAAGATTGCACATCTACCCCATCCGTCATCTATCGCCTTACATTTCGATTTAGCTCGGATATGATTTATTGAATCTGATAAAATATAATTTGATAAAATTATCGCGCTTTACTCAGAGGGATATATATGTTTGATTTCTCGTGAAATTAAGCTAAAAATTATTTTCAATGGAAAAATAAATTTTCACTTATTTAGGCTTCGTTTGGTATTGCGGAAAGATTGCGTTACGTGTGGCGAGAAACGACGATGAAAAATATCCTATTTGTTTCCGTACGTAATTAAGCTAAAATTTATTTTATTTGTTTCTTTACATAACATTATTTTTCTGCGGTACCATCGGAGAACGGAGAAATATATTCCTATATGTTTTTTCTCAATTCAATTATATTTAATAGCGTTAGATAGATCTCAATACCAAACTAAACCTTCATTTCACGTGGAGTAATTGTCTTTTAAAAAATAATTTTATGAATTATAAAGGAAAGCATGTGGTCCAGCATGTGGTCCACGAGCTGGTGTGGATCTCGTGGGCGTCGTGACAAGTATATTATGTGCCTCATGGATCTCATGGCCATTAGGCCAATGTGCATAAAAAAATCCGCTAGTTTCGGGCATTTGCAAAATCTGGCTACTTTTTTCATTTTTACAGATAGATTCGGATCAACTTTTCAGCCGCCTGACCAAAATGCTCCTCATATACAAACGTTTTTTGCGTATTCCTTGACATACGTATACCTTGCCGTACGATCCTGGCAAGTATTAAATGCGGCCCCATGCGCTTTACGCAACCTCGCTATTTTTCAAAATTCGGACCGCATCCGCTCCACTATTTGTCAGCCCCGCTGTTTGCTGTTCGGCTTTAAGAATTTAAAATATCTAAGGCTAAAAGTCAAGAACTGTGCAGCCCGCAACAAAGATAATAGTGTAACACCCCGGAGCAACGCGAGCAAAAATGGTGTAACATTCCTGTTAAGAGTGCAAGAAGCGGGTCGCTCCAGTGCAATTTCCACCAAAGTGATGAACAGCGCTCGCCTGCAATCTTCTCCCTCACAAGGGCAACCTCCCACTCTCACTTCAGAAATCGTAAAAAGTATAGGGGAGTTATTGAAATAAGCTCTGCAGAGGGACATGGCTTTAGGGTCTAGAACTGGAGGAGAGAGGAAGTGGTTCCGCGGCAGCAGGGCATGACGGTCGGTGGTGGGTGCAGCATTTGAGTGGTGCGACATAACTGCTAAACGATTGAAGAAGATAATAGTGTAAAGTTTCTCATAAGAATTCACGTCATTCTTTCAATTGTATAATAAGTCCATCGCTAACGCGAATAATAGTGCAAGACTGGGTGAAAGGCTGCAAAAAAGTTTATAACAGTGCAATGCGGTCCTAATAATAGAATAACATTCAACGTAACACTACAATGCAGTTCCAACCAGGGTTTAAAACTAGTGGAACACGAGTAATAAGAGTCCCAATAATAGTTCAATTCTTTAAAGAAAATGGTGCAACGAGTCGAGCAGCGTAAAAATTTTTTCCAATTGTTAATAACATATAATTAATAGTAAAAATAGTCCAACACATGATAAAACATGCAACTAAGCTTGTAAGAGTGCAATACGGTGAAAATAAGAGTGCAATGATTTGAAAAATAGTACAACTAAGCTTGTAAGAGTGCAATACGGTAGTAATAACAGTATAATGATTTGAAAAAGAGTGCAACACTGGCTTAATTGAGTATTTTTTAAATTAATAGTGCAACCTAATTTAAATGGATGTAATACGCAGAATAATTAGTACAAGTCGTCATTAACAATTCATCAAAACAGTGCTATATTGTTTGCTAAATAGTGTAACAAGTTCGTAAGCAGTCCATTAATCTGTGAACAAAAATTACATTTTCTTTTATGCAGATTACAAAATTTTATAATACTTGTCAACATACAAATAGTATTTGCATACAATATAGCGTTCTATTACATCACTTATAACAAACTCTTCATAATAATTAATTAACAAAAATAGGATGTGGGGGTGTCGTCGTGGGAGAGAGAGAGGCGGCGGAAAGAGGAGGTGGGTTCGTCGTCGGATGTAGCAGAACTACTCGAGAAAACATATCGAAGGAAAGAGAGAGAGAGAGAGAGAAAACAAATAAGGGTATTTTCGTCCGATGGTGAAAAATTCGGTTCGAATCTACAAAACTGAAAAATGTAGCCTAATTTTGCAAAACCTCAAAATTTATAGATTTTTTATGCAAATTGGTATATATATATATAGAGTAGGGGTGGGACTGGCCCGGGCCTAAACAAGGCCCGGCCTGATGGGCCATGTTTGGGCCGGGCTTTCGGCATTAAAAACTAGACATTGGATTTGGGTCGGGCTTCAAAATTTAGGCCCGAATAATTTTTGGGCTTATTTGGGCATGTCCAAGCCCAGCCCGAGCCCGACCCAAAAGCCCGATATATTAATTATTAAAGTAAAATATTTAATTTTATATATATATATATATATATATATATATATATATATATATATATATATATATATATATATATATATATATATATATATATATATATAAAAAGTCCGACTATGGTGCTTGTAAAAGCACCAACTATTTCGTCTTGTGAATTTTTTACCGTTAGATCTACACCTTTGATCATTTTCATCCGTTAGATTATACTATTCAACCAACCACCCACTTAACCCAAAGGGGCCCACATCATCCTAACCTCACATCTATAAAATCAAGGGCTAAAAAGTTACAAGCACCAATGACTTTACTTTTAAAAGCGTAGGAGCTCAATTCTATATATATATATATATATATATATATATATATATATATATATATATATATATATATATATATATATATATATATATATATAGTCCGACTACTATCCTTTTAATAGGATAGGAGCACTTGTCTATCAGCTTTTTAGCCTTTGGATCAATACTTTTCATAATTTCTAACCATTGGATTAAATACTATAACCCGGTGGGACCACTCAACCCTAGGACCATTCAACTCTAACCGACTAATATCATCCTAATTCTACAATTTCTCATCCAAGGGTTAAAAACTTGATAGACAAGTCTATCCTATTAATATGATAGTAGCCTTAGCCTATATATATATATATATATATAAAGAATAAATGATTTAGTATATCATATATAGTATATATTATTATTAATAATATAAAGTTATATATATATGAGGATATATTATATATTAACAAAATATTTAGTTCCATATTAGTATATATTAAATAGTATTATTACATATTAATTACTTAATTATACATATCTATAAGTAAATATAGAATACATATTATTATATATAACTAATTAGTTATCCACATAACACTTACTAAATATATAATATTTTAAAATTTTTTAAAAAATTAATTAGGCGTTCTATGTACACAACTTAAGGATAATTTTAAAATACTACAATATTTCTTTAAAAAAACTACATATGCCATAATTAATTAAACGTTCTACTCTTATATGAAAAGTTTCTATCTTATAATTTACTTTGATTGCTAGTATTGAAGTCTAAGTCTTAATTTTAATTTATTAAATGAATAATTATTGGTAGACATTAATGGTATTATATTTTATATTAAATTTTAATGTTTTTGATGTGATCAAATCCCAGTAAAAAATAGATATTTTATTTTAATTTTATACAAATAGAAATATTTATGTATTATAGATAAATATATAAAATGGGCCTTCACAAAGCCCGATTGGTATTGGGTATTGGTCTTGAGTTTGGGCCAGGCCTTAATTTTTTTAAAAAATTGGATAAAAGCTCGACCCGAAACCTAATATATTTTTGGGCCGGGCTTGGGTATAGTATTACCCGACACAAGCCCGGCCTAATTCCACCCCTAAGAGAGAGAGAGAGAGAGAGAGAGAGAGAGAGAGAGAGTTGGTAGAATATCGATATAAGCAGAACAGTTATTTCCGCTGTTTTTGTTATGATTGAGCCTCCAAATCGACGATCGGCACCGTTGAATATGATGTATACCACTTGAAGTGTTTAGAAATCAAATTTCATACATTTTCGATATTGTTCTCTTATCCATCAAGTAGACACAAAAATGAACGGTTGAAAATGAATATTCTTTAAAAAATGATGATAGGAGTCTTGTAATCAAGATCAAGAGTATAGATCTTATTTTAAATAGTTTAAAGAAATTTCTAACAAAAATTCAATTAATTTGGATGACTTTACGCCGTTAAACGAGAAAATACCTCATATCGGCCATTAAAATTACAAATTTTGAAACCCTTTGATCATTAAGGAAATGATGTCGAAAAGATTTGAAATTTAATTTCTAAACACTTTAAGTGGTATAGATCATGTTCAATGGTGCCGATCGTCGATTTGGAGGCTCCATCATCGAAAACAAATGGGTGGCAACAGAGCCCGTTTGCTATCGATAGTATTCTAGCTCAATATATAATACGTCTGGTATGCTTCTGAAAGCATGAAGCGCTCCGTGCTTTAAAGTTGTTTTCGATGTTCAGGCTTTCGAATCGACGATCAGCTCCGTTAGACTTGATCTAGAGTATTTGAAGTATCTAGAAAATAAATTTTGTGATCTTTTGATATCATCTGCCTAGTGATCTAAATGGCTCAAAATCAACGACTGAAAATAAAAATCTTACAAAATATGATGATATGACATTAAAATTTTAGATCAAAGTTATTGATCTTGTTTTATATGGTATAAAAAAATTTCTATCAAAATTTTATGTGAATTGAATATTTCTATAGGAATGCTTGTAGATGGGCTAGGCCAGGACATTGGAGAAAAGGTAAAAAGACTTGGGCCTAACTTCTTTTTTTTTAACTATTTTGAGTAATGCTACACATACGTCCCATTTGATGTATCGCTTCTCACAACATTCGTCTCAGAGGAGTTTTTGGGCTACTAAATATATAAAATCTTTCAAATATAAAAATAAGTATTCAAAATTTTTGTTTGTAAAAATAGGTCGATAAAAGTGATGAATGATTTACTATTTTAATCCTAATTGTAATAACTGGTATTTTTTCAGAATAAGAAATAAAATATTTGGAGACAGTGAATGTGTGCGTAATTGTATTATAAGAGCACACGTCAAATTTCAGACGAAACCGAGCTAAAACGAAAAAGTTACGCGACCCGGAAGTTTGACTTAAAGTGAATAGTAATTTCGGATTTTCGGGAAATCGCAGAGTAGAGATGGGTCCAGATGCGTACGGGACTCCGAGTATAGGACTTCAATAGCTCGTTTCGAACGGCTCGATTATTCTGGAACTAATGCCACTGACGGAATTGGATTCGATTCACGGTTATCGAGAAAAAGGGGTTTGAACGATTTTACTTAAAGACTTAAGCAAATTGGAGATATTGGAGGAAAAGAGGAGAATTGATGCTTCGCGAATCCGAGACCAAATCGAACGAAGTAAAAGGCTAGATTTGATGTTCTCGACGCGCTGAACGCACTGGCGCGATCCGATCATGAATCCGACGGACGGATCTCCGAGAATCGCGAAAAGATCGTGAAGGGGTTGAAATCGCATAACGGCGGAATGCGAAGAGTCGCTATATTTTATGCGCCGAAATGCGAGGGTTTGAACTGGGAGGGTCCTATGTGCATAATTCACTTACTGGCAGGGGCTAAAGTGCAAATCAAAGTTCGTGTTGGACTAAAATGCAAAAGGGCCTATGTGCATATATGGGTTCTAGGGTTCACTTCCACCAAACCCTAACCCTAGTGACCCTTCACCTCCCACTAGCCCTCGGCCCGCCTCCACCCTCCTCTCGCCTTCCCGAGCGCGCACCCCAGGACCTCCGGCGAGCTCCTCCGCCGGAGAGCCTCCCCGAGCCCCTCAGCCCATCTCCTCCATCTCCCTCGGCCACCCTCTCCTCCACTTGATCCATGGAGAGAACCAGAAGACTCCAGACCTCTCTGGAGGGTTGCTCTGACCGAGAGGGATCGTCGGCGCCCATCACCGGCCGCCGCCGCCGTCGGAGCCGCCGCCGGAGCCCCCTTGCTCCTGCGGCCGGCCACCGCAGCACCTGCACCGAGCCCGGTGATCCAGGTTGTTGCGCCGTCGCCTGCCCCGTCGGGTGCACCGACTGTTAGAAAATTGCGTACGGTAAAAACGCAGCGGAAAGAAATCAAACAAATTTGATTTTAAAAACTCTTGAGATTCAATCTCAAAAACCACGCAATTAGGATCTCTCATGTTCTTTAAGATTAAAGGAGAAAAGCAAGATCGTATCTTTACCTTTTTCGCGGATAGATCTTCACCTCAATTTGATGACCGTGGAATCCGGTTCTCTTGAAGCCGCACACGCGTCCGGCCTCTATAGGTATCCACACGAGGTTCTTGATTTGATCGATGTCCTCACCGGTGCTAGCTCCCTTGCAAAAGGACGTCGTTCTTGCTAGTATATAGAGAAGAGAGAGGAGAAGAGATGATTAGGGTTTTCTAAAAACCCCCGTATCTTATATAGAGGAATATAATCCTACTTCTAATAATATAATGACAATTAAGGATAAGTATAAATCTAGATTTATCCTTTCCTTAATTGGTTAGATCGATCAAATCTTAATTTGATTCGAATTGAACTTTATATTAATTTAATCATATCAAATTAATAATACAACATTTGCACATAAGTCCTTTTATAATTTACTAACTATTAGTAAGTCATCTCTAGTAACATTTACACTTTAATACCACTAATTTGTAATAATTACAAATTAGTCCAATTATCAACATATTGACAATTAGGTCCTCCGGCGATTCAATAATCGCTATCTAGCTGTCCGATCAATCACAACCTCTTATGTGTGTGACCCCATAGGTTCTATTCTATCTGGTAGTGAGATATATTTTGATCACTATCAACAATATCATCAAACCCTTTTTAGTGGATCTAACAATTCCAACTCAAATTTCAATAAAAATTATCGATCATCTAGATAATTCTTATAAGTCTCACAATCCACTAGTGACGCCTAGCAGCATGTAGTGGCATTCCAGTAGAATGGAATACTGAACCTCTTGGTGCAGTTACCGTGTGATACAATCCTTCTATCATGAGTCCCGACTGGACGGAGGTTATGGAATAACTCGTCAAACCCCATTGTCTGTCATATGTTAAATTTATTCGACTCGAGTTTCAAATATCGGAAACCCTTTTTCCGCTATTAACTCTGCCCTGGCCAAGGTCTTCTAAACTCGGTCTCATAAATCACATAGGACTAACACCCCTATCTACCAAGGAGATAGATTCCATCTAAGTGCGCACCCTATTCCTACAATGAACCTATCGCACCAACATGCACCGCATGGACCCGAATGGCTAGGGACCAAGTGTATGTACGGTCAAACTACGGTAACCTCATTGTGAATAGCGAGGCACCGCAGTCAAAGGACCGATCACACTCTCGCAACATTGAGTAAGTCAGCGAGTGAGTAGAGATCCACGTGACTTCTCGCATTGATCGCGCTCGGTACCCGTGTTCCCTAACAACCACCTGCATATTCGCTTCAGTGTCCCCACAGTGTCGACCCGAGACCCGTCTACCCAAAAGGGAAGCGACCTATGCACCAATCTCACCGGATCAATCACCGTCCCCGTGATGATCCATTGATCGGGAGCATTTAGGAATTAACCATCAATGACACATGTCTCTAATTTTCAACTCTTGAGAATATATGTCATCATCTTATTAATTCCTTGGACGATTCATGGACACATACACAACATGAATGAAAATAAGAATCCAAATATATTCATAATATTTTAAATTCAAATACAAATTTATGTCCTAGAAAGAATACATGTGTCGGCCCGGTTGGCTTCTAGGGCATACATCTAACACCGACCTCCACCAACGTCGGGCGACCGCCGGCGCACCTCCCCGGCCATCCCCGTGCATCGCCGGCGCCGCCCGAGCCACCCACCCGCCGCTTGCGGCCGCACCGAGCGGGCTTCGGCTCGGGCCTTGCGCGCGCCGCCTCTTCGTCGGGCTTGCGCGCCTCCCTCGGTCCCGGTAATCACCGGCGACCGGTGCACCTCTCCCGACGTCGCCGACCGCCGTGGAGCCACCTGCGGCCGCCGTCGAGGTGCAAAGCGAGCTCGGGTCATCTCCACTACCGAGCGTTGCCGCCGCCAACGACGTGAGCACAACCTCCCCTTGACCTCCTCCGCCGCCCGAGGTCCCCCGCCGCCGCGCCATCGCCGGAGTGCTCCCAACCCGAGAGCATTGCTCGGGTTGGAGCGCCGCCGCCGCGCCACCGGCTAACCTCCGCCGCCGGCCGACGACTTCCCGGACTTCCCCGAACACTCGTGCTTCCTCCCCGCCGGCGCGTGCGCTCCTTGCCGCCGGCGACCGAGCCCTAGCTCCTCGCTCAGTGTTTAATCGCTTAAAGACCGGTTAGGACTTAGGGTTTAATTCCCGAGGCTCCTGTTGGTCAAATAGAACATGTGAGGTGAGCCCGGTCAAGGACTTTTCGTGCTGAACGCGTTGCTCACCTCCGTGCTGAGCCTCGATGCTCCGTTGAGCGGGACGAACGCACTTTACGCGCTGTGCGTGCTGTTTACAGAAATTAAGGTCGCTTGTGCGCGCACTACGATGCCCGAAAGTGTTCCGAAAGGCGAGCACGGTCTTCGCATGTCGAAGACTTACAACAGTGCGATTTCGTAATTTATGGTGCACGGTTTGCGTGCACGACCCATAATAGCCCTAAATCGCATGAAATAATGCGATTTTATGGAGCTTCAGGGACTTTTATGCAATTTAGAATTTCGTGGTCGCTGTAGAGAGCGTAGGAATGTTGCGGGTAACCTCTGGACTGATCGTCCAAGGTCCTAAATATTTACAGAAAATCAGAAGTAATTTTCGGAGCGTTTTTCGGCAAAGTTCGCCGACGGAAACGTGTTTACGGTTCGGATTTCTTCCGACAACTCTTAGAGATTATTTACGCTGTCGCTGAGTCTTGTTGGCTGGTCACCCGCGTCATTTCGAGGGTTTAGAAATGACGGGTGAGCGACGGTTGGTTCCGGTGTCGAAATAGACACTTTCGGGAACCCGTATTCGTACAATTATCCGACGATAATTGTATTGTAGTGTTATCTTGTGTTTGCTGCCAAAACATCCAAATATGAGTGTTTTATGGCAGCGGGTGACTCGTCACACGAGTCGGTGCTTTTCGGGACGGTTTGTGGGTCCCGGCGGAGTCCCGGTGTGGTTTACGGGACTTCTGGCGAGTTACGGTAATTGGTTTCGGAAAACCAATCTCTGTGGGATTAGTTTGTGGGATGTGGAGTCAGTACTTGTGTTGGTGGGTTAGACGCTAACTTAGTGGACCTTTTCGTAGGTCCGGTTTCTTCGTTTCCTCAGACGACAGATCTGATTTTCTACAGTCGTACAGGTGGGTATCCGGGTTGTCGTCGGTACAGTGGTACACGCTTGGTGACACTCCTTCACTTTACTCTACTCTACTTTACTTTTCTTACTTGCACCTTACTGTCGTTTCTATTCTCTACTCAGTTATATGCATACTTACTATACTTGATAGGAGTAGAGTGGTTTGAGTTTACAGCTCTTCAGCGACCTACTTGGTCGATCCTTTACAGTTTCTCAGTGACCTATTCGGTCAGTTTGCTTCAATTTCAGTGACCTATTCGGTCGGCTTGTCTACAGTTTCTCAGTGACCTATTCCGTCAGTTTGCTTCAGTTTCAATGACCTATTCGGTCGGCTTGTCTGATTTCTCGGTGACTGTTCGGTCGGTTTGCTTCGATTTGGTGACACATTCGGGTCGGTTTGTTTCGATCTTCTATGACTACGTGGTCGGCAAGTTTACCTAATGACCCAAAGGGTCGATGTCCCTTTAGGGACGGGATTGTCGACTAGTTGCGACGTCGGCTTTGAGCATAACGGATCGATCGCCCGGGACTCGAGCGCATATCACGAATACAAAGGCGGTCGATCCACCGCCGTGTGTTCTTTCCTAAAAGTGGTCGCAGAGGTTCGACCCGTGAGCCCATAGGCTATCTTGGGTTGAATGCAGGCTTAGAGACAGGGGGCTTTGCCTGAGGTTTGCGGACCAATATTGGCGGTTATGGATTGGGTATTTACTTTCTCAGCTTTTCGATGCATACATACAGTAGCAGTTTGTTTATACTACATATATCTCTCTCCTGCTTACTTTGGCTACTGTATCTACTTATCAGTCTTTCCTTTGTTTTACTCCGTTACTAGTGGATACCCACTGGAAGGGGGAGACATGTTTACATATTCTCACCCCTCGTCTTCTTCTTTTTCAGGTGACGTTACAGGTCATAGTGGGACAGCAGGTGAGGAGCGAGTCTAGTGCGCGTGTATCGGCCCGTATCGGTTACTTCTCTACTTTACCTGCTTTATTTACTTAGAGTATATTCTGGTTCAGTTCTGATTGTACTTTGGAAATACTTACTGTGGTGGTTTGAAACTTATGATGTTTTTGGGAATGTGATAAAGAATTTATATTTTGTGAAATAAACTGTCTCCTACCCTTCGTGGTAGCTTTCAAAATGAAAGGTCTGCAAAAAAGGGATTTTCTACCCCTCGTGGTAGCTTCTCAAAGGAAATGGTTTTAAAAATATTTTCTGGTAGTTTTTGAATAAGTAAAAGTAGTGAATGTGGTGAATGGTGAATGAACTCGTGTATCTGATTATTACTTATTGTTCATCTGTTGTGATTGTGTTCCTGGATGATTGTATATACTCTGTACTTGTGCGATGCCGTGCAAATATAGGGGAGACTCTGTCCGTGTGTACAGTGGCCTCCCTGTATTTGTGGCAGGTCTGTTATGTCCTTGGGGGTCAAGATTTATATAAAAAAAAAAAAAAAAAATTCCGCTGTGTTTTATGTACCAAAGGGACCCTGGGGCGTGACACTAATTTATATATTTTCTATATCCAAACTTCAAAAAATGTATAGTATTAAACAAAAATAAGCACTGCAATTTTTTTTTCATAAAAATAGGCTAATAAGAGCGTTGAATAAGCATTGGAAAATTTTTATTTGTAAAACTAGGCCGATAAAAGAATTGAATGATTCACCGTTTTTTATCCTAATTTATATATTTCCTATATCTAAACTTCAAAATATGTATAGTATTAAACACCAAAAAGTGTTTATATATCTTAGGCTTCATTTGATTCGGGAATAAGTAAGAACCGTCTATTCCAAAAATAAGTATAAATTTAAATATAAGCCTGGAATAGATTAATTTTGCGTTTGGATGATAATTAAGTTGTTCCTGAGAATAAGAAAAATATCGTTTGAATAGATAAGATGGAAAAAAAAGAATAGTAGGTAGTTATAAATAAAAAATAATTATATTGTTTCTTATATTTGAATTTAAAATTTCAAATTTAAATATTTAATTTTAAAAATTAAAAAAATTAAAATAAAATTTAAATTTTTAAATCTCAAATTCAAAAATTCAAAGTTCAAAATTTTAAATTTAAGATTAAATTTAAATTTAAAAATATCAAATATCAAATTTTAAATTTAAAAAATAAAAATAAAAATTTATAATTTATAATTTATACTTATAGATATTAATTTTAAAATTATAAATTTTTAAATTTTTAAAAATTATAATTTAAAATTTAAAATTTAAAATTTAATCCCCCAATTCCGAGTTGTGGGGAGGGGTCCGGGGGTGTAACCTGTTTGAGGATTAAGGGGGAGGGAGCCGGCCAACCAAGCACCGCCTTAAAAAAACGATAAATGATTACAATATTTTAAAAGCGATAATTTATTCATTGTATAGACCGAATTTTACAAATAAAATTTTGAAAGTCTATTTTTTATAATTATAGTATTTTCTAATGCCATTAATAAAAAAAATTCTCTCAAAGTCTGCGCCCTTCAAACTAGTTTTATGATTATTTTTTTTTTAGAGATAGATAGCACGCTACCCGTTTCGTTTATTTCGTTAAGAAATAAATTTAGCTAAAAATATGAATCAACTAGGATTGACTTGGGTAGGATCTGCATTATCCAATCCGCTGTGCCAGCTTTTTGATTTTTATGATTTTTTATTAATACTAAAAACTCTTGGATCTGTTTAGTTCGCGTGTAACGTATATTGAGATAAATGACTATTCTTAAAATAACTGACTATTTCGTAGTAGTAGAGAACAAAAGTTAAAATGTGTTTGGTTTATAACGTTACTATACTCAGGAATTACTTAAATTGTGCCTGGTTAATTTTATGGAATTATAGAAGATAATGCAAACAAAAGTAATGGTTGAATTAGATATCAAATATGATCTAATAAAAATAATTTATTAAAATATTTACTAAAAAAATTATTATAAAATATGATTTAGTAAAGATTTTTTTTTCCCTAAATTCTACTTCAACTTAAAATTAATCAAAATAATTTATTATAATATTTAAGTATATATCATTATAATAATAATTTATTGTAATATTTAAGTACAAAAAATTAATATGTATTAATATAGTGCGTACACTTAATTAATTTATTATAATATAATATAAATATATCATGCCTATATAATTTACTTTAATTTACAATATTTATAAAATTTTGAATTAAAATTTGGAATAGCACTATTCTATCAAAGGGATAGAATAATAAGTCCGGCTGCTATGTTATCAATAGCACGAAACATTCGGTGCTACCAAATTTTCCGTCGTTAGATCCACCCCTTTGATGATTTTCACCCGTTAAATCATACTATTCAACCAACCACCCACTTAACCCTAGGGGGCCCACATCATCCTTACCACACATCTCTCAATCCAATGGCCAAAAACTTGGTAGCACCAATGACTTGGTGCTATTAATAGCATAGTAGTCTAGTTCTAGAATAATTTATCCAAGCCATTCTTTTTCAGCAAAGAAGTACACAATTTGACATAACAGTAGAGATAACTTTTGTTATTCTTGTTTTTTTTTTTCTAATCAAATGAGAATTGTAGATGCACACACAGCATATGATCCAAAATAATTAAAATAAATTTGGGCTGGATTCTATAAAATCCAGCCCAAATTTATTGTAATTTTGTCAGGCCAGATTAAGAATAATATAATTCATGCAACGACATGATTCATTTACATCCCTAATCAAAAAAGGCCAAAGAGTTATGTCAAATAAGCTATTAATGATGGATTTTTAAGGTATGTAAAACAAATAGTAAATTAAACACATACCTTAATTCAAGATCAAATAAAATAACTCATAGAGCCCGTCGAGAAGAAATTCTTGATCAATCTGCGGAAGCGTAAAGTCCGACTATGACCTGGAAGTCACGAATCGAACTTGGGTTGTTTGGTTTAACGTACCGGTGTAAGTATTTAAAAATGTCGTAAATAAAATAGCATAAGTAGGTTATTTGGATTGAAATTAATATTATCAGAACCTCGTAGATTCTTATTAATGGACTACTTTGAATGCATAGTTAAATACTCCACGGAGTTTATATTTCATGGTTTAGACTTAGCTAAAAGAGAAAATCATACAATCCTAAAGTATTTCATGACTATAGACATTGTTTGGAAGAGAATGGAGCAGTAAAAATGATGCGACCCCAACTTTTCTTTTAATAGTTTTCTTTTAATAAACAAGTTTAATATCTTGTTATTTAGGAATATGTTTAGGAATAGACAGTTATCTTGTTATTTAGGAATATATTTAGGAATAGACAGTTATCTTGTTTGGGAGTAGATTTATTAAGTATGATTAGGAATAGTTTAAGAATTTGGACTCTATATAATGTAACCCGGAGTTACAAGAAATAATCAAGTAATATTGTCTCTTTTCCTCATATCTTGTCTTCTCTCTCTTCTTTCTACATCTTCTTTCTAATTCTTAATTCTTTAGGAGGTTCGATCCCTCGAAGTGATCGTTTATCTCTATCGATACGGTAGGACTGTATCAAAAAATGCTTTGGCTGAGGGTCGGCGAGAGAGGAAGCGACGGAGAGAGGGCTGGTGAAAGGAGAAGGGCGGTCCAAGAGGAGGGGCTTGAGTTCAATTTCAATTATAGAAAAATTTCGAAACAAAATTATTATAAAAATAATGATTAGAAAAGACTTGGATTGAGACGTGTAGAGTACTGTTGAGTATAATTTTTATTTTTTCTCTAAGCAATTAGTTTCTGAATAAAGGAATATATATATATATATATATATATATATATATATATATATATATATATATATATATATATATATATATATATATATATATATATATATATATACCATCAACACTTTTTTAGTTTTTAATATGGGACTAAATTTTACATATGAAAATTTTAGTTGAGCTCCCAAACAAGACCCATTAATAATTATTGGCCTCTCCAGAGGCTTTAACAAGTTTTAAATTATAATAAAATCTAATAAAATATGATACTGTAGACTTTTGAAGCATTCACATATTTCATAGCACACTTTGTTTTTTTTTAGAATTGTAGGATATATATAGTTGTATTATACTGTATTTTTATGATACCTACAATTATTAAACATGATCTAAATAATAAAGTTCCCGCTAAGCCGGAGCCCGACCCAACAAGACCGGCTCGTGGGGGCGAACCCGAGCGAGACCCATGGTGGGGCAGCGGCGCCGGCGATGAAGGAGGCGAAGCAAATCCACGCGTACACCCTCCGGCATGGCGTGGAGCGCATCCAACCCCTGGTCGTCCGGCTCCTCTCCCTCCCCGACGACCCCGACCTCCTCTACGCCTCCTCCCTCCTCCACTCCCCCCCCCCCCCCCCCCCCCCCCTCCTCTACAACCGCCTCCTCCACGCCCTCTCCCTCTCCCCCTCCCCCGCCCGATCCCTCGCCCTCTTCTCCCGCATGCGCCGCCGCGGCCTCCTCCCCAACCCCCTCTCCTTCACCCTCCTCTTCTCCTCCCTCGCCTCCTCCGCCGCCGCCGGAGCCGCCGGAGCCGGAGCCCGGGGCGGACGCGCCCTCCACGCGCTCCTCCTCAAGAGCGGCGTCCCCCGCGACGCCTTCGTCGCCACCGCCCTCGTCGACCTCTACGCCAAGTCCGGCCTCCTCGCCCCCGCCCGCCAGCTGTTCGACGAAACGCCCAGCCGGGACGCCGCCGTGTGGAACTCCATGATCGCCGGGTACGCGCGGGGCGGCGACCTGGCGCGCGCCGGGGAGCTGTTCGACGCGATGCCCGAGAGGAACGTCGTGTCGTGGACGTCCCTGGTGTCCGGGTACGCGCGGAGCGGGCGGTGCGAGGAGGCCGTGCGGGTGTTCCTCAGGATGTGGGAGGAGGGAGGGGAGGCGGCGCGGCCGAACGAGGTGACGCTCGCGAGCGTCCTCCCGGCCTGCGCGAGCCTCGGGGCGATCGGGTTGGGGGAGAGGATCGAGAGGTATGCGAGGGAGAATGGGCTTGTGGGGAACGTGTTCGTGGGCAATGCTTTGGTGGAGATGTATGCGAAATGCGGGAGCATCGGGAGGGCGAGCCGGGTGTTCGACGAAATGGGCGAAAGGAGGAACCTTTGCTCTTGGAATTCGATGATTATGGGATTGGCGGTGCACGGGAGGTGCAGGCAGGCTCTTGAGCTTTTCCATGAGATGTTGGTGAGCTCCTCCCACTTTGTATGCTCTTTAGCAGAAAAAATGCCCCAGAATCCACTTAAACTCTATCCAATTTGAGATTGCCACCCGAACCTGTGAATGCGATAAAGAAACTCTTGAATAATATGATTTCGTGACCAAAAACCGCTGCTAGACAAGTTATGTGAAATGAAAACAATTAGTTCAAGTGTTCTGTTACTGCTGTCGGAGTTTACATGATCTCTGCAAATTGCACTGTAAGTTCAGATGAGTTTTCGTCTTTTGTTCCAAAATACTTACATATGGCCTTTAGAAACCCAGTTAACTACAGAAATGGTCCGCTGTTAGAGGAAAAATAGCTAATGCAAAACCACCTTTGCTTATGGACTGCATGACTCTCCAACATAATATAGGGCATTGTGAGAAGCTGAGCTTTTAGGAGATGTTACAAATACTTTTGTTTTCACGCTCTATGATTCAATAGATGATCTGTGAAGATATATGTTTAACAGCCCCTAATTGAAGAAATCGCCTGGAGAAATTGAATACTGGCTCCCTGATATGCACACAATTAATATTTTGGAAGAAAAAGCTCTTAGAAAGAAGGATGATGAAAATATAATTACTTTCAATATTTCTTTCTTTCCCTTTTTTTTTTTTTTGAGTAGGTCATTATCATGAACCGAGGTTGGCTGCCTTCCTTATTTGGTGCTCCCAAGATCTTTTTTTACAATTTTTCTTTAGGCCTTATTTGGATGCATGAATATCTTATTCGGTATATCTCCTTAATTAGAAGTGTAATCAAATGTTTAGAATGAAATATTATATTCGGACTTTTAGTCATTTTTTCAGAATAAGATAAATTACTTTGTAGGTAAAATGTACTATCGTATCAAACCATGAATACCAAGAGTTTTAAGAAGTGAAAAATCAAACTCCTTAATTATATTCATACTAAAAAATTCTAATGCGTATTCCGATATCCAAACAGGGCACTAATCTACTGCACATTTGTATATCATATGCTAGTCTTCGCTAACAAAACTCGTTGTTTTTATCAAATAATGTAGGCGGTAGGCATCGCCCCTGATGATATTACATTTGTCGGCGTCCTCTTAGCTTGCACTCATGGAGGGTTAGTTGACCAGGGGAAGCATTTCTTTCACTCCATGGAGAGAGAGTTCTCTCTCACCCCAAAGATAGAACACTATGGTTGTATGGTCGATCTTCTAGGTCGCGCGGGACTCCTAAAAGAAGCATACACTCTCATAAAAAGTATGCCAATGGAGCCAGATTCAGTAATATGGGGTGCCTTACTGGGAGCTTGTAGTTTCCATGGTGAGGTAGAAATAGCGGAAATAGCAGCAAGCTTTCTCTTTAAGCTCGAGCCCTGGAACACGGGAAACCAAGTGATTCTTTCGAATATATATGCGTCAACGGGCAAGTGGAGCTCCGTTGCCAAAGTATGGAAGATGATGAAAGACAAACAACATAAAAAGTCAGCCGGCTATAGTTTTATTGAGTTCGAGGGGAGCATTCATAAGTTTCTTGTTGAGGATATGTCCCATCCTAGATTCGAGGAGATATACGAAGCTTTGGATGAGATTACAATGACCATGAAGCTTCTCGGTTATGTGCCAAATTTGGATCTACAAATGGAAAGCTGATCTTCTAGAAGAGTTTGGAAGATTTCATATTTGTTATGATCAGATATTAGCCCTATCATGGTGCAAAGGATTCTTTGGAGCTGCTGTTATAGAGGTGGGCAAATGAAAAGATGAATAATCTGCCCGTTGGTATTTTGGCTTTTTCCGAAGTTCAATTCCCGAACAGCATCGCTGTAGAATCATGAGGCAAAACCGAGAGTGATCCTTGTTGTATAAAACTTCTGAAAAGTTCTCTCGATGTGGAGGAAATGCTTTTGCCAAATGCGTGCAGAAACATTATCAACTTCAGAAAGTCTCATTCATGACGGGCTTCTGCGATTGTTCGGAGAGGGTCATCTTAAGAAATATGTGGATATATTCTGGTTTTTCTTGTTCTCAATATTCGAGGAGAAGGTACAACTCCGAGCATCTGGAATTTTTTGCATCACAAAGAAAGATTCTTTTCATTCTAACAGAATTGAGTTTTGATGATTTAAAGATGTACTTTTGGCATCCAATCACTGGTTGAACTGGTTTGAGGCTCGGCTCGGCTCGGCTGCGATTCTTTCAAATCACTTCAGATGACTCTTTCAAATCACTTCAGATGACGCAGATCAAAAATTGCGATGCAAATAGTAAAGTGATGCTGAATGGTAAGCAGAATTGGAATCTACCAGCAATTTGAACCTGGTTAGATTTGTGATAGCATAATATATAACAAGTAAAGAGAATAAAGATAGTTGAAGCCAAAACGATGACAAATTTGTTGGGAGATTCCCCCCTTTTTTTTTCTTTTTCGAATCTTTTGTTGCGTTTCACATCTATATTTGTAGCTAGAAATGTATACAAGGCTCATACTTTTTATAAGGTGTTGCAAAACTTATTCATTAGAATTAGAATAGCATGCGTACTTATATTTTTCTTACAAATAGAACTCGAACAATACTTTTCTCTCAGGTGAATAAGAAAGCTCCTCATTCTAACCTTATTAAACTTCCATATAAATCTGTCCTTGAATATGCTGTTGAAATTCAAGCATCTTTAAAATTTAGATCCATAACTTATCAAATTGTCTTAATAAAAATTTGGAAAAACTTTAAATACCATTCCTGTGGTTTCGCACTTTTTTATTTTAATACTCTGTGCTTTAAAGTACATCAATTTAGTATCCTGTGGTTTTATTTTTCTCTTTTTATTATTCCATCTGTTAATTTTTTTTTGTTAAATCAGTGAAATAGTTAAAACTAAAAAATATTAAAGTGAATATTTGATAAATCTAGTTAGGTGAAGTATCTGAAGTTTTTTTTGTATATAATTTAACGAAATGTTAACGAATGAGCTGACAAAAAAAAAAATATAGAGTAATAAATTAATACACTTTAAATCATACGATACTAAAATAAAAAAAATACAAAATTATAGAAATGATGTTTGAAGTTTACTCTATATAAGGTACCGTTTGGTTCGGTTATAAGTAAGAACTAGTTATTACATTAATAGATATAAATATGAGGATAAGAAAATTAGCGTTCGGATGAAAATTGAGTTGTTCTCGGAGATAAAAAAAAATATTAGATAGTTTTATATAGAAAGGTACCGTTTGGTTCGGATATAAGCAAGAACTAGTTATTACAGGGATAGATATAAGTATGAGAATAAGAAAAATAGCTTATTACAGGAATAGATAAAAGTATGAGGATAAGAAAAATAGTGTTTGGATGAAAATTAGGTTGTTTAGGAAATAAGAAAAATATTAGATAGTTTTATATAAAAAATAAAGGTATTGATGGAAATAATCAAAAATTATTATTTTCCGATTAAAAAATTAAATTTTAAGTATAAAAAAAAATAAGAATCTATTTCTATTTTTATTTTTATTTCTATCCGCTAACTAAACACTGCATGAAAAAACTACGCTAGACGACGTTTCCACGTGAAACCTCAGTTGGGGAACGCGAAGCTTCGAGGAAAACGGAATTTGCCACGTCATCCACTTAATCAGCACCTTCACACCTTCCTAGAAACCGGTAAGATGTGACCGTCCACCGTCTCTCAAACAATATCACCATCATATATCATGTGCATCTTAATATATACGTGTGTGATGTGTCCTTAACCCCCCACCCTATCAAAAGTCGCCACGTGTAGGCACCAAAACAACATATTACCTCAGACGCTATATAATGCATGCACACACGACGTACCCACACGCACAAATTATTAAATCCTATAAATTCTAAACTTTAAAAAAGGCCAAAGCACGGCCGGTTCCGATGGCGGCGGAGTACGAGGACCTGCTCCCGGCGATGGCGGCGAGGCTCGCGGCCGACGACTTCGTGGCGGAGCTCTGTGGGGGGTTCCGGGCGTTGGCGGACCCTGCGCGGGGGATGATCACGGCCGAGAGCCTGCGGCGGAACGCGGCTGCGGTTTTCGGGGTGGCGGGGATGACGGCGGAGGAGGCGGCGGCGATGGTGAGGGAGGGGGACCTCGACGGCGACGGCGCGCTCGACGAGACCGAGTTCTGCGTCCTGATGGTGCGGCTCAGCCCGGAGATGATGGAGGGGGCCGAGGACTGGCTCGAGATGGCGATCCATCAAGAAATTGGTGGAGTGAGTAAGGATGATGCATGATGTATATACTAGGAAATAGGAAATGAGAATTATATATGTAGGGTTATATTATTATATGAAGTGGTGTGAATATATTAAAATTTGTTGTATGTCTCTAAGTGTGCGTTTGGTTCGCGCTATCTTTTTAAAATTACTAGTAATCTAATAGAAATAAAAAAATAAGACGATATTTGACTAAACGCACTAAGTAATCTATTTGATAATATTGAATTTACTTGGGAATGAGATTCATCCCAAATACTAATCTCATTCCTTTAAAAGTGGGTGGGTATCCTCATATTAATAGGTGGGTATCCTCATATTAGTTGGTATTATTTTTCTTTACGCTCTAACCACATATCTCTTTCTAAACTTCAACTATTTTTCTCTCTCTAGAATAAGCTATCACTCCCCCTCTTTTTCTAAAATCTCAACTCTCTTACTCTCTCTAACCTCGATTCTATTTCTTTTTCTATTTCTTTAATTATGCTCTCTCTCTCTCTCTCTAACCTATATTCTCTTTTCATTTTTTCTAAAAAGATGGTGAAATTATTGATAGATCTAAATTAAATTAATTAATTATTAATTAATTGTATATTTTTTGTAATTTTAAATAATATGATTAAATAATATGGTCATGCCAACCAAACATAGGAATACTACATTCTAAGTAATATGTGTAAGAAAATGTATGCATCTACATACGCATTTAATGCAACGAAAATAAATTTTATTTATAAAATATGATCCAATCATGTATACTTTAATATCATAACATATATATATATATATATATATATATATATATATATATATATATATATATATATATATATATATATATATATATATATATATATATATATATATATATATATGTAGCAAGATCATCTCGTGTGACACACAAAATTATTATTCTAATCTAATTAGAAGAAGTGTTCGAATTTCAACCTGTGCAAATTATTGAAATTATTTCACGGTTGATGTGGATCTCAACTTCTGGTTCTTTGAGCCGCACAAGTGTTCAGCCTCTATGTGTATCCACACAAGGCTGCTCTGGAATCTGTACTTAATTCACACAATTACAGTGTAATCTCGAAACTCCTTTCGTAATATTTTGTGTCAATGTGAAGAAAAATTAATCCTCAAAATTGTGCTAACAATTTGAAAAAGATTAACTATAAAGACCAATTAATATAGGAGACCACTCTCTTATGATTAAACGAGAGCTTTATATGATTGGGAGAATTTTCTCTCTTACTCTCGCACTTCGCTTTTGTGTTGTGATTATCATCATCATTGAGAGATGCCTCAATTTATAGGTGAGGCAAAAAGTAGAAAACTTTGAAAAAAGTAGGAAAAACACTCTCATAATGAGACGTTGATTTTCTTGCAATAAAGTATCTCTCTCTCAAAGTAGGATAGGAGAAAAAGAAAGAAAACGCGCACCATAAATGAGAGAAGAGTTAACTTCTCTCATTTGATATGTATAGAGAAGAAGAAAAGAAAGGAAAAATGTTTTCACTTTTTTTTTCGTCATTAATAGTATAATTACTATGTACAATTATTATGCACTTTGTTTTTTTTTTCTCTTTACTCGTCTTCACCTCTCAATAAATTAATTCGAAGATTAATTAAGAGAGAGTTGTCACCTCATAAATTATTGCAACTATTACACATAAGCTCTCATACTAAATCAAATTTAGTAATAGGTCACTCTACACAAATTTCATCTTTTGCAATTAGAGCTTTTGCTAACCACCTTAGCAACTAAATTCTTACTTTGCTATTTTAGCAAAATAGTCTCTATTAATTCTCCAAGCACTAGATCACACGCAGCCTTTATTGTGTGTGACCACATTGGTTCAATTCTACCTGGTAGTGAGATATGATACTAAACTATTTTATTGTCACTATCGGAACTCTT
This sequence comes from Aechmea fasciata, assembly GCA_025177825.1. Taxonomy (NCBI): domain Eukaryota; kingdom Viridiplantae; phylum Streptophyta; class Magnoliopsida; order Poales; family Bromeliaceae; genus Aechmea; species Aechmea fasciata. The sequence goes on along the minus strand of CM045940.1, from coordinate 9,536,995 downwards.
CTCGACGGACCAAAATATTTTTGACTCTCCTAATTACTGAGTGTAATTAACTATCTTAATTACTCTCATGGGTCCCACAATCCACAAGTAACACCTAACAGTATATCGCAGCAATCCAAGTAGAATTAACAACAGACAGAATCTCTAAATAAGGTTACCGTATGATAAAATTCTTCTATCACTTGTTCCGATTGAGTCGAGGTTATGGATAACTCGTCAAACCCCATTATTTAATCATATGTCTCATCTTATTAACAACTAATATGAAAACCCATTTTCATAAAATCATATTGTCTTGACCAAAGACTTTTATATCTTGTAAAACATACAATATAGGACAATTACCTCTCTACCGAGGGTGATAAATTCTATCTTGACACACACCTATCTCCACGTATAACCCATTGCAGCCAACATGTGTTGCCTTAACCTATGATTAGGGTATAAGTATTTATACAGCCAACATGTGTGCTATTAGGAGCACAGAGGCCTCCGTGCTCCTAAGCCGTTTTTGATGATAGAGCTTCCGAATCGACGATCGGCTCCGTTAGACTTGATCTAGCGTATTTGAAGTTTCTAGAAAATAACTTTTGCGATTTTTTGACATCATTTACCCAGTGATCAAAAGGATTCAAAATCAATAATTTTTAATAGTTGATATCTGCCGTTTTCAAGTTTAACGGTGTAGGAGCATTCAAATCAGATGAAATTTTGATACAAAATTCTTTATACTATCTATAACAAGATTAATATTTCTGATCGAAAATTTTAGTGCTATATCACAACTTTTTATAAGATTTTTATTTTCAGCCTTTAAAAATTATTGATTTTGAATCCTTTCGATTGTTAGGTAAATGATATCAAAAAATTACAAAAAATATTTTCTAGAAACTTCAGATACACTAGATCAAGTCTAACGGAGCAGATTGTCGATTCAGAAATTCTATCATCGAAAATGTTTCAGGAGCTAGCACGGAGACCTTCGTGCTCCTGAGAGCACAGCAGTTCTGCTCTCTCTCTCTCTCTCTCTCTCTCTCTCTCTCTCTCTTTATATATATATATATATATATATATATATATATATATATATATATATATATGTATGTATGTACAGAAAGAGAGTAAGAGAGTTTAGCTGGAATGATATCGGTAGCAAACAGGCTCCGTTGTCACCCATTTATTTTTAGTGATGAAGCCTTCAAATCAACAATTGGCACGTTAAACATGCATGATCTATACTATTTGAAGTATTTAGAAACCAAATTTTATATTTTTTCGATATTGTTCTCTTGTCTATCAAATGGACTAAAAATTGAACGACTCAAAATAAATATTCATTAAAAAGTGATGATAAAAACCTTATAATCAAGATTAAGAGCGTGTTTGGTAATTCAAGCCGTAGTCGAAATAGAAATCGGAATCAAAATAAGTTGGAATCGAAATCGGAATGACTCATTACTTAATTCTGTTTGGTTTATCACCTGAATCGAAATCGGAATAAATCATTTCCGTTGTCGGTGTTTGGTTCAGGTGGATATAAAAAACATAATCAAATTAATATACTAACATTATCTTTATAATATATTAATTTAAATTAAAAATTAAAAATTAAATATTAAAAATTTATATCAAAATTTTGAAATAATGTCAAAATTTTAAATCTATTTTTTTTAAAAAAATTAAACTTTGAAGTTGAGTGGATAATTCAAAATATGAAACTAAATTTTAATTTATTCAAATTCAAACTTAAATTTACAATTTAAATTTTAATTTGAATCTATAAATTTAATTTAAGTTTAAAATAAAATTTGAATAAAATTTTATATAAATTAAAATTTAATTTAAATTCAAATTCATAAGTTAGATTCGAAACACTTGATTAAATTTTAATTTTTAATTTAAGTTCAAATTAAAAATTAAAAATTATATATTTAATTTTTAAATTTTAACTCATATTTTAATTAAAAATGTTGAAAAAATAAATTTAATCCGAATAAATATTCATTCCGTCCGGATTCAACTTCCAATCCGTTCTCTTAGGCCGGATTGAAAAAAGAGGTAATTGGGGAATTCCCATTCCACTTTGGAATTGGAATCGGAATGGGACTCCCGCGTACTAAACACCCACAATCGGGTTCACACATTCCGATTCCGATTCTAGAGTGAAAAGGCTGTGAACCAAACACATCCTAAGAGTATAGATCTTATTTTAAGTAGTTTAAAACAATTTCTAGCTAAAATTCAATTGATTAATTTGCATATTTTTACACCATTAAACGAGAAAACGTCTAATATCAGCCATTAAAATTATAAATTTTGAAAATTTTAAATCATTAGGCTAATGATGTCGAGAAGATTTGAAATTTAGTTTCTAAATACTTCAAATGTATAAATCATATCCAACGATGCCGATTATCAATTTAAAGGCTGCATCATTGAAAACAAATAGGTGACAATGGAATCCATTTGCTACCGATAGCATTAGGGCTCAACTCTCTTTCTTTCTCTCTCTCTCTCTCTCTCTCTCTCTCTCTCTCTCTCTCTCTCTCTATATATATATATATAACATATAAAAGTTGAGAATAATATTTTAATACTTTATATTCAACACCCAGTCATCTTCAAAATTTTAAAAAATTTATAAATATTCCTTCAAAATTTAAAATATCAGGCATACCAGTCTAAATATATAAATTTAGGCTAAATTACAAAACCTTTCCTATTAAAACTCGATTTTTTATTTTCCCCTGTTATTTAAAAACCTACATTTTACCTCCTTATAAAATAAAAAATGTTCACAGGAAATACGGTGTGAACTATGATGACAAAATGACCATTTTTGCCCTCACTATTTTGTCCCTCACCATGTTCACAAGAAAAAAGGCTGAGGGTATTTTTAGCATAAAAGAATATATACTAATATTTTATAAACAGAATCCTAACGGATTACTAACGGCAGGAGACGAAGTGAACATTTTTTATTTTACAAGGACGCAAAATGTAGATTTTTAAATGACAAGAAGGAAAAGTAAAAAATCAAATTTTGACATAAAATTTTATGTAATTTAGCCATAAATTTATTTCAGATTCTCTCTATCGGGTTAAATAAGAATTAAACTTGTTATCCTGATGATACCATCAATTATTTCTTATAGGACAAAATAATACGTTGTTTCTTTATTTTTAACTTTTTAGAATAGATTTTTTTTTAATAGCTTATAGCATAATTTTTTAAATTTGTTATTCATGCAATCTATTACTTTTATTCTATGTATTATGGACATTTCTATAAAACTCGCGTGTCCGTGTTAGACACACACGTGTTTGTATCAAACTCGTGTTCGATGTGGACACTTTTTGGACATACGTTGAATACCTATCCATAGCGCATACATTTTAAAAATATATACATATTTTTTTTGGTTTTTTTTTTATACATATATAATGTAATATGATTAATGTTTTAGCTAGCTTTTTGATTAATACATATAATTTTTTGGACAACATAAATAAATTATGTATGATTGAAAAAAAAAAAATTTAAAATATATGAACTATCAATAAAAATTTTACTAACTTTTATTTGTATAAGAAAATATAATAATATTTTACTAAAATTAATATTTTATATATAATAAATAGTTATTATTATATTAATAATAATATATTTTACTAGCGGTGTTAATGTCATATTCGTGTCCTAATTTTTTGAAAGCTGTCGAGTCGCCATATATGAATCGTGTTGTGTCCTGTGTCAATATCCGTAACGTCTAGTGTTTATTTGACTGATTTTTATTTATTTAGTTTTGACAAAAATTACTTTACCGATAATAAGTTTACTAATTCTTTAGCTTATTAGAGGTTAAAATTGACATTTTATAAAGTAATCCATCTAATTTTCATGATTTTTTACTTTAAGGATTGAGAATATTTTGGATGTTTACTAATAAGGGAATTTGTGATATTTTGAACTTCAAAGGGTATTTATGAAACTACAGCATACCAGGAGAGCATTTAGGAAATTGCTCCTTTAAAAAATAGCATATTAATTTGTCATTACAAACTTTAACATGCCATATATGCCCCTCCCAAAGCTTAAACATGTTCATGCATTAGTTGACTATATTATAGGTTGGTTGCTAAAATTTCACCATTTTTCATTTAAATAAATATTCTACTCTTTCAAATTAGAGATTTTTTACTTTTTTTTAAAATGAATTAATCAAAATAGGTTGTTTTTTTTTTTTTTCAATTCAACCATGCCAGTGCGGCAGTATCTGCACTCTATCACCAGTTTACTGTGACAGTTGGAGCGAGATCTCTCGATTTGATTTGTTTTCGCATTCCTAGAAGTTTTTTTGATTTAGTGATGGTTTTGATTCAGACGTCGATTTGTATAGTTTCACACCAGCTCGAAATCCAAACATTTTGTATTTCTTTTTCTTTTTTTTTTCTGATGCTGAAAGATCTGGTTGGAAATGTGAATCAATTAGGATTCGAACTTAGGATCTCGGATACCAACCGCCAAGTCCTTTGCCAGTTGCTCTAAGGACGGTCGGTGTAGGTGGTCTCATGTCAGGCCACCTAAACTAAAATATGACCTTCATTTATTTTGAAAAGGAAACTTAGGGCTTACTTCCGGGCCTTTTTTTGTTTAGTAAGGCCCAGTCAAACTCGACCAAGGCAGAAAGCCCAAAGCCCAAAGCCCAAATCTTGACCGCAAATAATTAGCGCAAATTTTTAAAATCTACATAACCCGAAAAAGATGTGGTGGATCATAGCTCAACTACTTCAATCAGTAGTTTGACCTATCTAATCAGTGACGTCACCATAATATCATAAATAATAATTTAATAATTTTTATGCATAAAATAATAAATATAAAAAAAAATAAATAAATATATTTTAGTTTTTTTTTTAAAAAAATCTAAAATGTATCAATTATTTATCTATGGTAAGTGATGGTTCAGATTTATTCAATTAAAAAATCGTTGGTTTTAGTTATATGCTCAAAAACTAATGTGGACACTAGTTTACGTACGAGTATTTATATATTAAGCATTCATAACTCATAATATAAGAGCAGATATTCTATTTATGTCTATTATATAGCAGTGCAATATTAATATGAATTATTCATATAATATTTGTTTGAAAAGATATATTTTTAAAAGTTAGAAATTCGAGATATATATTTTTTTATACGAGATTTTTTAAATATTCTAAATTAGAGGAATATTATAGCGACCGTAATATTTCGCATATAACAGATCTCAAGTTATTAGGGACACTAGAACAAGTATACATGTGCTTGTTAGTTGTTAGAGAACAAGTACACTGAGGGTGGCCATTTAATTGAATAGTCACGTGATTCCATACTCGCTCATGACAAGTTTATTACTACAGTGTGTAAATTAGAGTCCGGCTATGGTGCTTGTAAATTTTTTACCGTTAGATCTACGAATTAAATCATTTTAATTCGTTGGATTATACTATTTAACCAACCACCCACTTAACCTAAGAGGGCCCACATCATCCTAACCACACATCTATTAATCCAAGGGTTAAAAATTTATAAGCACCAATGATTTGATACTTTTAAAAGCACCATATTAGGTTGATTTTAGATTTTCTAGTCATGTGGTCAAATAATAGGATTTGACGAGTAATCATGATCTTAATTCAATCGGGACGTTGTATGTTGAAAGAAATTAATCACCTGACAACTATAAAGCGAAAAAAGTTCATTCTTATTTAATTTTTTAGATATATGTTTGCTGGTGGAGAAAACCAAACCAGCAAAGCCTACTCTATTTATTACTCTTTCTCTCGCATAGTTACTTCTCCTAAATTATTTTTCTTTAATATTATAATATTTTATATGTTGAACCTAATTAGATATGTTTTTTAATTAAATTTAGATAATATATTTTAAAAATTAAACTATATATTGCGTGATGTTAAAAATTTCAAGCGACTCGTTTAGAACTCGAGATCGCTCAACTCGACTCGAAATTAGGCTCGCTGAAGCTTCAATTCGAATTGATTTTAAACTGAGCTTGATCCTAAATTTAGGTTTGAAATTAATTTCTAGGTCAGGGTTTTTGGAATTAATTTCACACAAGTCAGGTATCAAGCTCGGGTTGTTGTTTCCACCCCGATGCGCCACGCACGACTCGCTTCATCGCCTCTAATTTAACCTGCGCCAACGCGTTCGCCACCGTGCGGAAAACCCTAGCGCCCCCTTCCTCCTCCCACTCTCTCTGCAGATCCCGAAGCCATGGCCGACGCCTACTGGAGGTACGGCGACGCCCGGTACCAGGCGGCGGCGATGGCCCCCGCGGCCACCGCCCCCGCCGCCGCCGCCGCCGCCGCCACCGCCAACGCCACCGCCGCCGGGACGCTTAAACGCCCCCGCCCAGATTACCCTGGTTCTCTTCTCCCTCTCTCCTTCTTTGGACTTGTGTGAGCATCCCGTTTGAGACTTGTTTGTTTCCTTGTTCGTCGTTCTTCGTGCTTGGAATTTGTTGTGGTCTCGTTTTTGTTCTTGTGGAAGTAGATCTAGGTTCACGTTTTGCGCTTGATCTAATAAAAGATGTGGATTTTGGGAGAATTTGTGGTGAGATGTAAATTCGTTGTGATGTCACGATCTTTTCGGTATTGAGCTTGATCTGGATAGTGTTGAGATTTTTCTAGGTATATTAGCTCATGAAATTTGAATTTTCTTGGTGCAGCAGTGGTAAAATTTTTTCTTTTAGTCTAAAATTGGATAGTTTGCTGTGCTGATTTGAAAACTTTGCTTCTCTTGGCTATTGTGCTCACTGCTTTTTCACATACGAAGTGGTTTTATGAAATATTTTGGGATGCGAAGCATCTTTTATCACGAACCTCGCAAATGGTTTAATACATGTGAACGATTTTTTCATGTAATTCCTTTTCTTTTGTTTAAAGTAAATATTTCGTTTGATACTATACTTTATCCTTATTGACATTTTTTTCTTCCTTTTTTCTATCAGCAATGCAGGAATTTATATGTTACGCGTAAAACCTGATATAAGATTGGTTTAGTTTATGGAAATTGTGCAATTTATTATTATTTTTGTGCTATCATGTCTTTCCTATGAGATCATGGTAGCCAATGTTGCTACCAATCATGTCTACCTGGAGGAAAATAAGTATTTTTAATATTTTTACGTGCACATATCTATTATCAAATTATTCACGTAATTCATGCATGTGTTGTAGGGTTGAAAAATTAGCCTTGACCAATATGATGTGGTATCGTCCTGTTGTTTTAAGCTGATATGATTTGATACATTGGAATTAGTTAGTTAATTGCAGAAGCAAATTCGACCCTGCTTTTTTGATGATCTAAAACAATGAATGCTAAATACTATGGAAACATTAAAGACGGTTAGTCGAACAGAGTAAGAGCAGATCTACTCGAAGCTTATTAGAAGGTTTGCATTGAGAAGTTTGAAGTATAGAGAACTACTACTTGATTTTTAAATTTGAGAGTATGGGTTGGGAGAAGAGGTGGGGGAAAGGAGTTTCTTGAGAGATTGGAAGATTGTGGAAGAATGAGATTGCAATAAAGGCTACTAATGATATGCAATCCTCACTTAGGCATAGAGGAACAGTAGCCCTCAATATAGGGCAATGCTGTGTAGCTTCCTCAGATATCTTTGACACTTTAATTTTGATGCTATATGCTACTATCGCTACTGTAGTGCTTTGTTACAATAGATCCTCTTAAGTCTTTATATCTTGAAGACTCTGCTGATCCAATGAATATCTATCTCTTGTGGAACTGCATGCTCTATCTCCAATAACTTTGTCCTTATATCACTGTTATTTGGAGAACCGTGAACATCAGCAAGAATTTGTTACTGTTACAAGAAGACTTGATAAAGTAGCTTAGGGATCTTGCTCTAGCAATTTATTATATATTTTCTTTTTTGGCATGCATTTAATTGAAATTGATTTAATCATATCTGTTTGAAAATTTGTTGCCAACTTTTGATCCCGGACAACTAAATGTGTAACCCTGCTGAACTATGACGTATGACCTATGGGCTAACTGTCTTGTTGAACTAGAGTTGTGTATACTTGTGCTTTATCTGTCAAGTGACCTAAAAAGCTGTTTTTTCTCTTTCGAGAAATGTTCTGATTGGTGTGTGGACATCCACTCTGTTGAGATTTTATTATCTCACTAACACATTTAAGTTATGCAAATAAACATCCTTACCAACTGAAACCTTTTGATTTTTGAAGATATGCCTAGTGGTTCGGAGGTGCCTGGTTATTATCCTCGTGAGGAAGAAAGGACAGGTTATCGTGTAGTCAGAGACACCGATACCTTAGGAGCTTCTTATGATCGTTACTTACGAAATGGGGTACTGATTGTGACTCTCTTTTTTTTTTTCCCCTTCAATAACACGTGGCTTCAACATGGAAATTATTTTGTAGATGTCTTCCTTTGGTCCCACTGAAGCTGTTAGACCTGTGCTCGGAGCAATGCCTGGTTACCCAGCTGATGATCGGCGTATTGCGGTTGCTGGAGGTGTGGATAGCAGGACCCTTGGATATGCTGGTGTTAGGCCAGAGCCTCCTCTTCCTCCTGATGCCTCAAATACTCTGTTTGTTGAAGGTCTCCCTGCGAATGTTACTCGCAGGGAAGTTTCACGTATCCTGATGTCTCCGCTTTATGTTTCTGTTCAAATCCTAACTGCAGAAGCTTGAGCAGTAATTTCATCATTCATATATATATATATAGATAGATATATATAGATATATAGATATGTATTTCCTTCACTTTTCTCCTGCAGATATCTTCCGTCCTTTTGTAGGTTTTCGTGAGGTGAGACTTGTCAATAAGGAATCCAGACACGTAAGTCAATGATTATAAGTTGTTTGTGGATATTTTGCTTTGTACTTTATTTCTTTTTTTGTTTGTTAGCTTCATCATTTGGCTTCATGCTTACTTTCCTAACAGCCTGGAGGAGACCCGCTTATCCTGTGCTTTGTTGATTTTGCCACCCCTGCGCAAGCTGCTGTTGCTTTGGATGCTTTGCAAGGTGAAAACTATATGTCCAACAATTTTCATAACTTACTCTGAATATGTTAGTTTGCATTTTAATTTCTTACCAATTCTTTTAGCCATTCACTGTTTTGGCAAGTGCATGGCAATAATGGTAGTAGTTGGATCTGCACTTTATGGTTCTTATACGTATCTGATTTGTCTCTTTATTTGGAAATTGCCAATATTTTATCTCCTAATATTTTATCTCTAACTGTATTGAATTTCTTCACTTCTTTTCCTGTTATTTTAACCTGAAGAAGTTTCAGAATCTGCCATTGACTGTTCTCCTCTGAAAAATGGATGCTAGATGACTAATGAAGCTTGTATTTTCATTTATTAGTTGCTTTTGTAATTTATCCTAAAATGTAAATCGTAGGTGCACAAGTAGCTTCTATAAGCTGTTAGAAAATGACTGCTGGCTAGCTGCAGCGGTGGAGAAGTGGCATTGTTTTTTACCTTGCGAACTTTAATGGTTGGTATCTAAGTCACTATTGCCGGGATCATAGACGATCCTGCAGAACTGCGATGTACATTACACGTTCTGATTCATGTTGGGTTTCCAGTCTAGCTCATAAAAGTCTAAAATTGAAAATAGTAGAAAAGGACTTAGATTTTCTACACCTAATTTGTTAGGTTACCTAAAAGAACTATGATGAAAGAGAGTCTGTTTTGTTTTGTTTTGTTTTTTTTTTCTTTTGAATGGTGTTTAGGAGACTATAAAACCAGATCTTAACAACAGAAAAAAATTTGTATAGTAAGAAAAGGTAAGCCATTGATTTTTCATGTATATCAATTATGAAGCCATATTTGGCGTTCCGAATCAAACCACGTTCTGGATTAACCATCCAACTAAACCTGCCCCGTCTTTCTGCTTTACTGAGAAACCAGCATACCATGACTCCATGACTATACTACATATCACATCGTATCCCATTCCAGTTGACATTGGTCTGCATTGACTCAGTTGCAGGACTAGGATATATGACTTCTGCCTTTATTTGGTTTTTGTAGTAATATTTATTTCAGTCATAAGCATCCACTCTATCTGTCCCTCTTAGCTAACGTGCACGTAATGATATTTAATGTTCTAATGAATGTCATAATGTCGTGATGTAGGACAAATTGGGACAACCCTAAACTATTTTGCAAGTGATGAGCCCAAAATAAATTTAAAACCAAATTTGGAATTTTCTAGAAATTTTAGATTAATTTACATAGTTTTCTAATTTATAAAAGAATTAATGATTTTTTAAATTAATTTTCATAATTAAAAAAATCCAAAAGTAGTATGGCTCTAAAAAAAAGGTTCTAACAATTTTTTTATTTTGTAATTTTTAAAAAAATAAAGAGAAAATTGAAGAAAATAGCCAATAATAGGGAAAGCAAATTTAAAAGAATAATAAGAGAGAAATAGAGCAAAGGAGAAAAGAAAAGAAGAGAAAGAGAAGATAGAACCTCTTAGAAAGAAGAATCTTACCGGCGCACGGGGTAGAGAAGGGGGGAAGGGAAGAAAATACCATGACCGCAAATGAAACAAAATCCCAAATTTATTCCATCATAACTTGTCTCCTAAATTACAATGCATAGGCTATATTTATAACCTTCAAAGTATAATCCTAATCTAATTCAAATTCTATTATTTTAGGGATCTTTCCTAATTTGAATATATCTATAAAAAAACCTAAACTATATCACTAATTTTAATTTTTAGAGATTTATTCTGTATGATAAATCCTAAAAAATCTTTAAAATGGACTAAAACAAATTAACAACCAAAATAATTCTGAAAATTAGAAAAAAATAAACGACTCAATTAACCCTAATGCAAAAATTGACTCAAATAAATAAAAGATGACTCGACCGAAACCTCTTTGAATTTGGTTCCGCATCATGTTGGGTTCAACGTGTCATTTTTGGGTTCTAACATCTTTAGAGCCACTGGGAACCTTCGTTTGAAATGTTTTCGCACAGTTGAGGTCAAGAAATATGTCCTTTTACTAAGCAAATAGATTTTCTTATATAAACCATAGTTCTTTCTATTTCCTTTTAGCATTTCTTTGAATAAGACCATCCATGTTTCCTGTATGTTCTACCTCTGATCCATGGATATGGATGCGGGTATGGACATGATGTGATACAAATATGGTGTGTGAACATATATGCGTGTAATCTGGAAATCTACTTGTATGTGTTATTTCTGTCGGTTAAGAAATTACTTTTGCAACTTATGATACCTTTCTGTCTTCAAGTTTTCTCTAAGAAAATCAGTAGACATTAATTACAAAATTCAGATTATTTTCACGAACTTTCATCATCGGCGAATGTTATAAATTGTGGGGCACGAGATTTTGTGGAATATCATAAAAGTATTCTAGGCATATAAACATTATTAAATCACATTTGTAAGTTATATATTATATATTAAATAATAATCTGATAACTATCTTATACTATCTGATGACGTTATCTGGTACAAGACACGGTAAGTGCATGGAACAATCATCATGTTTTCTCAATTACTTTCAGGTGCTAGTAGATTATTTTTTTCTTGTACGCGTGGCTTTTGTCTATACATTATCTTGGTGTTTCTTGGCAGACCTTTTTGATCAGTTATATCACTATTATAAGAATCCCTGAACATTAGTTATGGGGTTTCCCTGAAGATCCGTCAGATCAAGAAGATTGACCAGTTAATACATGTTAGGCTCTAACTTACAAAGAGCCACTGTTTATATGAGAATTGGGCCTGTATAACGCCTTCCTGTCTTACCTCTTCTGCCTTTTTTGGCATCCTGATGTAAGCCGATTACTTAATATGCGTAACGTTGTAAGTAACTGTGTCATCCTTGAAGGTACGCTGCTCCTCGCACGAAGCATAGTCTCATTCGACGCGTAAATAGTCACGGTTCATTTTGCAGGTTATAAGTTTGACGAGCATGATCGTGAATCAGCCAATCTGAGGCTGCAGTTTGCTCGCCATCCTGGACCGAGGTCATCTGGTGGGCCCCGTGGTAGGCGTTAAATGGTTCGATTCCATTTACAGGTGATTTGCGAAGTTTGTGCGTTTTACGTCTGTCAAATCTACTTCAGGATAGGGGCATCATGTTGTAGTTGTAAAGTGCACTAAATCATCATTGACGAACGCTTTCTTGTAGGCTCGGTCGTTTCACGTGGCCAAAAGTTTGCGGGGATGTAGCCGATTATCCGACTGGGAATTCAATCCGCTAGATTACTATTATCGTAGGCACAATCATATATTTGGACTCTATAGTTACTCCAGAATGCTGTATCCGCTATTTCTTGACATAATTTCATACTGTATTAACTAGTTAACAGTGCGTGTTGGATGATGTAGACATCGTGGCTTTCAGTTGATCGTGTTTTAAGTCAGCGAAAAATGTATGTGTGACATTAGCTTTCTAGGTGGCGATTTAAAACCAAATGTCATGCCTAAATTTAAGGTGCTCTTTCTTGCGATCTATGTTTGTGCAGCTGATTGGATTTCTGGTCTTCAAGTAGCCAGATGCACCAGTCAATTTTGTGTTTGTAGCTAGTTGTTAACTCCCGGTAGTATAATCTATAATAGAGTACATCCTTAAGTTTTCGACCTCTTCTTTTTAAGATTAGAACTTGTAACTATAATTATAAGGGCAATTATTGCAGCTTTTTTGAATAACTACGTACTTAGACTGCCTTTCTTTGTGGTAGTGTTGAGAAATATCTTTCCAGTTTTAATCTAATTAGATTACTAGATGGTCATCTGTTGTATACTTGTATAGAGCTTACAAGGCATGTATGGGTACACTAATAAGGCAAGTTTGTAAAGGTCATATAAATGGGTACAGCACTCAATAGTTTTATATGCAATTTACTTTGGCTTCTACTCAATCCTATCATTTTTTGGGTTGATTACAAATCTAATCCTTTAGAGACCCTGATCCAAGTTTCATCCTTTGGCTTTCAAATATACAGTTTTAACTTATACAGTCTTGACCATGATTTTTAAATTTTAGAGTTCAAATTTTAGCTATCTTAAACTTATAATTTTGCTATCAGACTTTTGATTTGCACAAAGCATATTCTAGCAACAGTACTGATGTGGTGTCTTTTGGGACTGGAGACTGGCGACAGAAGTTATCGCGAGTAACACCGTGTTAACGTCAGAAATTAAATTGCTGAAATTGTTAGTAGGAGAACGGAACTGAATTATCGTCAAACTTCCGGCAGTAAAAATATAATTTATTCCTTTACCTAAAGCAACCAAACTCTCATTTATTAGTCAACAATGATGGACTTTCATTTAGAAGGCTTGTTAAAGTTGTTATGAAAACACTTGAGCAATCTACTTATCTATTGGCTTCGGTCAATGCTGTAGACCATATTTATACATTAACATTTAGATTTGTTCGTTAGTGTTTAGAGGTCCTACTCAGGTAGGTTAAATCATATTCGAATCAAATCATTTCAGGTTCGGGGCAGGTTTGAATTATTTCGAGTTTGGATCACTCGTTTATGTTTTGTCTAGTTTTGATCTGTTTGGACTTGGGCTACATTGACACGAACACAGGACATGGACACTGCAAGGCTCCGCCACCTTAAAAACTAGGACATGAACATGGCAAGGACACCACTAATAAAATATAGTAATTTATATTCATATTTATGATGTATAAAACATCGAATTCGCCAAAATTTTGCTAGAGTTTTTTTGTTTTTAGGGGGGAGGGAGGACGATTGGAGGTCTACCTTAAGGAGGATGCTGAAGCACTAGCCTGCCAAGTCACGAGTAGCGGCAGATAAAGGAGGAAGACAGATTTTTTCTTTTTTCTTTTTTTCTGAGTTTACATGCTATTGATTGTCCTAGGTTGCTTTGGGGTTTGAATTATCTGGTTCAGGTCATTTCACGTTCCGGCCTCTTTCCTTTTAGGCTGTATCAGGTTTCAAGTTGTTTCAGTTTCACGTTGTTTAAATATCAATTAGGTCCTTCGGGGATCTCTCGCTGAAGGTTGCTTTAGGTCCAGCTCATTGTCTTTTCGTGTCGACCTGGCTTGGGTTGAGTAAGGTTTTATGGTTGTCGAGTTAGGTATTTTGTTTCTGGTTAACATAAACCGCTTCTAGTGGTGTGGATGGTAGCAGTTTTGGAAGATAAACTTAAGGAATTAATTGGTTCAACACAAGTATGAACCAAAAACCAGTTTTGGAAGATAAACTTAAGGAATTAATTGGTTCAACACAAGTATGAATCAAAAACCAAATAGTTTAGGGCAGAAAGGCTGACCAGAAATTGCATAATTCTGTCCATCTGGGTTCAGTCTGTGGGTGCGCCATGTCCACCCTATTAAGATATAACCATGTATTTCTTTTCTTTGTAAAAAAAAATTGAAAACGTATATTCTATGTATTATTAATATAAGAACTCAAATGCTTAAAGTAATTAATTGGTTAGCTTCAATTGAAGATTTGTTTTTGTACATAGTACTGAGACCAAATCATATTAATTTTGTGTATCAAATCCGAAACTGAACTATTCTTGGAAAACCTGCTGGTTTAGTTTACTTATTGTAGGTAGGCAGTTTCCTTGCATACCCCTCTGGTATCATCTAACAGCAACAACTACTCAGCCTTTAATTTAAATGAGTTGTAGCAGGTTATATGGATTTTTTTTTCTTTCCGTTGTTTCTACTTTTTTAAAGGTTATTTGTTATGTATGTATTACTTTTCTCAGGATCCATTTTGATAGTTTTCTTTTGAAAAGTTTTATGCCGACTACCTAGCTATCTGTTTCAACCTTGCTTCTTTATTCAGGCTTTTAGACGACGGACATAGTTACATCCTTGTAATGTCTGGAAGTATTTTTCTTTACACACAAAAAGGTAACTGCTCGTGGAGCTATTTAGTAAACACTAAACAATTGAATGTTTTCAAATAGTAGCATAAAAATATATTTATTGGTGATAAAAATGTGCTAGACATTCTACATGTATGGATGCTTAAAAGAAGCATTGATATAGATATCTAGTTGATTAGTAATCTGATCTGAACATGAGTAGTCTACCGATGTTATTTTTATGGTCGATGAATTACTACATGGTTAATCATTGATCTCATATTTCAAATCATGTCTTTTCTTGTTGGCAGTAAGATTTCTCAGAGTAATGAAGAGCTCTAATCTCTTGGTTTCTATGGCTAGTCATTCTTCACTATTTACTCTCCATGTAAACTCATGTAAGGTAAAGATGAGATATGGTTGTTTTACTATGCTTTTGAAGTGGTGTTCAGCAGTTGCTGGTTTTAATTTGATTCTGAGGTTCCTAAGAGAAACTGTATGTAGTTTTAGTTTCTCACCTCTAGATATTAATCTAACCTATTTGGTGATATTAGCCTCTTTTGGTTTTGTTGGATTGTTTTTCAAACCTGAGAAATATCTTGTGATTTGTGTAAAGTCCATGTTACTTCTCTTATTGTAAAGCAAATGGTTCTACATATGTGGCTATTTTTGTTAAATTTTATAGCACTGTATGCTTGTTTAGTCATCATACAAATTATGGATTCGAGAGGATATAAAAGTATTCTATTTGTATAACTGTGGCCAAGTGCAGATCCAGTTCCTTATTATTATTAGTATTATTATTATTATTATATTTAATATAAATTTAATTTACTTCACAATAACCTAATCCCCCCAACAGTCAGATTGTTTGTCGGCATTCAATTACTTGTTTAGTCTTCTGTAGTATTTTTGGATTTCTCATGTTATGGTCTTTAGCTTCATTAACTTTTGAATGAGCACATCAACTACATCATTTATAGTTTGTGTTGCTGGATTCACTCATCCTCGGCATTGTTATGTGATGATTTAGGCTAGTGTCAGCTGGTAATTTGATTCGGTGTTGTCAGTGTTGATTTCGAAAACCAAATTAATCCATCATTGATATGACCTGTCTCCATTTGTTCGCCCTGTTTGTCATACCCTGCATCAACAGCAGACTCGTAGAACTGACGCGTATCGCTTGTCAGGTCTGTCGAGAGCTTCTAAAATACTGCTGTTTGAAGCTCAACTTGCTTGCCACTAAAATCTCTCCGATAGCTTACCACTGTCGATCATTTTTTGCTCTCTTTCGGCGATGATCATGCGCCTCAGAAATTTTGAGTGATTTGTTTTGGAGTCGCAGTTTCTTAGTCCTCTGTGATTCTTCCCTGCCTAACCTTGTTGTGTTACTGCCACTGTGCTTGCAATTGGTGGTTGCTTCATTGTTTTCAGATACGGATTGCTAATTGCTGCTAATTATCTGTTTAGCTGTTTACTTGGACCCATTAATTGGTACTTAAATCTTGCAGTAGTATTTGGCCCCAGCATTTAGGTGTGCAAATTTGCAGGCAATATGTTTCAGATCTAGCTGTTCTATATACTTCTACTTTGGGGGCACATTTAGCTCCAGTCTGGTTGGCTTGAATGCTAAGTTAGGCCAGCAGCAGGTCATTTATTAGAGCCTTTCTGGTATTGAGGGACGCCCAATGCTAATGGCAGAAATGAATGAGTCGTACGCTTCTTCATTTGGTAGTGTTTGTAAAGAATATATCATAAATAATGTATTGCCAAGTTCATCATGGGATTTTATAGATGGAGGAAGAGAGTAGGGATGTAAATGGATATGGATACCCGACTGTAGCCCGAATCCAAACCCCACGGATATGGATTTTATCCGAGGTAAATGGATATGGATATCAAAAATAAAAATCCGACGGATATGGATTTGGATATGGATATTGACTGTACCCGACCCGAACCCGAACCCGACCCGAACCCGAACCCGAATCTGAACAAAAATATGATATAATACATAAAAATATTCGAGCTTTAGGTCTGAATCTAAAGGCTAAAAAAAATATTTACAGTTTTGTAATCTAAATCAAAAAATATATATATATTAATATAATTAGTAAATATTATTTTCGGGTTCGGGTTTTCGGGTTTAGAATCGGGTTCGGATTTTTGGTCGTGTTCGGGTTCGGATTTCGGGTTTTTGCTCAGGTTCGGGTTTGGATGTAGATTTTTAAAATCCATCGGTTCGGATTTCCGGTTTTGTAGTCGGGTTCAGGGTTTTAAAAATTCGACCCGAATCCGACCTGTTGACGGCCCTAGAAGAGAGGGTATTCTCTCATCATATTATCTTACTGCATTTATTAATCTATTACTTAGTAATCTATTACTATGTGCCAAAGTTTGTGGACACATGTCCATTTGACATATTCCATGCACCTGGTGTACAGTGGGCCAAGTAAAAGAAATGTAATTTTACTTCAATAGGTGCGTTTGAAGTTTTATAATTTTTAATTCATTCGAATGTCATATACTCAATAAATTAAATCCTAATTTTTGAATTGTTTATAATTAAATTTTAGGAGTATCATGTATAATATTTGTAAACACATCTAATGCATTATTACTGGGCAATGAAAATATTGGGTGCATCCGGTGCAGTGTAGATTATAAACCTGTTCTATTTTAATTTGGTCTATTGAGTATTGAGGAGGTGTTCTCTGACAATGTGGCGTGTTTCTTTCTCTCACAGTGCATGTGCTCTCTCTCTTACTATAATTTTTATTTAATTTAATATTTATACTTTTTCTCTTTCCTCTTCCTCTCTTATGGACTCTTTCTCTCTCTCTCTCTCTCTCTCTCTCTTTCAGAGTTTAATTTTTAATTTAATACTCTTTTTTCTGTCCTTATCAGAAAAAAGACATGACTTAAAAAAAAAAATTAATTTTGAATTTAGTAATTATATGTTTTTGAAAATGCTTACTTTTTATTTTTCTATATTACGAGTAAAATATATTATATTTGAAAGTTTGAATGTGCTCCCTCTTTCTACCTTTAATTTTTATTTAATATTCTCTTCTTTATTTCCAAATAAGATATATATATATATATATATATAGGCTGGGGCTACAATACTTATATGAGCATAGAGTCCTTTGTATTCATAAGGTTTTAGCCGTTCAGATAGAAAAATGAGCGGTTAGGATGAGAGTAGTTATGGTTAAGTTGATAGTAGACTCTATAGGGTTGAGTGGGTGGTTGGTTGAATAGTATAATCTAACGGGTAAAATTAATTAAAGGATAGATCTAATAGCAAAAAATTTATAAGTATAAGAGGTTCTATACTCATAAGAGTATAGTAGTCGGACTCATATAGGCCATGGCTACTATACTATTATGAGTATTGGAGCCCTCGTACTCATAAGTGGTTTTCGATGATGGAGCTTCTGAATCGACGATTCACTCCGTTAAATATGATCTAGAGTATTTGAAACTTTTAGAAAATAAATTTCATAAATTTTCAAAATCATAATAAAGTCCGTCAAGTGGGCATAAAATGAACGGTCAAAATCGAACGACGTCCTAAAAAAGAATGATCGGACCATTCAATTCAAGATTGGAGTTATTGATCTTTATCTATACAGTGAATAGAATTTTCTATCAAAAATTCAACAAATTCTGATTCTTTTACACCGTTAAACTAGCAAGTATCCCATACCGGCCGTTAAAAATTGTCAATTTTGTGACATCTTGATCGTAAGGTAAATGATGTCGAAAAATTATAAAATTTGATTTTTAGAAGTTTTAAATGTTTAAATAACGTTTAACGGTGTGGATCGTCGATTCGGAAGCTCTATCATCGAAAACAACTTATGAGTACGTGGGTGATCATACTCATAATAAGTGTGAGGCTACTATGCTATCGGAAGCACGGAGCCTTCCGTGCTTCCAGCTCGTTTTCGATGTTGTGACTTTTGAATCATCGATCGGCTCCGTTAAACTTGATCTAGAGTATTTGAAGTACCTAGAAAATAAATTTTATGATTTTTCGATATCATTAGCCTAGTGATCGAAGGGGCTCAAAATCAATAATTTTAACGGCCGTGGTGAGCCGTTTGCAAGTTTAACGGTGTAGAAATATCCAAATCACATGAAATTTTGATAGAAAATTCTTTATACCATATAAAACAAGATCAATAACTTTGATCTAAAATTTTAATGTCATATCATCATATTTTGTAAGATTTTTATTTTCAGCCGTTGATTTTGAGTCCCTTCGATCACTAGGCAAATGATATCGAAAAATCGCAAAATTTATTTTCTAGATACTTCAAATACTCTAGATCAAGTCTAACGGAGCTGATCGTCGATTCGAAAGTCCGAACATCGAAAACAAAGTGGAAGCACGGAGCGCTCCGTGCTTCCGATAGCATAGTAGCCTTACTCCTCATAATAATATAGTAATAGGACCATATATATATATATATATATATATATATATATATATATATATAGAATTAGGTGGAATACTATTAGTAGTAAAACGCCATTTTTACTACCAAGTTTTTAACCTTCGGATGAAAATTTGTAGTGTCGGGATGATATTAGGTAGTTAGCGTTGAGTGGTCTCACAGGGTTGAGTGGTCACGATGGGTTATAGTATTTAATATAATGGTTAGAAATAATGATAAGAAAGCGGTCCAAAGGTTAAAAAGCGTAGCAACAATGAGATTTACTACTAATAGTAGCCCGGTCAGACTCTATATATATATATATATATATATATATATATATATATATATATATATATATATATATATATATATATATATATATATATATATATATATATATATATATATATATATATATATATATATATACTAGTTGAGTGTACGCGCAAGTGCACGTAATAATTATTTTAAAATTAAATAAAAAAATAAAATCTATTATCTTAAAAACAAAAAGATATTTTGAAATTTGAAAATATATATAGGAAAGAAAAAATATTTTGAAATTATAGAAAAATAAAATATTTTAGAAAAAAATATTTTGAAAATAAATAAACAATAAAATCTGTTATCTTAAGAAAAAAAGATATTTTGAAATTCAAATATTTTAAAACTAAATAGAAAAATATCTTTTATAGAATTTTCACAACCATAATCTGTTATAGAAAAATTACTATTGAAATTTCAAATAGAAAAATAAAATATGTTATCTTAAAAAGAAAAATATTTTTAAATTTGAAAATATATAGAGAAAAGAATCTTTTATAGTATAAAATATATTTTTTAGGATTTTCACACCAATAATCATTATAGAGTAATTACGTATTAATTGCGGTTTCTATTTATATTCTTATTCTTATATTTAAAATTTTACGTAGAGGAAAATAAGCACTAATAAAATAGGCGTTAATTTTTCGTCAAAAAATGGGTCTGTCGCCAGATCCAAATTTGAATATACGTGCTTTTATATATAGTATAGATATAGATATAGATATAGATATAGATATATATATATATATATATATATATATATATATATATATATATATATATATATATATTAGCACTTATGTTTTTGATTTTATGAAGTGATTTTACATAACCTACAATATAATAATTAAAAATTAAAGGGGCAATTGCTTATATACCCCTGAAAAGTTTCCAATTTTTCGATTTACCCTTCTTAGAAGGCTAATATTGAAAATACCCCTCATACGTTCCAACCTATTTCTAATATACCCTTAGAGTTAAAATCTGCTAAGTAACTCTGTTATCTCTATAAAATTACTATTTTGCCCTTTTCAAATATACCCTTCTACCATCACTGTCTTTCTTATTTGCCCTTAAAGTCAAGGGCACAAAAGTATTTCGACTTTTGGTTTTTTTCAATATACCCCTCTACCGTCACCAACCTTTCTTATTTGCCCTTAAGTTAAGGGCAAAATTGGTATTTTAATTTTTTTAACTGTGGTAGATATTTAACTCACGTTTAACCCAGATTAACTTAACAAGAGATAACTGCGGGAGTATTTTGCAATAACGGTGGAACGTATGAGGGGCATTTTAGAAAGAAAAAAAAAAAGTAGGGATAGATCGGATATTTTCATACGCATGAGGGGTATATAGGCAATTATCCCAAATAAAAAAATGCACACCCGCTGCTGCAGAGCGCGAGTACATAAATTGCGTGCTATGTACCTACCAGGCTACCATTCCAAATGAACCGTTAGTCTTGTTTTGCGTGCTATCTACCTACGTTGCGTGCTATTATCCTATCACCAGCATTTCAAGCCATTCTTAATGGCCAGCTAATACTGCAATTTACCGAAGCATAAATCATAAATTATTTTGGTCAATTCTTGGAAACAATGCTATTTCTTTATCTATAATTATATCCCTCTAATTAGTATATACAATTTTTAAGCTTCAGCTGTGAAATTACAAGCAGAGTATCAAATCTCTGACCTTGAAAAAAAAAACTAGTACCGCTCAATAATTGGTTTTTTATTTTTATTTATTTATTTATTTTAAAAAGAACACTGTAAGGCATTTATTTCATAAGATAAACAGTTATAAACTTTTCAAACTCTGCGAAAGAAGACCAACTAGAAGCTACCTGAAAACCAATGCCCTATTTAGCTGGTTTATCAACATGTTGTGAAAATGAATTATATTTAGAAGACCACCCTATAAGAATATTATTATTGGACTCAATAATTGGTTTGGTTGTAATTCATGCACTTTCTCTCTTCTCCAAAGTTTGTCCCCTACATATTCTTATGCTTTGTCCCATGATGTAAAATGCAAACCCATGTAACTTTCCTCCTGAGTTTTTATTTTCTGGGGTAGTGGGGACAAAGAGAAATATCCCTTCTAAAATTTGTTCTCCAAATTATTGTGCACATCCTCAGGAACTATTGAACTGGGACACCCAAAAAAAAAAAGAAAAAAAAAAAAGAAAAAAAAAAGAAGAAGTAAACTTCAAATACCACCCCTATGGTTTCATAATTTTTCACTTTAATGCTCTTCTGTTATTTAAAGTGTATCAATTTAGTACCATGTGATTTCATTTTTTTTCTTTTCGTCAACTCCTCCGTTAACATTACATTAAATTATATACAAAAAAAACTTCAAATACCCGACCTAGATTTATAAAATATTCACTTTAATACATTTTAGTTTTAACTTTGTCACTGATATAACGAAAAACAAAAAAAAAATCTAACGACAAGAGAAAAATAAAATCACAGGTACGAAACTGATATATTTTAAACCACACGATACTAAAATGACAAATTAAGTGCGATACCACAGGGGCGGCGGTATTTGAAGTTTACCCAAAAAAAAAAAGAAGGGGTAATTGAACTACCCATGCATGCTAATTTCACAACAATAGTAGTGCATAGGTAATTAAGTTTAGTAACACGTTTTCCAGTTAAATCCTTTTGTGGCAAAAATAATTTGGAAACTACTATTCCAACCATTATCCTAAATTGTGGATCAGGAGATTTTTAAGAAATAGAAATCAAATTCCTTTTTTTGGGTTTAGGGTTCCCTAGCGCAAGTGGCAAAGGACTTGGTGATTGGTACCCGAGACCCGAGTTCGAATCCTAGTTGATTCATATTTCAAACTAAGTTTATTTCTAAATGAAATAAATGAGACGGGTACCGTGCTACCTATCTCTCAAAAAAAAAAAAAAACATTGTAATTTTCATTCACATAAATAATTTTTTATTACTGAATAACTTATTATTGAATATTTCACTGCGACGTGTCCTGGCCCCTTGCGTGCATTTTCGTAAACAGAAAGAATTATCCTGCATGGGGCCAAAATGGATAAGTGTGAGAGATGGTCATACTATTTATAGAGTCCGGCTGCTATGCTATCAATAGCACGGAGGTCTCCGTGCTACCAAGTTTTCCACCGTTAGATTCATCTCTTTAATGATTTTCATCCGTTAAATCATATTATTCAACTAACCACCCACTTAACCCTACGGGGCCCACATCATCCTAACCGTATATCTCTCAATCCAACGGCCAAAAATTTGGTAGCACTAATGACTTGGTGCTATTAATAGCATAGTAGCCTAGTTCCTATTTATAAGCATCATATCATATTATTGCATCATATCATATTATTGCATCAATCTTTGTCAATGAACCAAGTGAATTACCATGAATTTGTGACTAAGATATCATTATTTTTGTTTATGTGGTGGGTCCTTGGAGTTTTAACTCCGCCACTGATTTGACGAAAAAATTAGTGAAATCGATAATACCTGTTTGAAGTTTTTCATATTATCAATATTCCATTCAAGATAAAAATGAAACTACAGGGTACGTACTAAATTGATATACTTTAAACCAAAGGGTACTAAAGTGAGAAAGTATGAAACCACATGAGTTGGTATTTGAAGTTTTTTCTATTAATTATCACTATTAATCCATTCAAAATAAAGCTTAAATGCCCATGCCATTTTGTCTCTTCTATCCTTTGAATTGTTGTAATACATGTTATGATTAATAGAGGATGCATTTATTATTAGTGTTTTTCTAATTTAATTTAATTATTTTAATATATTTTTATTTTATTTCATTTATTTAGTATATTTTTGTTTTATTTGTTTAGTTACGAATGGAAGAATTAGATACTTTTTTTGTTAGGTTTGTTTTTTACATCTTTATAGTATTTTAGATGTACTTTAATAATTCGTTATCTTAACTTCAATTTATATTACTATATGTTTATTTAGTATTTGCATCTTCAAAATTTTCTTTGGCTGCGTTTTAGATCTTCATAATATTTCAGACATAGTCCAGTAGTTCTTTATTTTAGATTCAATTTATGTTACTATACTTTTATTTCATATATGTATTTTTTTAATTTATCTTGATTACATTCAGTTATTTCAAATAAAGATATTTTGATTAGTTTGCTGAAAATCTGATCCGAATCTGCAAAATCGAAAAAAGTGATCCACTTTTGCAAAAGTCCAAAATTAATGAATTTTTTTTTATGCAAATTGGCCTAAATAAATAAATAAATAAATAAGCAAAAAATGCTAAGAAAATTGATAAGAAATAAAGCCCTACTAAGCCCTGACTCCTCTTCCTCTTTTGAGACCACAGAGCCCTTTTACTCTTCTATTATTATATCCCCAGGAAATTTTTTTTTTTTCCAAGTCCTTGTTTTTTGAAATAAAAAAAAAAAAAAAAAAAGGTAAAGAAAAAGTAATAATCATTATAAAACTCCCCTCTTTTTAAATTACCCACTTATATTCTTTTATTTTAATTATATTTTTTTTCCCCATTAATGGTGGTGTTTAAGCAAGGAATCAGAGATATTCCCAACACACTAGTACTTCATCCTCCACTTTGGCTCAATGATCATCCTTTCCATCTAAATATTGAGGGGAAAAAAAAATGTGTTGGGGATTGTTCAAAATTTGATTTTTGATCCCAAATTTGCCCTAAATTTGGGTCTTTCCATTTAAATTTATATTGACAAATTTGAAATCAAAAAAATCAAATTTTGTCCTAAATTCGTGTCTTTGATTATCCTATCCTACCAAACCCCTCGGTCGCTTTCACCCTCAGGTTTTCTTTTTTCTCATCATTTTCTTGCTTGCTTACCCAATCTTTCTTTTCAGGGCCTAATTCTTCTTCATTCCAATCATTTCCAACCTCTATTTTGAGACAAGTTTTTGTTACCAGGATCAAAGGGTTGTGTGTGGGAGGAGGGGGAGGCAAAAGAAGTGCCTTTTACTTTTTTCATATTTGTAATGGATTAATCTACTCCTTTCTATTTGAAGTTTCTTTAGTAGGTCTTTCTGTTTTTGGGGGGGGGTTTTGATCTTATTAAGGGTTTGTGGTTTTGTGATTTGGGGTTTTTTGCTTTGATCTTTTATGTGTAATAATATGGTGGGTTTCTTTATTAATCTGTGTGTTCTTTCTTTGTTTTTGCTAATTAGGGCAAGTAAAGATTAGGAATTTTCGGCGAGTTGATGGCTGAAGTGGTCGGGCCTCGTATTTACAGCTGCTACAACTGCAGAAACCATGTCTGTCTTCACGATGATATCATATCCAAAGCATTTCAGGTGAAGCACTTTTTAGAGCTTTCCCAATTTTGGGTACTAATATTGTAATTGTTCTGTTTTCAGTTAAAGTTCATCTGCAATTTTTATGTCTTGAGTAATATCAACTGGAAACTGGAAGCTGAATTTATCAGTCCTGTCGATGAAACTTTATTTTTGTTAAAATTCCGTTAGATGTATGAACTTGGGTTTGTACTTTGTATGGGCTTGTTTGGCCTTGCTAGAGTACTAGCAAAACTGTTGTTTGAGTAGAGCTGTTCGAAGAAGCACTGATAGCCCTGTCATCTAAAATCTCTTATGTTTTTCCCAAGTAGAGTAGATTTGAAAGCTACTGGAGAAGCCATTCCTGTAGCCGGGCCAAAGAAGAACAAAAGGCGAACCTATTTTGATGAAAATTGATTCAATTGGTTGTTAGCAAAGGACATCTTGGGTGCATTGTAGTGCTTGCTCCTTGTCTTTATGAATAATACTCTCTCAATAGTAGCACCTTTTTTTTTTTCTTTTTTTGATTTGGTGTAGGGGAGACATGGTCGTGCCTTTCTATTTTCACATGCGATGAACATAGTTGTCGGCCCAAAGGAAGATAGGCAGCTCATGACGGGACTGCATACCGTCGCCGATATATATTGCGGCGATTGCCGCGAGGTGTTGGGATGGAAGTATGAAAGGGCTTACGAGGAGACCCAGAAGTACAAGGAAGGGAAGTTCATATTTGAGAAGTCGAAGATCACGAAGGAGAACTGGTAGCCGAGACAAGTGTTGAAAATTCAATTCGGATGAATATGACTTGGTGTGATGCAAACTTCTGTGTGTTCTGAATCCATCTGTTCCTGTAGATAGCAGGTTAACTGTAAGTTCCGGTCTCGACCTGTTGCACGTTCTTGCTTTCGTGTTATTTGTAAAGGTGTACTGGTGACTGATGATTTCTTTGTGAATAAGATACATCTTGTGGATATCGTTCAATCGTCTATAATTGGGCATGCATAAATAGTACTGCTTTATTCTATAATCGTGATATTTGAAGTAAATATCCAAACTTTTTTTTTTTTTTTTGGCAAGCTTGTGTTTAGCTGCGCAGGCAGGAATTATCAAAAAATTTAATCCTTGATTATGAGAATTAAGAGGTGGTTCTTTCTAGGAGCTTGTGTTTTTATGAACTTGTAGGCAAATGCGGAAACAGATAACCCTGTACCAGAGACTCAAAAGATAACATTTTATAGGATTACAATTTTGACTCTCAAAATTAGCTTATTTGTTCCTTGAGTCATTGACTTCTATGATTCTTATTCCTCTTGGTTGTTCTTCCACTCAAAAGAAAACGCTCACCTCAAATCTTCCTTTATTTGTAGCAGGTCGGTTTGTTGTTGGATTTGGGACCTCACGAGAATATTTATTGCCTCAGCTTTTTGCAACTTCGAATTTTTATTATTTGTGCTTCATACTATTGTCTGCTGTTCTTCTTCTTTGTCTTCTTTGTTTCTTTAAATCAAAGTTCAACTGGTTGCCTGTTTCTTAAAAATCCGATACCCTCTACGTCTAATTTGCACTACTAGTGACATCTCCCTTAGAGCGAAATTTAGAAATGACTATTTTCTTACAAAGACTGAAATTTTGTACACATGTCGTCGCATTCTTAGCATACACATGTTACATTCTTTGTGTTTTAGTTAGCTTTGTTAATTTTTTTTTAACTCTGTCAAAATTTTGTAATGGTATTTCTATTCTATGAAAGTTTATGTTTCTTCTGAACATTTTATGGTGTTGCACTTCGATTCCTCTAATTCATCTGGCGTGTTTTTTGTTCTTATGATTTTGTTAAAACTAACTACTTCAACATGCTAGTATATTGTCCTTTAAATGACTTCAAGGGCATTTTGACAACTCTTTGATCTTTGATACTGTATTCTTTGGCCAAGGTCTTTAATAAATATCTTGTGTATATATAAATAGAATTAATTTTTATATTGCATAGCCAAACATAGCTCTCTGCATCATAAGCTTGTATCTTAAAATCCTCCCAACAAATTCGACTAGCTTTAAATTGGAGCTTCTTCTGTTTTTGGCCTTGAAAGATCTTTCGAGGTTCCTGCCGCAACAAAAAGTTCAGACTCTTTTCGGAAGCTTCTGTAGTTAGTAGGTTCAAATTTTAGATTGTTGACTTAACTTCTATATCAAAATGCGTAACAAGATTTCCCGAAAAGGAAAAAGGAAATCTTTCTCTTCAACCTACAAGTATAAAATAATGAATTCAGTGCTTTTGAGGTCCATAATGGTAGAGCATTTTCTTTCAAATAGCTCAAGAATTGAAGAAACTTTTTTGAATTTTGTTTACATCTACTTCTGTGTAGAGTATATAATCTGACACTTCGAAGGCAAAGTAAATTAGGAGTTAAAATTTTGCTTCACCCTTGGTATCTCTGCTATATACTTTCTGAAATTTTGACTTGATGATCTCTCCCCTTACCTTTTAACTACTGTCTGGTTTTAGACTGTTGCCACCATGATAGTGTAAAGATTATTCAAATATGTGTTATGCAGGTAATAGCTAGAATTATATTGGTTTGTATAGCTGCTGCTGCTCTTGAGACTCATTGACAGTCATTATAAGGGTATATATTCTTCATTTTTGTCTGTCTAACATGAGCTGTCAGCAGTGGCCCGTGATGTCAAGCTTCTATTAGAACATTTTTCTCATTTTTCATCATTGAAACTGGCCATATATGTTGAACTGATTTTAGTTGATGAAATCATGATAACCATTTAAACTACGAGGCCAACAATGGAATTATGAATATTTAAAATTCTGACTTATTCTGGTTGGACGCAAACTTCTTAATCTTAACTGAGTACATGAGGTGGAAACATATAAGGGAGAACCTTCTAATTGGTTGTCCTACTGTTTTAAGTCGTGTTCTTAGGTGCTGTTTGTGTAGCCAATTGCCAAAAGAAGGACACCTGTATCTGCTGGCTGCAGTATTAAGATTAAGACTGATTCTCAATGATCTTAACCTAGCTTCCTACCTATGAACAGGTACGAGCTGATAAAACGGGACGAGTATCTGATGGGGAGAGTCAAAATGAAAGGGAGTAGAAACACTACATAACTGAATAATTTCGTTTGATGTGGGAATTTAGTTAAAATTTCGATAACAAATGACATGAGAAGTCATATGGAACTGTAATATGCATGTGCTTCATGAATCTTTTAGCTGTAGTTGAGTTCTTTGTTATGGTTCTCGAGTCAAATTGCTGGTCTTCGGTTTTGGATTTTCCGAGTTGATATCTTGTTATCCCTTCTCAGTTTATTTATATCAAGGAGACACTTAAAACAATTTGATCTTCAAAGATTTACCAACTGTGGGATATAATTACTTCTGCTCTTCTGTGCGAGAAGTGCCAAAGAAAAAGAGCAGGACAAAATTTGGGTTTACGATCGTTTTACAGGTAAAAAAGAAAAATTGGATAACACTTCCAAATTGGTAAGCATGTTGTTAGATAGAGCTGAATGGTGAAGCATAATATATGTTCAGGCCAAATAGGACTTTTTAACTTCTAGTTTCTGTTATTATTTCTGCTTTTATTGTTTAGGAATAATGCAAAGTTCTTAAATCCCAAGTTTATTTCGGCTGCTATGCTAGAGACAGATTCTCCGACCTCTGATTAATGGATGGTTTGATTGTTGTTTTGAAGTGTTTTGTGAATTTTCAGCAGTGTTTATTCTTGTTAAGTTCATTTAAGATTTCAAGCTGAAAAATTTAACTCGTGTTTGGCTCGATCGATTTCGAGCTATATCAAGCTAAATACTAGCGAGCTGATACGAGCTCTTGTTCGGCTCGTTAAGATTTCGAGCTAAAAAATTTAACTCATATATGGCTCGACCGATTTCGAGCTCATTTCGAGTCGAACGTGAACACGGAGCTGGATTGCCCACCCTAATTGTGAGAGGAATCTTAGTTAAAGTAAAATAATCCCACAACAAGGATGAGATTATTGAACAACCACCTGGAAGATTGTAAGCTTTTCATCTTGAAGAGAGATGGGCTTTTGATAGTTCTATTTTGTTTTCTCTCTTGGGTTTCAAATGTGTTTTTAGCACTGATATGGATCGGATAGAATAAAATAAAAAAATCATACTGGAATTCGGTCGGATAAAATACTTCTGCTAGGATAGGATAGGACTACCATTTTTCACAAATTCGAATTATTGATCTCATAAAAGAGGTTTGGGGATAATATTTAAGAGCAAATGGTTATTTAGATAGGAAACAATATGATCTTAAAAGCCCATTTTAATGTCACTCAAGCTGCAAAGGAAACTTTAATAAGATGAACTAAGCATTTTCTAGGGAATATATGTGGATCAGCATTGCAGCATCCACTGCATTAAACAATTGAAGCATTAGTGGTTGTGAATGATGATCAGTGTTCAGAACACATCAATCAACTGGTGAACAGTTAATTAATCTCTATTGTTTGGTGGGTTTGGTACAACATGAAATGCAGAATCAGCAAAGGTAGGTTAACCCCCAATCCAATTATTATTAAGGGAGACCCACCAAAGATGAGAGACAAAAGAGGGTGTGGGAACACACAAGAATTGGCTTTTTTCTGCAGCACACAAGCTAAGCCAACTAACACTGTCCTCTTGCTTTTTCCACACCACAGAATTGGGATTATTGTCTAGTGGGATCTTATGCAGGGGCAGGTGTCTGGTTGCTTTCTTTTTGTAGAGAGGGATTCCTGGGTTTCTCTGGCAGTGGTTTAATGACAGCAGCAATGTATGCCTGGACCTGATTAGAATTTGATAGAAACAAAGTCTGTATACTTGTTTTGGCCCCCATTAGAGCTTTGCAGAAGTCAAGAATTTAAGTGTCGTGGCACGGAGTCGTGCCGGAAACTTGCCGGTACGGTACGGTATGGTACGTGCGTCTTGAAATCTTGTGCCGATGCGTGCGTGATCGAAAAAGTTAACGTGTCTTACATAATAGCATGAAATATTTATTTTCTTTAGCAACAAAATATTCTAACTATTTATTATACCTTTTTATCACATCTTTTGAATTTTATTGAGAAAATTACTTATTAATTTAAAGAATAAGGGTTTTGAGCTGTGTCATCGGTATGGGGTTTGTATCGTGCCGATATATTGTTGGCACAGCACGGCACGGTGGATACGATCTATCCTGACGGACACTTAAAATCTTAGCAGAAGTGCTGGTAAAGAAGAATTGTTAAAAAAAATATTCAAAATGAAATAAAGAAAAAATGACTTGTCACTAGCTTTCTATTGATGTATAAGCAGAATCACGAAATTAGAGCTTCTACTTTTTCTTGCCTATAACCGCAGTTTAGTTTTCGAACGTTGCAAAAGCAATTGCAGCATTTTTTATTTTCCAACTATTAACACTTCACAAGTTGGATATATTGTTTATTTTAATGGGCTTAATCACAGTACCTCATGTGATTAATATAACTAGATTGTTATTAAGACAGGTGTTATATTTAAATAAATGATACTGTAATAAAATAGCCATCAAATAACTAAGATCATACAAAATTGAAATAAAAGGTACTTGTTTAGGGTTTAGGGTTTTAAGCATAGGTAAGTACTCCCTAGGCAATCTGAAAAAGAAAATTTGGAGAAGATGATTTTTAATATGGAGTGGGGCTACTGTATTCTTACGAGGAAAAATTCTTTGTACTCAAAAATTATTTTCAATAATAATTCTTTCGAATCGACAATATACACTATTAAATATTATCTAAATTATTTAAAAATTTAAAAAAATAAATTTTGTAATTTTTGAAATTATAATAAAATCCATCAATCAGTCAAAATGGGACGACGTCCTAGAAATTGATGATCGGATATTTCAATTTAAGATCGGAATTATTGATCTTTATCTAAATAGTCAATAAAATTTTTTGTCAAAAATTCAACCAATTTTCATTCTTTTATGCCGTTAAACTAGCAAGCATTCCGTACCGGCCATTAAAAACCGTCAATTTTGAAAGATTTTGATCGTAAGAAAAATGGTATAAAAGAAGTTATAAAATTTAATTTTAAAAGAATTTAAATGCTCTAGTAATGTTTAGCAGTATGGATCGTCGATTCAGAAGTTTCATTATTAAAAATGACTTATGAGTACAAAGACTCGTCCAATATGACCCCTTTTTATGTATTTTTTATACAAATTCGCCATTTGTTCTTTACTGATAATGTAAAAGTTGCAAAGAGTAAAATTTGGGAGCATTTATTTTGCAATTGTTGTTTCAACAACCATGTATGAATCATTAGTTATATATTCTTTTCTTTTTTTTCTTTTGCATTTTTTTTTTGAAGCATTTCTTTTGTATTTTTTTTTTATTATGGACTATATTACTTAATTAATTTTATCATATGCGATTAGGAAAAAATGCTTTCATTTTGTTTTGACATTATATACAAAGTAAAAGCTGATTCCACTTTAATATAATTAAGTTTTTTTTTACTTTTTTTTTTTTTTTATTAACATGGCTAAAATAATGTATGATAAATCTATTTATTATATTCGAAAGAGAAATAATATTTCTTTCAATTAAAGCACTCTTGAATAAGTGGGATGTATAATTAATGCACGCATAGTATCGAAGCGTACATGGTAGTATTTTTCTTAAAAAATTAAAAAAGTCGGAGTACACGAAAAAAAAAAAAAAAGAAAAAAAAGAGAGGCTAAATTACAAAAATTTATATAAATTTACAATTTAAGTTTTTGTTTGAAATTATATATAAATTATATTACGTGCAGTGAAAAATTAGGATGAAAAAACATAGGCTAAATTACATAAAATTTTCCCTTCAAAATCCGATTTTTTACTTTCCGACCTTGTCATTTAAAACATATACTTTGTCATCTTGTAAAATAAAAAATGTTCACTTCGCCCCCTGCCATTAGTAAATCATTAGAATTCTATTTATAAAATATTATTATATTTTTTTTATACAAAAATTGCCCTCAGCTTTCTCTTCTTTAAACATTGTGAGAGGCAAAGTGGTGAGTGGTAAAATGGTCATTTTGTTATCACAGTTCATACCGTACTCTTTTGTGAATATTTTTTATTTTACAAAGAGACAACGTATAGATTTTTAAATGACATGGGATAAAAATGAAAAACTAAATTTTGATATAAGGGTTCCAAAAATATATTTATTTTTTATTGGATATATATATGGTAAGGTATTTGTTCGACCACAGCTCTATATATTTACCTTTATAATATGGGAAAACTTTAAAAACCTTCTTGTGGTTTCATTTTTTTTCACTTTAGACTGTAGTTTAAAATGTATCAAGGTAGCACCCAGTTTCTCATTTTATCACTTTAGTATCCTATGGTTTAAAATGTATCAAGTCGACATGTGGTTTTGCGTTTATCACTTTAGTACTTCGTGGTTTCGCACTTTACCATTTTAGTACCTTATGGTTTAAAAATCACAGAGTACTAACTTGATACAAAATTAAAACCACAGAGTACTAAAGTAATAAAATGCAAAACCACAAGGTATTAACTTGATACACTTTAAACCACAGGGTACTAAAGTGATAAAGTGAGAAACCACATGTTACTAATTGATACATTTTAAACTATAGGGTACTAAAATGAAAAAAAATATGAAATCATAGGAGTGGGTTTTAAAGTTTTCCCTTATCTATAAAACACTATGATTCTATAATATTTCTTGCCACGTGGCAAAAAATCTTTCATTCACCAATAAATATTATGTACAATATACATATATATATATATATATATATATATATATATATATATATATATATATATATATATATATATATATATATATATATATATATATATATATATATATATATATATATATATATAGTTGAGATAGAATACTTTCAAAAGCACCAAGTGATTGGTGCTTTTGAGTTTGTAGCCTTTGGATGGAGAGATGTGAGGTTGAGATGATGGTGGTAGGTGGGGGTAGGTGGTGGTAGGTGGAATAGTGTTTGATCCAAGGGATATTAATAATCAATGAGTAGATCTAATGGCTAAAAACTTAGAAGCACCAATCACTTGGTGCTTCTAAAAGTATTCTAGCTCTACTATATATATATATATATATATATATTAGTAGGTCTTGTGTGCTATTAGGAGCACGGAGCCCTCCGTGCTCCTAAGTTGCTTTCGATGATGGAGTTTTCGAATCGACGATCGGCTCCGTTAGACTTGATCTAGCGTATTCGAAGTTTCTAAAAAATAATCTTTACGATTTTTCAATATCATTTACCTAGCAATCGAAAGAAATCAAAATCAATAATTTTTAACAGCTGAAAATAAAAATCCTATAAAAAGTGGTGATATAGCACTAAAATTTTCGATCGTAAATATTGATCTTCTTGTAGATAGTATAAAGAATTTTGTATCAAAATTTCATCTCGATTTGAATGCTTTTACACCGTTAAACTTGAAAACAGATATCAACCATTAAAATTTATTGATTTTGAATCCGTTTGATCACCAGGCAAATGATATCAAAAAATCGTAAAAATTATTTTTAGAAACTTCAAATACGCTAGATCAAGTCTAACTGGACGATCGTTGATTCTAAGCTCCATCATCAAAAACGCTTAGGAGCACGGAGGGCTCCGTGCTCCTAATAAAGACACAAGACCTACTCTATATATATATATATATATATATATATATATATATATATATATATATATATATACATATTGCTCTTCTTGAGTCAAGACCTTTTCTCTTCCTTCAACTGTTTTTCTTTTCTATATGACACTTCTCATCTTCCAAAACTGTTTTCCTCTCATCTTCCAACCCTCGAGACCCCTAATCTTTCAAAACTGCTCCCTCCTCATCTTCCAACTCTCAAGACCCCTCATCTTCTAAAACCGCCTGCCATCCCTCCCTCATTACCCTCTTCCTCAAACAAATTGATAATAGGATAAATAAATATTTTTATATGATTAATTAAATATGAATTTGAGTCTATTTAGTTTTTTCTTTATTATTTATTATCCTTCATAATATTTTAAATATTTTTTATATTTTTCTTAATATTTTTATTTGTTTGCTAAATCTGTAGACTATAGATTTTTACTAAAGTATTTCTACCCGCCGCATCGCGCGGGTCCTACGCTAGTAATATTAAGTGGCACTTTCACATAATTATTCTAATCAACGCGGGTACCACACGTAGTCTTATGTAACGATCGGGTGTAACGGCTACCGATGTATACGTGATGACGGTGACGTCCCTAACTTAGTACGTAAAATTGCATGGAGACCCTCTCAACTTTTATTTTATACTAAGGCTCCCTCAACTGTTGAGTTTTTTTAGTTTGAATTTTGACTAAAATATAGAAAATCTTCTGGTAAATACCTATTTTGCTAATGCATTTTTTAGTCCCTCCCCTTTATATCGAAATTACACTACAATAAAAATAGCATATAACAATATTTTTAAATATCGGTACAGAATAAAAAAAAAATACTGTTGGTTAAATTATCGATATTTTTAAAAAATGTTGCTATATATAAGGTCACTAGTATATAGTGACAGTTTAAGAGTGTCGGTATAACCTAAAAAAAATACTGCTATTTACCAACACTTATTTAAGTATTTAGCAACCGCTGAAACCCTACCTCGTTGGCTGCGGCGTGGAGGAGGAGGAGAGCGAGGGCCTCTTCGTCTAGGATTTCAGTGGATTGAGCGAGGGAAGAAGTGGAGATGGTAATCGATTTTTCTTTTTCTTTTTCTTTTCCTTTTTCTTTTTTTTTCTGCTTGTAATCGAATCGAATGGGTTGGGTAGGGTGAGTTGAATAGAGTAATCTTTTATTTTTTGTTGGATTTAGTTTTATATTTAGACCTTAATAGATTTTTAAAAAAAATTTTAGCATAAATGGGACACTTATATAAAGTGTCCAAAAAATTTTGTCCCTATAATCTAATTATGTTGTAGTGAAAATACTTTTGAAAATAACAAAAATATATTAAAAAATAATTTTTTTCTTGTAAAATAAGTAAAGATTTGGTCATTTTATCTTCTCCATTAACGCCGTATTATTCAAAAATATTTCTAAATTCTACAAGGCAAAATATAGATTTTTAAAAGTCATGAAGAAAAAGAAATAGGTATTTATAGATTTCCTATTTTAGTCTTTAATTTTTGTACTCAGATAAATTAAAAGCTTGCAAAAAATGATGATTTTATTAGTTATCTATACCTATACATTATCTCTCCTAAGTTTGTCATATGGTAATATTTTCTTATTGTTGAGTGTAAACTCAACCCCAAATCGGCTCAAATCCTTCACATATTTTTATCTTTCTTTGTTTAAACCAAACCGATTATTGTTGGGTGTGGACTTTCCCGAACCAGCTCAAGTTTCTCACATATTTTTTTCTTTCTTTACTTGAATCGAATTTGATTTTTCTTTTTCTTTGGTTGAACTGAATTGGGTCAACTTTGTTGCATTGCGCCGAACCGATCCAACTGCTCCATATGTTTTCATCTTTGAATCAATCTTTTTTTCTTATTTTGCTTGAACTGAACCGATCACTGTCGAATATGGGCTCCACCCAAACCTGCTTAAGTTTTTCTCTTTCTTTGCTTGAACCGAACCAGGTTTTTTTTTTTTTTGCTTGCACCAAACCGGATCACACCTCTGTATTAAGTCGAACTGTTCAACTTCCTCTTTCTTCGGCTGTTATCTTTGTTCATCGGCAAAATAAACCTTATCCTTCATCATCCCTTCTTCTATCTACATTTTCTCTTTTCTTTTTCACTGTTTTCTATTTTTTTTCAATTATCTATCCGTCGCATCACACGGATTAGTCCTATTTCTTAAAATGTAATTTAAGGTTATTAAATTTTGATGTAATTGCCGTTGAATTTGACAAAATTCCTTTTTTTTTTTTTTTAACTAATATTATTTGGTTTCAAACAGTTAAAAACTTAAAAAGTCTCAATTCAAAAAAAAAAAAAAAAAAAAAAAAAAAACTGAGGGGGCCATATCAAAAGTTCATACAATTGAGGTGTCTCCATACATTTTTACCTACAATAGACGCTAGAACTACATTATTATTATGTCTTAGCAAGTTAAAAAAAAAAAAAAAGAAAAAAAAAATGTAACAATCCTTGCTTCGGAGGTGGTGAGTCAAAATTATAAGACCAAGAACAAGAGAGAGAAAGAGGAGAGAGAAAGAGGAGAGAGAGAGAGAGGGGGAGGGGAGAGAGAAATGGGGCTTCTCTCAAACCGGGTGGAGAGATCCGAGATTAATCCCGGAGACCACATCTACACTTGGAGAGCCGTGTACACATACTCCCACCACGGTACCTTTTTTTTTCTTTTTTTTTTTGAACTAATTTTGAGTTGCTAATGCTAATGTAGCATTGATTCTCTTTAGAAATGGCATTTGATTTTGGTTGGTGTGTTCATCATGGCGAATTCTCATCTGGGTAGGCACTGGATTTTGTTCGTTATGTTTTTTTTGTGGGTTATAGGGATTTGTAGATTTGGGTGCTAAAAAAAAATGATTTTGTTTGGTTTGGAGACTCTTCAAATTTTTTTGTCATATTCTAATTTCCTTATTGAGTACAAAATATAAAAACACCATTTTTTTTAGTAGCTTAAGCTTCGTGTTATGAATCAGAGCAGGAGGTCCCGAGTTCTGCGATGTTGTTGTTTGATATAATTTAACATCCCTTGGGTTCTATTGAGGCGCGCGTTGCAGCGAATTCTTATCTGGGTTGGCATTGGATTCTGTTCTTGAATTGGATTGTGGTCGTCGAATGACTTGAAAAACCGGAATTTCCGGGAAAATCTGTGGATTTGGGAGTTTAGGAGAATGGTTTTGTTGTACGGAGACTCTTTCCAAACTTCGTATCAAATTTCAAGTCCCTAATGTAGTATTAAAGCTTCACTGAGCTCCGTCGGGTTCTGTTGATGCATGCGTCGTAGCGAAATCTTATCTGTGCAGGCATTGAATTTTGTTCTTGGATTGGATTGTTATAGCACAACTCGAAAAAATCAGAATTTGCAGAGAAATTTATCCTTCTTTAGCTAATTTCAGTTATAGGTATCTGCGGCTCTTTAAGAGTTGGGGAAATGGTTTCGTTGTTTGGAGTTTGTTTTCATGCCTATTTTAGTTTTGGGGAGTGGATTATGTCATATTCCTCGATTTGGAGAGGTGCCCATGAATAGGTATTTTTCTTTTTCCATTTTTTGTTTCTAAAATTTTTCAATTTATTAGGTGTTCTTGGTCTGGATGTAAATTGTAGATTAGCTTACATGCATTTGATCTAATGAGAGGTAGGATGACCAAAAAATCTCCTGATCATATTTTAGTTCTTTCTTTCTTTTCCCCACTTCCTTTCAATCTTTTATTCGGGGTTGAACTCATTCATAAATTCCAACCTGACTGTAATCAACTTTGTCTTTCGATTTGATTAACTTATTCAACATTATGACGAAGGAATAAACCTCCTAGGAGACCAAGGAATCCCAATTTCTTCAGTTGATGTGGTATTACTAAATCCACAGTATTCTTTTCTTGGAACTCAGCATTGGGTTACTGATCCACTGATGTAAGCAATCTTTATTTGATAATTGCAATTGCATCTTGATGGCACCTTTATTTAACAGATAATGCATAATTGAATGTAATCGAAAGTTGATGATTGTAAGAAATCATAATTAACCTGATTTTCTCTGCTTTCGATGAAATCAGGGAAGTCTTACATGCTATAGCAAGGTTTTAAGTGCCCATCGGTACGGGCCGTATCCACTGTGTCGTACCGTGCCAACAAGATACCTGCACGATACAGACCCCGTGCCGATTATACAACTCAAAACCCTCTATTCTTTAAATTAGTAAGTAATTTTCTCAATAAAGTTCAAAAGATGTGATAAAAAGACATAATAAATAGTTAGAATATTTTGTTGCTTAAGAAAATAAATATTTCATGCTATTATGTGTCGGCACACAAGAATTTTTTTGACCGGCACGCATCGGCGCGGCTCGGCTCGGCTCGGCACACACCGTGCCGTACCGTGTCGGCAAGTTTTAAGGACGACCCCATGCCATGGCACTTAAACCCTTGTGCTATAGTCATATTTGGGTGTTGGCTATACTTGGTACTAATTGAATTCTTTTTCACGTCAAAGAAAAAAACAAGCATGCTGCCATAACTTAAATAAAATAACGGGGAAGATAACAAAAAGAAAAAACAAGAAATAGTTGATCAATTGTACCAAAAAAAAAGAAGAGAAGAATTAGTTAATCCTTATTTAAAAATTATTATATTTTACTTTAGTATAAGTTTATAATATATGTGAGAACCTTATTCTCCTATCAAAATCCATGAAACTGTTAAGATTGGAAGTACTTTTTCCAATTTCTGATATCAGCATTGCTGAATACTTTGGAGCTAATCTTCTTTTTCTTTTCTTTTCTTTTCTTTTCTTTTTTGTTGAAGCAATCATGTTTAAAGAGGAAAAGAAAAAAGGGAACTAAATCTATGTTCTCTTTTACACTTGTGATATCATGTTTTAACTTTTATCACATACGGCCTACAATTCACTTTTCGAAGAGCATCTTTGCCTTCATTTTACTGGTTGTTATAATAATGACTACCCTTTCCCTTTGGTATACTTTTGATGTCTATGTGCCTTTATGCATGTGAGTTATGCCTTGAAAAGCTCCTGCTAATTCGGTAATCACGTACATTTATTGTGGAGATTCTTGTTGGAGGAACCAAGCTAGGCGATTTATTGGTATAAATTAAATTATAAATCATCTCTTTTGGTATTTCATGCTTTTCTAAATATTTTCATCTGGCTATTCTTCTAAATATGTTTCATCTGGCATTATCTCAGTTTGCTACTACATAAAGGATGCTACAGTATTAGATGTGTGTTTGCAAACACCTCCTAAGAAACCACACAGTAATGCAATCAGGTTCCTTTGGCATTGCCACCAACCCAGTTTCAAAAGCCCTATGCAATCCAAGCAATATTAGCGTCCAATAGTTTTTGCTTCTATACCTCTCTTATCCTCTTCTCTAACTAGAAAAACAAAGTTCCTACTTTTTTTATTCTAGATCCTACAATTTTTGTTTAATGGACATAAGAGAGCGGGAAGAAAGACTAAAATGTTCTCAGTCTAATCAATTTAACTCCACTGACCTCTTGTTCCTCAACCACCTGCTTACCCATCTAAACCTCCTCCCGCTCCTCAATGAAGCAGTTATTTTATTGTCACCAGTTTGACTACCACCTCCTTTCCCTTATTTAGCCCTTGACTTGGGCTCGGTTTCTCTCGATTACTTTTCTGAAATGACATAGTATTCTACTTCTGCCAATATTCGTTTAACAATGGTGGGATCAGTCTGACCAGATCAAACGATTTGGTCAATTTGGCTGCCCGGACTAGTCCCGTTGGTACTAGATGATGGGATGCTACATACTTTCAAGAAACAATTTGGAGAAATTGAGCCCAGGTTGAGGGCAGAGGTGGGAAAGAACGTAGTAGGAGAACCTGAGACACTGAGATAATCGAGGGAAAGGATGTAGTGGGTGAATTTGGGATAGGGAGGTAACCACTGTAGTAGGAAATAATAGGGATAAGAAAGCAGTTACACAAAAGCTAGTTGGCAGAGAAAAAGGATTCAGCGGGGCAATATAGGTACTGACTTATGATAAACAACATGATAAGGAGGCGGCGCAGGCCTCTAGCGTGGTGGCACACCTTATTTTGATGACATACGTTAACTTTGTCATCGCAGACTCCTATTATATATCTATCCACATCTCATTTTCTTTTTCTTGTGGTGTCCCTTCTCATGAGGGGCTTAAGTGCAAATTTGCAATCAGCTTGAACCTGTTTTGGTGGTTTATAGTAGAGAATTGGGTTCAAGTTAGCTAAGTTGGGTGACTAAGTACATTATGTCCTTTCTTATGTTTATCTTGTGTTTCTTAAATAAGCTAGTACTTAAGATTAGGGAAAAATAAGGCTCTTTTTCTTGTTAGAGAAGAGAAGTGTAACGACCCAATATGCCAGCAATAATAACTCGTTGGGACCAAACCATCGGCCCAAAATACTTAAACCCAGTTATTATTATTAGCGTGTAGGCCTTATATATTCTGATCAGAATTATTTTTTCCATTTGATGTAGGACTATTAGGGTGTTATAAACTTCCCATGTTTAGGCTCGTCAGGTTCAAACATGATAACAGACAGACAGACCAAGACCAGAATTATCAGGTGATGTGAGATTCTAGAGGTGGCTCATACGGGTTTAAGAGGTGGCTCCCACCAAATTCGTTGGTGTAGCACTTTGCTCTTAGCACTTAGCTCTTACACTTCCAGCTGGTATTCAGCTCTGATACCAATTGTAACGACCCGGCCCTCTAGCAACAATAACTTGTTGGGCCAAAACCACCGGCCCAAAATGCTTAAGCCCAGTTATTGTTACTAGTGTGGAAGTCTTATATATTCTGATCAGAATTATTTTCCCATCCGATGTGGGACTATTGAGATGTTACCATTATTGCCTCAATGCTAGAGGCGCTTTTGAAATTGGGTTGGCAAAAACTCCATAAGAGTTTCGTTGCCTTGCCGGGAGGTTTCTTGAGAGGGATTCACTAACAACATGGTGATGGCAAACCCTTTCCAACCCTTATTTTGTTCATTGCCCTGGCTTTATTCTTTTGTGTTTTCTGCCTCTAGTAGTGACTAGAGATGACTTGTATTCATCCTGTTTAAATAAGTGGATGTTCAGAGTTGGTTGCACATTTTTTTTTAAGGGTTCCCACCTAATTCTTGGTGTTTAACTTCTTGGTTGGTTCATTTTAATTTTTTGTTGTTTTCATTGTGGTGTGCTAGCTTTGCAATTTGCCTTCTTTGAGTTTCCTCATACAAGTGCGTCTTCTTTGGCAACAATAACCATGGTTCCTACAATTAAGCATTTACATTTTTGATCCCTTTGGCATCCAATATTGGATTGGATTGGATTGGATTGGATTGGACAAAACGACAAAAGCAATATTGAGAGGGAGGGAGAATTTAGCAACTTGGAGGCATTGAGGGTTCACAATGACTAGGAGGTCAGTGGAATACTAAAGAATTTTATGACGGTGGTATTCAATAACCCCATCCCAACAGAATTATTAGATCTGAGTGGATCAAATGATCCCAACATGTCACCAACCCCAATTCCTTTGCGACACCTCTTGGTTGCTAAACGCCCCTTCTACCTAATTTGGTTCTCTAGTCTTTCAAGAAGTGCAACCTTGCCCATTTAAATGTTTATTTACGTAGTCTGCATATTCAGTTGCTTTCTATATTCGCAAACTTGTCCTCGTGTTGTTGCTTTAAAGGGGAACTCACTTCGCAATTATGTGCTTCTCATTTTACTCATATAAAGTTGCTAATCTTTTGCTTCAATATAGTCGATTACATGGAAGCCTAAGAGTATCGAACTATATAGTAGAACCCTAAATTTTTCTGTCTTTTCGAAAAGTGACAGAATGACAAACATCATCTTGTAAAGTAAGTTCAATATCATCTATCCTACGAACCATCACATTGTATTTGCCTTTGGGAACTCGTTTATAGGTATCTACGTTGGAGGAAGCAAAGTTGTGCATTTCACAAGAAAGAAAGAAACCTCATCTTCCAAGCCTAACTCACTCGACTCCAATCTGAGCTCGGACTCTCCGTTGAGCTGCCCTACCTTCCCTGACTGTGGATTCCAACAGCCCAACAGTGGTGTCATACTCTCCTGCTTAGATTGCTTCCTTCAAAATGGCTCCCTCTACTCATTTGAGTACGGCGTCCCGCCCTCCGTCTTCCTAGCCAAGATTCGGGGCGGCACGTGCACAACAGCTGATTCTGATCCGTCGGAAATAGTAATCAACAGAGCAATGTATCTCCTCCAGAACGGGTTTGGCAACTACGATGTATTTGAGAATAACTGCGAGGACTTTGCATTGTACTGCAAGACTGGCCTACTGCCGCTTGATGAGCCTGGCATAGGAAGGAGCGGTCAGGCATCATCGGCAATCGGTGTACCGCTGGCGGCTCTTTTGTCTACGCCATTCAAGCTTTTGGTGGCGGGCCCTGTCGGGATGGCAACTGTGACCGCCGGAATGTACTGTGCAGGGAGATATATTACCGACATTGGGGTTAGGAAGGATGTCGTGAAGGTCGCAGTGGAGGATTTGGCTTCGGTTCTTTGCTGGCAGCAGTCGCAAGACGAGAGTGCATCTGCAAAAGGTTGTGATGAAGTCAGTACTCTGCAGCATGCTGAAGAAGAAACACTATGATTATATCTGTCATTTTACCAAGTTCGACGGCAATAAGGCGAAATATGTATGCTCTTCGTGCTTTGTGTATTCGAACTTCACCGATTGTTCATTTCAATTAATTTGTGATTTATGGCATTAAAGTAATTTGATGTGTAAAGGAGGTAAAGAAGTTGAATTAGATGGCATTTAAATTGATACCAGATGAAATTTAATACAATAAGAAGGGTGTACAAAGCATGCAATTGTTAGCTTTAACCAGTTGTTGTATCTGATTCAATGGTTGTGTTCATCAAATCATGCCTTTTTCTTTTTTGAGATTTTAAAGATTGTGGATTATTTGACTAATGGCATTACCATCGAAACAAATCTAATGTTAGTGCACATTTAGTGATGAACTCCACCTATATTAATAAGGGTCCTTTTGGTTTAACGTAAAACCGTGAAAAATAATTTCCCGAGAAAAAAAGTATTTCGGTGGAAAAAATATTTTTCGTTTTGTAGTGTTTAGTTTATTGGAAAAAAGAAAAGGTTTGGTTCGGTGGAAAAAATGAATGAAAAATCTTTTCGAAGCTTGAGTTTTCGTTTTTCGCCCGAAAACAGTGAACGAAAAATGAAAACTTCAATTTTTCTCGAAATCCTAAAAAATACTTTTGCAGGAGTTTCTGTGTCGAACCAAACAAGTGAAAACGTATTTTTAATAACGAAAAAGTTTTTTAGTTTGTTTTATGCCGAACCAAACATAGATAATTGGATGAGGTCTGATGTGATGTGTTTGAGGGTTGTA
The DNA here is from genome assembly GCA_025177825.1 of Aechmea fasciata. Lineage (NCBI taxonomy): Eukaryota > Viridiplantae > Streptophyta > Magnoliopsida > Poales > Bromeliaceae > Aechmea > Aechmea fasciata. Next base: position 9,493,862 of record CM045940.1, on the reverse strand, counting down.
AGATGCAGATGTTCAAATAATATAGGATGTTAAGTAGTGAACTTTTGGGATAAAAACAAGGTAAAAATGTATCGAACTTATCTAAACTATAAACTATTTTGAATTCATTTTCTAACCTTTTAAAATCAATGTAGATTGTATGAAGTATACAAACTAGATATGTAAAAAATAAACGATGCATTCAAATTTTGAAGTTAAACCATTGACCGACTCAAATCAAATAAAATGAAAAACTAAATAGTAAAATCAAAATTTCTAAAAATTGGATAGCCAATTCAAAATACCCAGTAGTTCACATATGTTTTCTATATTTTTATCTCAAAACAATCGCGTAATTGCATAATGGTTGTGACCAAGGTTGCTGCTATCTTAAGAGGTCAAAATTTAGACCATTGAAATAGGCGTTTGAAACTGGAGCTTAATATATGTTTAAAGAAAGTGCAAAGTAGTTGTTACTCATATTATTATTTTAACAAGAAAATCTACTCTGTCACACTTTTACCACATCATCATTAACAAGTTAATTACATCTCTTCTTATGAAAAAATATATATACAATAAAAATATTTGTTTTATAATCATAATGAGACTGGTGAATCTAAAAAAAACTATTTCTTTAGTTGAAAACGCCACGTCATTAATATAACTGATGCATTCTAGAATTTTTAAAACATGTGGGAATTTTGATCCCTTCCATAGACATTTAAAATTAGAGCTCTTCCTCCCGACTTTTCGGATTATAAAAAATAGTATAGAAGATTATAGAAAGTTATAACATCAATGGCCCTAAATTTATTATAAAAAAAATATATTATGAAAAGAAAAAATAAAAAAAAAATGAAAAAACAAAATGTAGGTAGTTTCCTAAGTTGGAGAAATTCAATAAACGAACATATCTTCGAGGACTAGAATCTAGTGACATACGGTAAGTTCGTGTTAAGCAAAGTTACGAATTAAATTCGTATTTACGACAAGAATATTTTGTTTTATGTGATCTTGTGGTGATCTAAAAATCAGCAAAACTATTTTTAGTGCTTGAAAAAAGCACTAAAAATCTATATTTTTAGTGCTTCAAAAAAAGCACTAAAATCTAAGATGTATTCACCCTATTCACTATCCTGATACTTTATTTTCAACAGTAGGAGGACTAGGAAAAATTACACTTTGGTCCTCACACTTCAAGACACGTCGCACTTTGGTACTCAAAATTTAATTTATGATAATTTTTTGTTCAAACTTTCTACATTATTACAACTAAGTTCTACAGTTCAATTCAATTGACTGATACTAATAATTTACTTATGTGATAATGATGTAACATCTTTATAATTATCACATCATCAATACAGTATTACTACCCTACTACCATACTTACGGTACACTATTATTTAACCAATTAAATTAAACTGTTAGAATCAAAACTTACATCAAATTAAAGTTTGAGACCGAAAATGGAATTTAGACTTCTACCTAACACAAAAATATGGGTGAAAACAGATAGAAAATTATCGAAAAATATCTGCATCCTCCAATATTATTTGCATCCGGATAGAAATAGTCCAATTCTGTTATGCCACGGATATATATATATATATATATATATATATATATATATATATATATATATATATATATACTCATATAGAGTAGGGCTACTATACTATTATGAGTAGTAGAGCCCTACTACTCATAAGTTGTTTTCGATGATAGAGCTTCCGAATCGACGATCCACTCCGTTAAATATGATCTAGAGTATTTAAAACTTCTAGAAAATAAATTTCGTAATTTTTCAAAATCATTTACCTTACGATCAAAAGCTCACAAAATTGACAATTTTTAATGGCCTATATGGGATACTTGGTAGTTTAACGGTGTAAAAGAATTGAAATAGGTTGAATTTTTGATAGAAAATTCTATTCACTACCTAGATAAAGATCAATAACTCCGATCTTAAATTGAAGGATCCGATCATCTATTTTTAGGACATCGTTCGATTTTGGCCGTTCATTTTATGCCCATTTGATGGACTTTATTATGATTTTGAAAAATTACGAAATTTATTTTCTAGAAATTTTAAATACTCTAGATCATATTTAACGGAGTGGATCGTCGATTCTAAGCTCCATCATCGTAAACAACTTATGAGTAGTAGGTTTACTACTCATAATAAGATAGTAGCCCTACTCATATTGAGTAGGGCTACTATACTATTATGAGTAGAGGCTCGCTACTCTATACATATATATATATATATATATATATATATATATATATGGTTTTAGAGAATCGAAATGAAGGATAATATCTAATATGTCGTTCAAACTTCAAAAATATCTGTCGACCAAAATTGCCCCTATTTCTTTCCAAAAATTCCTTCAAATATCCCCAAAGCCCTAGGTTTACTAATGGGATTTGAGGTCTAAAAGGACCTTTTTTGGGAATAGAAGGAAAAATATGAAAGTTTTGAATAGTAGTTAGGGTTCTAAAAATGTTCCTCAAGAATAAAAACAGTATTTTCGAAAACTTGTTTTTGAACAAAGAAAACTCTTTGCCTAGAACTAAGCTTGATAGTTTGAAAACAAATTTTCATGATTTAGAGATTAAGGAAAGTTCTTTAGTTACTCAAAATACTGAATTTAAAACGAACTTGAGAGTTTAACAAAAGAGTTAGACGAGACACATGATAGTCTCATTGTCGAGTACAAAATTCAATACTAATTGATGTTTTAATTAAGTACCACAACCTAATTTAATTGATAAAATATTGACATATCCCTAGTATCTTAATCATAGTCACATCATCAATCATAGCATTACTATATTACTTCTACATCAGTGACATATAAACATTCAGCCAACTAAATTGATTTGTAATACTTAATTGCAATAATTCAAAAAGTTTTGAAGGAGAAATTAGAATAAATTAATATTTGAGGGCCAAAGTATCATTTCCTTCATAGTTTGAGGACCAAAAAGCGTAATCTATATCAATATCTATATCTATATCTATATTCTATATCTATCTATCTTCTATACATTATTTCCCATAAGTCTTGCCACGTGGCAGTCTCTTCTTTATCCTTACCTTCTCATCTCTCTCTAATCACAATCCATACTCTTCATCTCCCTACCAAGGAGTTACTAACGCATCTCTTCTCTAATCACAACCAACATTCTTCATCTCCCCATCAAGGAGTTACTATAGCATCATTAACTTTAATAATTACGATCTTAAACCCACACTCTTCATCTCCCCACAAAGGAGTTATTAGTGCATTATTAACTTTAATAATTACAATAATCCACAAAATTAGCACCACTAAACTCCATCGTCATCATCTCCTCATTCTCCGAAACCAAATACCACACTCCAACAATGTCCTATGTTACAAACCAACTCTTCTTTCTATTATTCTTATTATTATTCTCAAACGTGAGTACGAACCCGTTAACGCCATTCAGATCGAGCCATAATTGTTCAAGCGCGTTGTTTCGGTTCAGCGCATGCTTGGAGTTTATGGAGGGCGGGGCGAATAGGGCCGAATCGGGGTTACTGTTCCGGACTCCGTCACATGCTAAGCTGGAGCATTACGTGTTTCTTGTGAGGCCATACGAGAAGGGGCGAGGCTAGGCATACCCGTAAACGTCACCAAAGCTCTCGCTTTGCCCTCGCTTTGTGGGCTCTCCTACACGCTAATAGTCCCCCGTTATAAAAATAAGAGATGTTTTTTTTTATGGTCCAATTTCATATATTCAAATTGCTTTCATAAAAAAAAAAAGTAAAATAATATTTCTTCGTAATCTTTTTTTTTTCATTTTTTTGGCGTATGGTTCATATTTTGTGATTTTTTTAATTTTTTTTATCTTTTTGTTTTTAAATTGTATGTGTTAATAATTCTATTGCTGCCTTCTTTCATTACTATTTTTTATAATTTATTTACTGAAATTATTAATTTTGTTGCATTTGTACGTATATTTATTTTATCTCTTTTATTTGTATATATGTTAATATATATTATCTTTATTTATTAATATCTTATGGCAATTCAAAAAATTTAAAATTTTTATTTTATGAATCTTCTGTCTTCTATAGCATCAGTCCGCCGCAATGCGCGGGTAACTTCACTAGTTTAGCCTTAAAGGATAAAAATTGAATACTCAATTTGGATCCTACGGAGCAGAGAACATCTAACACCCAGTTCTTGAAACATTGTATATCCCATTTTTTTCCAACTCAGAAATGTCATCATCAAAATATGAAACAACTGGGAATGAAGCAGAGCAGAAAACCAAAAGGGGAACACATTAACACAGAATTTAAAGAAGATATTGTGTGCTTCAATAAACCACAAGCCATGGCCTTTGAGCATCATGATCATACAAGCAATATAAACACAACACATTTGAATCATCGAAGAAGCATCACCGACCATCTTAAGGAAAAGAAATGTAAGAAACAAGAAAGAAAAAACTTGGCGGAATCAAAATCTGGAGTCCAAACATGAGAACCGTGCCATCAAATTTATATACGATGTATGCAAAACTACGTAATAGATTAGAAGAGAGAGTTGGAAAAATTGCTTGAATAGAAAGTTAAAAGGCACTATTACAGGTTACAACAATGTGAAAATTAGCAAAATCACCGCAAGTTAACTTAGCAATAGCAAAAGAAAAGGACGTAGCAGTGAGCAAATTAGAAACTGACCGGGTTATTTCCGGCTCCATCAAGGCCCACCATTAACCTCCTCTTCGCCGTTTTGGTCCTATAGCACCAAACTTCAAATGCCTCACTCAGATCCGGATATTTCAACTGTTCCGTCTTGCTCATCCACTCGGCAAGAATTTCTGCTTGATCGCTTGACGGCAGTGCCAGGACGAGTGAAACAATCGCCCCTTCGATATTCTGACAAACATCTCCATCAATTTTATGACAGAATCCCTCATCTTCTTCACTCTTTGAATCTAGCAGAGGCTTCATCTTCCTTAAATACGGAAGCCAAGTGTTAATGAATTCAACCCTAGAAGAAGTTGGAAGTACCACCGAGCCATAACCAACAGCATCCAGAGCCTTTCCAGTCACTTCTATAAGCTTGGCTTTCACCGCCCACAAGTTGGAATTATACTTCTCATCTTGGACAACTGCAATTACATATTGAGAGATCTCAATCCAACTCGAAACAAAATCCTTCATCATTTCAATCTTGGGAAGCACATTAGATATCCACTCGAGGTCGGCTAGGTCATACAGGACTCTCTGTTCGGCTTGGTCGGGCGACTGATCAAACTCTAAAGGCAGTGACTCGAGCCCGTTCTTGAAAGTGGTGAACATCTTCTCTAGGCCCGCTCGCACCTCAGACTTCACATCTTCATCTGTAACAACCAAAGGAGTGTCTTCATCTTCTAGAAGCATATACTCTATTTGTTCTTGAGCCGAAGTCTTGAGTTCTTCTAAGAAGGGAGGGGGCGGGCTTTCCATATTCGTGGCGAAGCGAATAGCAGAGAGGAAAACATTCTTCACAGAATTGTTATTAACGGGATTGACGCGAGCCAAAATAGGGAAGGCCCGTGGGCCGAGCGATGGAACTAAATTTAATATATCTTCCTCCTCTTTTTCATCCCAAGGCACGGCTTCCAAGTGCTCGATGCAGTTTTGGATGATTGATTCACACTGAAGGGAAATTGAGGCTCGGAGAATACCAAGTGTGGATTTGACTGAATCAAATGAGCCTAGAAGTGATTCTTCTGAGAGATAGAGAAGGTTCAAGAGCTTGACATAGTGGTCATAATCAGATTCCGGGCACTGAACTTCAATGCATCTATTAGATTCGAGAGTAAGGGAAGTGTTATTGTGGTTAACAAGCTGATCAGAGAAAAACCTGCTCTTTTTTATCAAAATAGGTGAGTGGCAGTGGAACCATTCTGGCCGATCATCTTTGTTTTGTAAGCAAATAGTGATGTCACTCGTAGCCTGGTCACCAAATATATATGCCTCAGAAACACTTGCCTGGTCCATAGCTGGATAGAATATCTAAGATCATTCCTGGTGAACTCCAGGGAATGCTCCACAAAATGCTACATCTCTGCAAAGAATAAAACAATTTTCGACTGCAGATTTGAACGCGATGTATAGGTAACTACTAATACTTTTCTCATGCTCAAACAAAGATCTCGTCCATGCACCAACAAATTTAAAAGTTTCCGGGAACATATTATCCCTCTATGCTGCAGTTCCTGGAACAACGACTACTTCGTTTAGATTCAAGAAGGACGTCAAAGTACATCATTTCGGAAAGTGCATCACAATAATAGTGGTTTAGGCAAAAATTACTAGGTATATTTAATATTGAAGTATTGAACTAGCAAGTGATTTTAACATTATGCCTCTTCAGATAAAAGGAATGAATAACACCTGTCTATAAATACACTAAAAATTGGACTGCATTAGTAAACAACAGTACAAAGGGAAAATTGCTTCTTTAATTTGGTTTGAGATTCACAAAAATATAATCCAACAATTCACACCTGGCCTCCCCACTGGGGAGCTCCCCAATGAAGTTCTGTCCTCTTGTCTTGTGCATACACAACTGCCTAAAAACATACAGCATGGCTGCAAAGGAGAATTTATAAGACAACAAAGTCTGAAACTTGGATGAATTTAATGAGAGGCATTCATAGGTTTTAATTAACAAACAAAGAGGAGAATTCCTAGTTGAAATAGGATGAGAAGTCGAACTATATGCCAAGCACTAATACCAAACTCCACTTCTCTAACTAGAAATAACAAAAACAAAGATTTGAAAGTCTAAAAATCTCGCAATACAATAATCTAAAAACTCCCCTTAAGGAGACTCTTGTATGAATACTAGATTGCTTCTGTACTATCACATATAGTCTTCTATACCATCAGAGATGATGCTCTTGGCTGCCATGCTCTGAATTTATGCCCGTTAATTTGCCATTTCTTTTTGGATAATAAGGTGCATTTTTGAAGCTTCTACACACAAAGAAAAAACCTTTTATGTTCAGTTTGTTTGCATTACATTTCTCACAAGATGAAATATTGTCATCATGAGATGATTGCCCTCCTGAAATTGTGCCAATTTCTGATTCTCAAACTATAAAAGGTAACGATTGATTGCGATTTTTGGTGACTCTTGAATCTAATCTCTCAGTTTTTCTTCTTTATATATATATATATATATATATATATATATATATATATATATATATATATATATAGTTGAGCTAGAATACTATCCGGCACTTTTGCCACCCATTTGTTTCGATGATGGAACCTCCAAATTGATGATCGGCACCGTTGAATATGATCTATATCATTTGAAGTATTTAGAAATCAAATTTCATACATTTTCAATATTGTTCTCTTATCCACCGAGTGGACATAAAAATGAACGGCTAAAAATAAATATTCTTAAAAAAATGATGATAGGAGTCTTGTAATTAAGATCAAGAGTATCGATCTTGTTTTAAATAGTTTAAAGAATTTTCTAACAAAAATTCAATTGATTTGGATATCTTTAGGCCGTTAAACAAGAAAACGCCTCATATCGACCATTAAAATTACAAATTTTGAAATCCTTTGATCATTAGGCAAATGATATCAAAAAGATTTGAAATTTAATTTTCAGATACTTCAAGTGGTATAGATTATGGTCAATGGTATCGATCATCGATTTGGAGGCATTATCATCGAAAAAAACTGAGTGGCAAGCGGCAAAAGTGCTTGCTAGCTATCAATAGCATTCAAGCTCAACTCTCTCTCTCTCTTTTATATATATATATATATATATATATATATAGGGTCCTTATACTATTATGAGTACGATCGCCTCGTACTCATAAGTCGTTCGATGATAGAGCTTCCGAATCGACGATCCATACCGTTAAACAATATTTACAGATTTAAAACTTTTATAAATCAAATTTTATAATTTTTCGACATCATTTACCTTACGCTCAAGAGGTCACAAATTTGACAATTTTTAATGGTCGGTATGGGATACTTGCTAGTTTAACGGTGTAAAAGAATCGAAATTTGTTGAATTCTTGATAGAAAATTCTATTCACTACCTAGATAAAGATCAATAACTCCGATCTTGAATTGAAGGATCCGATCATCCTTTTTTAGGACGTCGTTCGATTTTGACCGTTCATTTTATGCTCGCTTGATGGACTTTATTATGATTTTGAAAATTTACGAAATTTGTTTTCTAGAAGTTTCAAATACTCTAGATCATATTTAACATAATGGATCGTCGATTCGGAAGCTCCATCATCGAAAACAACTTGTGAGTACGAGGCTCCAATACTCATAATAGTATAAGAGCAATGGCCTATATATATATATATATATATATATATATATATATATATATATATATATATATGTATGTATGTATGTATATATATATATATGTATGTATGTATATATATATATAGAGTTGAGCTAGAATACTCTTAAGAGTACCGAGCCTATTTTACTCTCGAGTTGTTTTCGATGATAGAGCTTTCAAATTGACGATCGGCTTCCGTTAAATATGATCTAAACCATTTAAACTACCTAGAAATCAAATTTCACGCACTTTCGATATTGTTCTTGTATCTATCTAGTGAACAGAAAATGAATGGTTGAAAATGAATATTCTTTAAAAAATGATGATAGGAGTCTTGTAATCAAGATCAAGAGTATAGATCTTGTTTTAAATAGTTTAAAGAATTTTCTAACAAAAATTCAATTGATTTGGATATCTTTACACCGTTAAACGAGAAAACGTCTCTTATCCACCATTAAACTTACAAATTTTGAAACCCTTTGATCATTAGGCAAATGATGTCGAAAATATTTGAAATTTGATTTCAAAATACTTTAAGTGGTATAGATCATGTTCACCGGAGCCGATCATCAAATTGGAAGCTCTATGATCGAAAACAACTCGAGAGTAAAATAGGCTCGGTACTCCTAAGAGTATTCTAGCTCAACTCTATATATATATATATATATATATATATATATATATATATATATATATATATATATATGTATATATATAGAGTCGGACTGGCTACTATTAGTAGCAAAATCCCATTGTTGCTACCGCTTTTTAACCTTTGGATCAACTCTTATCATTATTTCTAACCATTGGATTAAATACTATAACCCATTGGGGACCACTCAACCCTAGGGGGACCACTCAACGCTAACTACCTAATATCATCCCGACCCTACAAATTTTCATCCGAGGGTTAAAAACTTGGTAGTAAAAAAACGTTTTACTACTAATAGTATTCCACCTAATTCTCTATATATATATGTATGTATATATATATATATATATATATATATATATATATATATATATGTATGTATGTATATATATATATATATATAGAGTAAGGCTACTATGCTATCGGAAGCACGGAGCCTTCCGTGATTCCAGCTTATTTTTGATGTTGCGACTTTTGAATCGTCGATCGACTACGTTAAACTTGATCTGGAGTATTTAAAGTATCTAGAAAATAAATTATGCGATTTTTCGATATTATTTACCTCTCGAATGAAGGGGCTCAAAATCAACGGTTGAAAATAAAAATCTTACAAAACGTAATAATATGACATTAAAATTTTAGATCAAAGATATTAATCTTGTTTTATATAGTATAAAGAATTTTCTATCAAAATTTCACATGATTTGGATATTTCTACACCGTTAAACTTTCAAACGGCTCATTACGGCCATTAAAATTATTGATTTTGAGCCCTTCGATCATTAGGCAAATGATATCGAAAAATCACAAAATTTATTTTCTAGGTACTGATACTCTAGATCAAATTTAACAGAACCGATCGACGATTCAAAAGTTGCAACATCGAAAACAAGCTGGAAGCACGAAAGGCTCCGTGCTTCCGATCGCATAGTAGCCTCACACTATATATATATATATATATATATATATATATATATATATATATATATATATATATATATATATATATATATATATATATATATGAGTCCTACTTATACTCTTATGAGTACGATTGCCTTCGTACTCATAAGTTGTTTTCGATGATAGAACTTCCGAATCAACGATCCATACCGTTAAACATTATCTAGAGCATTTAAAACTTCTAGAAATCAAATTTTATAATTTTTCGATATCATTTACCTTACGATCAAAAGCTCATAAAATTGGCAATTTTTAATGGCCGGTATGATATCTTGCTAGTTTAATGGTGTAAAAGAATCGAAATAGGTTGAATTTTTTATAGAAAATTCTATTCACTACCTAGATAAAGATCAATAACTATCGATCTTAAATTGAAGAATCTGATCATCTATTTTTAGGATGTCGTTCGATTTTGACCGTTCATTTTATACCCGCTTGATGGACTTTATAATGATTTCGAAAAGTTGCGAAATTTATTTTCAAGAAGTTTTAAATACTCTAGATCATGTTTAATGGTGTGGATCGTCGATTCGTAAGCCCCAACATTGAAAACAACTTATGAGTACGAAGGGCTCTATAGCTCTCTCTCTCTCTCTCTCTCTCTCTCTCTCTCTCTCTCTCTCTCTCTCTACATATATATATATATATATATATAATCAATAGGCTTACTGCAGGCTCTCTAAGTAGGCTTTACCGAATATGTAGTTTCTTAATAGATGAAAACATGCAATGAAAGGGATCAGTTCGGGGTGAGGAAACTGACAGGGTTGTAGATTGGGATGGCTTTTCCCCTAAAAGACAGCAGAGGAAGGAGGGAGTTTAGTTTAGCGATGCAAGAAAACTAAAGAACGAAGAAAAACCATTAGATTGGAGAGGAAACATCCACTGACCAAGACAAGAATACACTTGGGTTCTCTTCTTCCAGAAGCAGTTCAAGTCTAAACCTTCTTTTGAATCTCTCTATAATGTAAGTGCATTAGATTAGGTCTTCTTATGTTTGAATTTTGGGATTAAACATTAATTTTTAATTTTTCAGCTTTCGAATTTTGGAATTTCAAATTAGCCTGTTAACAGTATGACTTACTTTGAACTTGTAAATTTTGAAAATATTTGTAAGCATTCGGTTGGACCAAATTAGGTGCACCCATGGTCAGTCTTAATCCGATGGTTATCTAATTGAACTAGGATTACCTTTATGGCTTTATCTCATTTTTTTAATCATATTAGGGTAACAAATAAATACGGGCTTTTCTCTGGTGAATTATAGTAGAAAAATAATTCAAAAATCAAGAGAAATTAGTGTGAAATTCGCGTGCCCGTGCCCTTTTGAGAGAAAGGGAAACCACTTCCTCCATTAACTCATTGAGTCTAGAGGGTCTTGAATAGTTGAATATAGGCTTACCTCATTAGCAGCTTAGTCTACCACAAGTTTTGAATGTTGGAGGACCTTCATCGATGATCAAAGGACGCGCGAATCAACCTCTATGATTGGAACCAATCATATGCGAAGAAAGAGCAATGCAATTAGCTTTCACCATAGAGGCATGATCCAATCTTTTGCTGTGTTCTACAATAACAATAACTCACTTTCTAAGAAGTAGTTTTATTTTCCAAACTCTTTAAACAAGCCTAAGCGGGGTACTTTGCAGTCAGCTGATGATTGTATGAAAATCATTTATGTTATTAGGAAGTTCCCTCTGACTTTCTCTCTCCATTGCCTAAACTAGAGGGCTTTTCCCCTAATCTTCTTCTCCCACTCTATTTCTGCTCCTACTGCACTGCTCCGATCTACATCACTCTCACCCTCTATATACCTCCCTGTAGGTGCTTTTCCTGGCCGTCTCCATCAAGGTGCTATTTCTCTTCTAAGAGCGTTTCCTTGACTCTCTCATGACATGACGGCACTCTTCTACTCTCTTCCATGATCCACAAACCCTAGCTTTAATTTGAATTATGAAAGCCTACCACATTCCTTTCGAAGTTCTAAACCTAGACCAGAAACGACACATCTTTATCCTACCAACTCGAAGTCAATTCCATCATCCCATCAGCACCAACTAGTCCGACTCTCTCCTAACATCACTCTGATATCAATTTATCGAACCGGCTTTACATTTATACAAGTTATGTAACCCATCAATAATTTACCAAGTAAAATGGAGAAGAAATTATTAGAGGAGGAAAACTAACCTTTATTCATTATACTAATTTCTCTGCTACACCCGGAGTCTACTTCGAAGACTTTGAATCCTATCACTATTAAATCCTCAAATATTACAAACTCTACATAACGTCATCTTATCTCTAACTAACTATCAATGAAAATAATATCTTCCAACATGTTTTGCATTAATCTGTGAATTCCATAGCAAAGAGCGTCGAATTGTTCGTTTTGCTCATGAACTATTAGCTCTACACCAAATTATTCCCAACTGTACCACATAGTCAGTTCACACACAACACAAAATGACAAGTGTTCAAGGTAAAGCTAGAAGAGTAAATTAGATCCATTATGGGGTATACCATGAGGAATTTAAAGACCTTAAAGGGCTGAATAGTGGGGGTCCAAGTATATGGAGTCGATCATCGTCAGCAAAGAACCTTGTATACAATATCATTATGATTTGGACAAAAATGGATCATCTCTCTTGAGTTAGATCACATGGTTTTAAAAGTTCTCATCTAAATAAATATTGTGTCTCTTATTACTTGCCAAACTAACAATTATTCTAACTTCTTTTTCTTCAACAAAATGAAAGTTTGCTAGTAGAGGCATTGTAACCAATCCACAATTTCCATTTCCTTAGCTTATGGACCTCTTAAAGAGGACCATCATTTTGGTAGAGAAATTCAACAAGCTTTTATAATAAACGATGATATTCGCATTGATTGATTGTCCATATTCAACAAATAACAATCAACAATACTAGCAAGCTCAGTCCAAAACAAAGTTATTTGATCTACTACACTCAATCCAACAATTAGACTATTTTCTTTTCTTGAGCAAGAATTACTGCTTTGACCATAAAGTAAGCAAAAGCAGGCTCAAAATACTACAAAAATCTCTAAACAATCTCACCAAATACCCAAAAGTAGGCTCAAATGACTCCCACTGCGCAATTTACCTAAAAAAAAAACACCATTACACCACAATTCACCAATTTTTTTTAATGAACCCATGATCTATCAAAAGAGAGAGTGAGAAACCCAAAAAAAGACACTCTAATAGCTTCAAAAAAAAAAGCCGAAATAGGCGGAAAAGATTGAGATTAGCACACAAAGCGAGTTTTAGTGCTCGAAAAGATCAAATGAGGAAAGAAGCGAACGGATTCATACCCAAGTGAGATCGATGGATGTAGAGCGAGAAAGAGGCCACAAGAGGAGAAGCTCTCGCCTCGCTCCTCTCCTTCACCTACACTACCACCATGGAAACTGGAGAGAGAGAGAGAGAGAGAGAGAGAGAGAGAGAGAAAGGGAAAGAGGAGAGAGAAGAGGCTTCCGCTTTAGAGAGAGAGAGAGAGAGAGAGAGAGAGAGAGAAAAGGGTAAAAAAGGGTGAAAGGGGGGATATACATATACTTGGACTCCTTTGGAGAAATTAGTGTACCGTGGAGTAGGGGTTGCAATCCAGCTCTTCGTGAGCCAGCTTTTGATCGGCTCAAAATGAGCTCGATATCGAATTGTTCGTTTAATAAATGAGTCGAACAAAAGCTCAATTTTTGGTTTGTTTAATAAACGAGCCGAACACGAGTCCACTTTTTCGGCTTGTTTAATAATGGGTCAGCGCTCTCGTATTCGGCTCGATAACCGCTTGAATACATATATTTTATATTTATATAATTTATTTGAT
>CM045940.1:6687545-7002545 GCA_025177825.1 Aechmea fasciata | reverse complement strand
ATATTCTTTAAAAAATGATGATAGGAGTCTTGTAATCAAGATCGAGAGTATAGATCTTGTTTTAAATAGTAAAAATTCAATTGATTTGGATATCTTTACACTATTAAACGAGAAAACGTCTCTTATCCACCATTAAAATTACAAATTTTGAAACCCTTTGATCATTAGGCAAATGATGTCGAAAATATTTGAAATTTGATTTCTAAACACTTTAAGTGGTAGAGATCATGTTCAACGGAGCCGATCGTCAATTTAGAAGCTCTATCATCGAAAACAACTCGATAGTAAAATGCCCCGTTTACTATCGAGTATTCTAGCTCAACTCTATCTATATATATATATATATATATATATATATATAACATACATATACATATATACATACATACATACATATATATACACATACATACATACATATAGGGGTGTAAACGAGCCGAACACGAGCGAGGTCGGCTCGTGTTCGGCTCGTTATTAAACGAGCCGAACACGAGTGGCTCATTAAAGTATCGAGCCGAAAAATTCGGCTCGTGAACACGAGCTCACGAGCTGGCCAACGAACAATAAATGAAAAAAAAATAGATTAAATATATTAAAAAAATAAATTTATAAAATCTTATCTAATAGACTTTGATCTAATAGTTAAAACTTTATATACAAATGAGTCTTTTTATAATTAAGCTCGCATTTATATTTTTATTTTGCTAAAAATTAAATAATAAAAATATATATTATATATAATTATTTATTTATATGTAAAAATATAAATTAAATAAATTATATAAATATAAAATATATGTATTAGAGCTGTTATCAAGCCGAACACGAGCGAGCCGACCCCAGTTCGTGTTCGGCTCGTTAATTAAACGAATTTGAAAAATTCGGCTCGTGTTTGGCTCGTTTACTAAACGAGCGAGCCGATCTCGAGCTCATTTCGAGCCGTACACGATTTAGCTCGCGAACAACGAAATTTGGATTGCCACCCATATATATATATATATATATATATATATATATATATATATATATATAATTGAACTCCTATGTTTTTAAAAGTACCAAGTCATTGGTGCTTGCAAGTTTTTAGCCATTGGATTAATAGATGTGCGGTTAGGATGATGTGGGCCCCCTTGGGTTAAGTAGGTGGTTGGTTGAATAGTATAATCTAACGGGTGAAAATAATCGAATGGTAGATCTAATGGTAAAAAAATCACAAGCATCAAGGGCTTGGTGCTTTTACAAGCACCATAGCCGGTCTCTCTCTATATATATAGAATTAGGCTGGAATACTATTGATAGCAAAACGTTCTTTTTGCTATCAAGTTTTTAACCCTTGGATAAGAAATTGTAGGGTTAGGATGATATTAGTTAGTTAGAGTTCAGTAGTCCCCCTAGGGTTGAGTGGTCCCCACTAGTTTATAGTATTTAATCTGATGATTAAAAATAATGAAAAGAGTTGATCCAACGGCTAAAAACTTGATAGCAAAAATGACGTTTTGCTATCAATAGTATTTTAACTCTCTCTCTCTCTATATCTCTCTCTATATATATATATATATATATATATATATATATATATATAGTAGGGCTACTATACTATTATGAGTAGTAGAGCCCTACTACTCATAAGTTGTTTTCGATGATAGAGCTTCCGAATCGACGATCCACTCAGATTAAATATGATCTAGAGTATTTAAAACTTCTAGAAAATAAATTTCGTAATTTTTCAAAATCATAATAAAGTCCATCAAATGGGCATAAAATGAACGGCCGAAATCGAACGACGTCCTAAAAATAGATGATCGGATCCTTCAATTTAAGATCGGAGTTATTGATCTTTATCTAGGTAGTGAATAGAATTTTCTATCAAAAATTCAACCTATTTCAATTCTTTTACACCGTTAAACTAGCAAGTATCCCATATCGGCCGTTAAAAATTGTCAATTTTGTGAGCTTTTGATCGTAAGGTAAATGATTTGAAAAATTACGAAATTTATTTTCTAGAAGTTTTAAATACTCTAGATCATATTTAACGGAGTGGATCGTCGATTCGAAGCTCTATCATCGAAAACAACTTATGAGTAGTAGGGCTCTACTACTCATAATAGTATAGTAGCCCTACTCTATATATATATATATATATATATATATATATATATATATATATATATATATATATATTATTAGGTCGTGGCTACTATATTATTATGAGTATTGGAGCCCTCGTACTTATAAGTTGTTTTCAATGATGGAGCTTAGAATCGACGATTCACTCTGTTAAATATGATCTAGAATATTTGAAACTTCTAGAAAATAAATTTTGTAAATTCGCGAAATCATAATAAAGTCCATCAAGCGGGCATGAAATAAACGGTCAAAATCGAACGACATCGTAAAAAAGGATGATCGGATCTTCAATTCAAGATCGGAGTTATTGATCTTTATCTAGGTAGGGAATAGAATTTTCTATCAAAAATTGAAACTCCGATTCTTTTACACCGTTAAACTAGCAAGTATCACATACCGGCCATTAAAAATTGTGAAATTTGTGACCTCTTGATTGGAAGGTAAATGATGGCGAAAAATTACAAAATTTGATTTCTAGAAATTTTAAATACTGTAAATAACATTTAACGGTATGAATCGTCGATTCGGAATCTCTATCATCGAAAACGACTTATGAGTACGAGAGCGATCGTACTCATAATAATATAGTAGCCGGACCTATATATATATATATATATATATATATATATATATATATATATATATATATATATATATATATATATATATATATATATATATAGAGTTTAGCTATAATACTATCGATAGCAAATCGGCACTTTTGCCAACAATTTGTTTTCGATGATAGAGCCTCCTAATTGATGATCGGCACTATTTAATATGATCTATACCTTTTGTAGTATTTAGAAATCAAATTTCATACATTTTTTATATTGTTCTCTTATCCATCGAGTGGACACAAAAATGAATGGCTGAAAATGAATATTCTTAAAAAAATGATGATAGGAGTCTTGTAATCAAGATCAAGAGTATAGATCTTGTTTTAAATAGTTTAAAAAATTTTCTATCAAAAATTCAATTGATTTGGATATCTTTACGCCGTTAAACGAGAAAACGCCTCCTATCGACCATTAAAATTACAAATTTTGAAACCCTTTGATCATTAGGCAAATGATATCGAAAAGATTTGAAAGTTAATTTCTAAATACTTCAAGTGGTATAGATCAGGTTCAACGGTGCCGATCGTCGATTTGGAGGCTCCATCATCGAAAACAAATGGGTGACAAAAGTGCCGGTTTGCTATCGATAGCATTCTGGCTCAACTCTATATATATATATACACATACATACATATATATATATACATATATATATATATATATATACACACATACATACATATATATAGAATTGAGCTCCTATGCTTTTAAAAGTACCAAGTCTTTAGTCTTTGGTAAGTTTTTAGCCCTTGGATTAATAGATGTGCGGTTAGGATGATATAGGTCCCTTTGGGTTGAGTGAGTGGTTGGTTGAATAGTATAATCTAACGGGTGAAAATGATCGAAGGGGTAGATCTAATGGTAAAAAAATCACAAGCACCAAGTGCTTTGTGTTTTTATAATCACCATAGCCTAACTCCATATATATATATATATATATATATATATATATATATATATATATATATATATAAATATATAGGCTAGGGCTACTATCATATTAATAGGATAGGAGCACTTGTCCTATCAAGTTTTTAACCCTTGGATGAGAAATTGTAGGGTTAGGATGATATTAGTCGGTTAGAGTTGAATGGTCCCCCTAGGGTTGAGTGGTCCCACGGTTATAGTATTTAATCCAATGGTTAGAAATGATGAAAAGAATTGATCCAATGGCTAAAAAATTGATAGGACAAGTGCTCCTATCCGATTAAAAGGATAGTAGCCGGACTATATATATATATATATATATATATATATATATATAGAGTTGAGCTAGAATACTATCGATAAGCAACGGGCTCTGTTGTCATCCATTTGTTTTCCATGATAGAGTCTCCAAATCGACGATTGGTACCGTTGAATATGATCTATACCACTTGAAGTGTTTAGAAATCAAATTTCAAATCTTTTCGACATCATTTGCCTAATGATCAAAGGGTTTCAAAATTTGTAACTTTAATGGTCGATATGAGGCGTTTTCACGTTTAACGGCGTAAAGATATCCAAATCAATTGAACTTTTGTTAGAAAATTCTTTAAACTATTTAAAACAAGATCTATACTCTTGATCTTGATTACAAGACTCCTATCATCATTTTCTAAAGAATATTCATTCTCAGCCGTTCATTTTTGTGTCAACTTGATGGATAAGAGATCAATATCGAAAATGTATGAAATTTGATTTCTAAATACTTCAAGTAGTATAGATCATGTTCAACGATGCCGATCGCCAATTTGGAGGCTGTATCATCGAAAATAAATGGAGAGCAACGGAGCCCATTTGCTATCGATAGTATTCTAGCTCAACTCTCTCTCTCTCTCTCTCTCTCTCTCTCTCTCTATATATATATATATGTTGTGTGTGTGTGTGTGTACATATATATACATATATATGTGTGTATATATATATATATATACATATATATATACATATAAACTTCGTAGTCCTTATGAGTAGGTCTTGTGTGCTATTAGGAGCACGGAGTCCTCTGTGCTCCTATGCCGTTTTTGATGATGGAGTTTCCGAATCAACGATCGGCTCCATTTTTTTTGATCTAGCGTATTTGAAGTATCTAGAAAATAAATTTTGTAATTTTTCGATATCATTTATAAAGCAATTGAAAGTGTTCAAAATCAACGGTTGAAAAATAAAAATCATACAAAAAGTGGCGATATAACACTAAAATTTTTTATTAGAGATATTGATCTTCCAATAAATAGTACAAAGAATTTTCTATCAAAATTTTATCTGATTTGAATACTTTTAAACCGTTAAACTTGTAAACGATATACATCAACCATTAAAAATGATTAATTTTAAAGCTTTTCGATCACTAGCTAAATGATATCGAAAAATTGCAAAATTTATTATCTAGATACTTTAAATTCGCTAGATGAAGTCTAAGGAAATCGATCGTCGATTCGGAAGTCTCATCATCGAAAACGGCTTGCTCCTAATAGCACAACAGACCTACTCTATACATATATATATATATGTATATATACGTATACATATATGTATATGTATATTATATGTATATGTATATGGAGTAGGACTCGTGTGCTATTAGGAGCACGAGGCCTCCGTGCTACTAAGCCGTTTTTGATAATGAAACTCTCGATTTGACGATCGACTCCGTTAAACTTGATCTAGCGTATTTCAAGTAGCTAGAAAATAAATATTGTCATTTTTTGATATCATTTACCTAGTGATAGAAAGGACTCAAAATCAACGGATGAAAATAAAAATCTCATAAAGTAATTATAATATAGCACTAAAATTTTCGATCAGAGATATTAATCTTGTTGTAGGTAGTATAAAGAATTTTCTATCAAAATTTCATTTGATTTGAATACTTATACATAATTAAACTTGCAAATGGCACACATCAACCATTAAAATTTGTTGATTTTGAACCTTTTCGATCATTAGGTAAATTATATCAAAAAATTGTATAATTTATTTTCTAGATACTTCAAATATGCTAGATCAAGTCTAACGAAGTTGATCATCGATTCGAGAGTTCCATTATCGAAAACGATTTAGGAGCATGGAGGCCTCCGTGCTATATATATATATATATATAGAGTCCGGCTATGGTGCTTGTAAAAGCATCAAGTATTTGGTGCTTGTAATTTTTTTACCGTTAGATCTACATCTTTAATTATTTCCATCCGTTAGATTATACTATTCAACCAACCACCCACTTAACCCAAGGGGGCCCACATCATCCTAGCAGCACATCTAGTAATCCAATGGCTAAAAACTTACAAGTACCAATGACTTGGTACTTTTAAAAGCATAGGAGCTCAATTTGGTAGCACCGAGTGCTTCGTGCTATTAATAGCATACCAGCCGGACTCTCTCTCTCTCTCTCTATATATATATATATGGAGTTGAGCTAGAATACTATCGATAGCAAACGAGGTCTTTTGCCACCCATTTATTTTTGATGATAGAGCCTCCAAATCGACGATCGGCACCGTTGAATATGATCTATACCACTCGAAGTGTTTAGAAATCAAATTTCAAATCTTTTTGACATCATTTGCCTAATGATCAAAGGGTTTCAAAATTTGTAATTTTAATGGTCGATATGAGGCGTTTTCTTGTTTAACGGTGTAAAGATATATTCAAATCAATTGAATTTTTGTTAGAAAATTCTTTAAACTATTTAAAACAAGATCTATACTCTTGATCTTGATTACAAGACTCCTCTCATCATTTTTTAAAAAATATTCATTTTCAACCGTTCATTTTTGTGTCCACTCGATGGATAAGTGAACAATATCGAAAATGTATGAAATTTGATTTCTAAACATTTCAAGTGGTATAGATCATGTTCAACGGTGCCGATCGTCGATTTGGAGGCTCCATCATTAAAAACAAATGGGTGGCAACGGAGCCCGTTTGCTATCGATAGTATTCTAGCTCAACTCTCTCTCTCTCTCTCTCTATATATATATGTAAGGTTAATTTCATACATGTCCATATAAACATAGTGAATTGCAATTTGCAAATATATCTCTATAAAGTTCAACTTTCATATATTGTCCCTACAAAAGTCCTGATGTTTTCAAATATGTTATTGCCATTAGGATCTGTTAGAAAAAAGTAGTTAACCATAGGTAAAATACTTAACCCTAGTTAGTTAATGAGGTGAATTGACCTTTTTATTCCTCTTTAAGTAGTAGTTGGGACTTTTGGAGGGACATATTTGTGATGACAAAAGTGTCATTTCACTTATAAAATAAATAGTGTTTTAACGTTAACAAATCAAATGGACATATTTGAAAATATTAGGACTTTTGTAGAGATAATATATGAAAGTTGAACTTTGTTAGGATATATTTGCAATTCATTATCTTTGCAGAGACATGTATGAAATTAGCATATATATATATATAGAGTCCGGCTGGGATACTATCGATAGCACCATGCATTTGGTGCTACCAAGTTTTCTGCCGTTAGATCCACCCCTTTGATGATTTTCACCCGTTAGATCATACTATTCAACCAACCACTCACTTAATCCTAGGGGGCCCACATCATCCTAACCACACATCTCTCAATCCAATGGCCAAAAAGTTGGTAGCACCAATGACTTGGTGCTATTAATAGCATAGTAGCCTAGTTCTATATATATATATATATATATATATATATATATATATATATATAGAGAGAGAGAGAGAGAGAGAGAGAGAGAGAGAGAGAGAGAGAGAGAGTTGAGCTGGAATGCTATCGGTAGCAAACGGGCTCCATTGCCATTTATTTGCTTTTGATGATCGAGGCTCCAAATTGACGATTGACGTCGTTGAACATGATCTATACCACTTGAAGTATTTAGACATTAATTTTCAAATCTTTTCAACATAATTGACCTAATTATCAAAGGGTTTCAAACAAGGTTTAAAGTGCCATGGCACGGTAGCATGCCGCTCTTTCCCTGGCATGGTACGGCATAGGCACGCTTCTATGCCGACACATGGTACGCGTGTGTGCCGATGGATACGCAGGATCTCCTACTGGCACGCTTTGGCACGAACTTATTTCGATTTTATTTTGTTCCATTAAGCTCTTATAATGTTATTATCAAAGATTTAGATAAATAATTATGAATATTTATTATGTATAGCTTACTATACTCATCAATAAACATATATTTAAGTTTTTTGTATGTAAAGTACAACTACACCCGATGTAGAATAGAAATTAAAATACAATAATAAAATTCACAAGTACAATAATTATTTAAATTTATATCTTTATATAGAGATAATTGCTTATTTCTATATAGATCGTTATGCTAGATCATATGGCATATTGTCATCTGCAGATAAAAGATTTATTTGATAATATTGATATAAATATTGCTGGTATTGTCTGTGTTGGATTGAATACATCAATTAAAAATTTGCCGCTATATTGATAAACAAAAAATTAAATTATAATTTTTTTGACTTATCTAACACGCAAATATGCGATTTGCAATGGCTTTGCTTCCTTTTCAAGCGACAGAAAAAAAGAGGAGAAAAATAATTTTAGGAAGATATGTAAGAACTGAGAAGAAAAGAAGAGAGAGAGCAGAGGAGAAGGTAGCCAGGCACCAGAGAAATAGGGGAAGAAAGAAAAAGAAGGGGAAGAAAAAGGAAAGCTCTCAAGTGGGGGGGTGTGGGGGTTTGCATGTAGTAAAAAAAAAAAGTGCAACACAACAAAAATAAAAAGGAGGAGGATGGGAGGTTGCATGTAGTAAAAAAAAAAGGTGCAACATGACACAAATAAAAAAGAAGAGAGGAGAGATGCTTTAGTTTACCCAAAAAACAAACCAAAAAAAAAAAGAAACCAAAATGCCCAAAAAAATAGCATCTAAGTCAAAAAGAAAAAGAAAAAGTGCAAAATGACAAAAATAAAAAGGAGAGATGAGGGAGGGTGTACCCGGATGTTTCTTGGTACCCTAAAGAAGAAAACAAAAAGAAAAAAAAGCAAAAAGGAAAAAAAAAGAAGCAAAAAACAAAAACACACACACACACACACACACACACACACACACACACACACACACACAATGTCACGCCCCGCGACCGCTACCCATTTGGTCCGGTTCGGGCACGTAAGACAGACGCCGGACGGACAGCATCTCCCCTGTCTGCTCACGGCTAAACAATAGATCGTGTACAACAAGTTCCCAGGAGCCACTTGAATAAATACACGATCAACAATAGCGAAAGCACAACCGGTGCTGAACATAATAAGAGCAAGCATCACGAGTAATAAACAAGTGAACAAAGAGAGATACTAAACTATTATATCCATTCAACTTTAATACAATTGTTTACAACCTTGCATTCTTCCAAAATATAAGTATACAATAATCCAAAATGCCTCATCAACTATACATCATCTACTCGCATATAAAAGGGGTAACTCTAATGCAGTAGGAAGCATCTACCAACCCTAGGGCGCTATGCCCTTACCGCGATCCTCGCCGGGTACTCAAGCTCGGCCCTGCAATAATGTGGGGTGAGAACTATTGTCCATAGTTTCCAGTGGGTTCGGCCGCCGACTCTGCCGATCTCCCGACTAGGTCTAAGCAGGCATAGAAAGACAGATAGATAGATAGATAGATATGTGTAATTGAAAGCATCAACGATGATAAAGTAGGTACGAATGCTGTATCTAACTATGCCTCAATCCAATGTAATAAATGTATGTAACTCATAGTACAGGCTAACTACCATACTACTATGTTCAACAATAAAGCTATTCATTAGATCACCCAATCTCTCGGCTAACCCGAGGTTCGCTCTCAGTCTCACGTGTTTAAGTCTCATAGGGGAGGAGTCTCACTGCTCAACTACCCCCGAGACCGCCTGCGGACAGCTCACGACTGTCCGGGCAGCTCACGACTGTCCCTCAAGTGACCAAATACTCCGGAGTGCACAGTTTGTGTGGAGCGACCACTACAAGCGCAGACAGGTTATGTGAGCACGATCTAATTCTTGTGAACCGGGAATACCTTACCAACTAGGGGTAGCATCATCATAGAAATCCAAATAAATCCTGGACTCAACCTCCTAGTGTTTCAACTATACTAAGGTTTTCATATGCCACTCGTCATGGATTACATTAACTAAATGTCACCCGTTCTGGTCATATGTTCCAATACACTAGTTACACTCTACTAGGTTTATCATCCACATGAGCCTATTCATCAGTTATATATTATTATTTCATTATAGGGTTCCAAAGCCATATATAACACTAATCTCATGCATACTAGGTTCAAGTGTTAAGCAAACCAACTCTACACTACTCTACTAGCATGCAAGAATATATATATAACAATCATCTAAGCACCCTATAATGCAAAGCTCGATATGCAACTTGATCGATAACGAGACTTAGACATAGGGAGTAGCTCAACTGCTTCGGGATGGTCACCACCCACCTTTCGTTGATGTCGCGACTTAAAGAACGGAACTCGGCAACTCGTAGACGTCGCTTTGGCCTCCCGAGAGAAAATGAAGCCGAAACGCCCTCCGCTTGGCGATAACTCCGCACTGACCTGACGAATCGTCGAACCGTCGCCGCCAACGTGTTCGAACACCTAACAATTAGGTTTATGACCAACCAATTTAGATCAAAACCCTAGATTTTCCAAAAATCCATTTTGGAGCCCTAGGTTACAACAAGTAGAAATAACCCATAGAAAACCCTAGATTCATGCTAGAGTCATCTTACTAGCACCATTAGATGCCAACTAAACCATTTCTAGAGTATTTAAACCTAACCCTAGCAATCCACCATTAAAGGGGTTGGAGCTTACCTCCAAAACTTGCTCCTAACTAGAGGAAGAAGATGAAGAAGATGATGCTCTCCTCCTTGGCCTCCTTCTCCTTCTACTCCTACTATTTCTCCTCCTTTCACCTTCTAGAGAGAGAGCAAGAGAGAGCTTAGAGGGAGAGAGAAGTATTTTTAGGGTTTGGAAATGGGAGAAGTGGAAGAGAATGAGCTCTCCTTTGCTCATATACATCCACTTATGCAATAATTGCATAATAGTCGCTCAACTCTCGACATATGCCACAGCTCATTTTTGGTCATTTCGGGCTACGGGGACCGGTCCCTCTAAGGAAGGACCGGTCCTCGAGAGCAGTCCATCAGGATTATGCGTACGAGGACCGGTGCAAGCTCAGAGAGACTGATCCCCGAGAGCAGTTTACCAAATTTACGCTTTCGAGGACCGGTCCCAGCCTGGAGAGACTGGTCCCCGAGAGCAGTTTGCCCAACCACGCTTACGGGGATCGGTCCCTCCCACCAGGGACCGGTCCCTGAGAGCAGAAATCTGCAACTTGTGCAGATTTGCACAATTCGCTCTCGGGACCACCTATAATGCACTTTCTGCATTTTAATCATCTTCGGACTTTCCGAAGCACATCAGCTCGACAATTAGTCGATTCAGAACGAAGTCTAACTCTCGTATTTCGAGAATTCACTTACACACAGTCTTGTACACAGTGCGGCACACAAGGTCGCGCACGTTGTCGCTTATCACACGTCTCAACATGATACGTAGCACTGTGCTGCGGCACCCCAAGGGGAGGGGGGGTTGAGACCCCCTCATATCGTGCCCTCTTCTTGGGGGCACGCACGGGGCGGCACTTTAATCCTTCGTTTCAAAATTTATAATTTTAACGGTCAATATGAGACGTTTCTTGTTTAATGGCGCAAAGATATCCAAATCAGTTGAATTTTGGTTAGAAAATTCTTTAAATCATTTAAAATAAGATCTATATACTTAATCTTGATTACAAAACTCCGATCATCACATTTTAAAGGATACTCATTTTTAGCCGTTCATTTTTGTGTCCACTTGATGGACGAGAATAATATCGAAAAAGTATGAAATTTGATTTCTAGATGCTTCAAGTGGTATAGATCATGTTCAATGATGCCGATCGTCGATTTGGATGCTCAATCATCGAAAACAAATGGGTGGCAACGGAGTCCATTTGCTGCCGATAGTATTTTAACTCAACTCTCTATCTCTCTCTCTCTCTCTCTCTCTCTCTCTCTCTCTCTCTCTCTATATATATATATATATATATATATATATATATATATATATATATATATATTACCAATCGGTGTTTGTTGATGCTTGATGAGTGTGAACATTGTTTCATCCCATATTTTCATTAGTATTAGTTAAAATTACAAAATTTATGTTACCTTAACTTGCTTTGAACTTTAAATTAGTTTTTCTATAATATAGAATAGTTTATATTTGCTTTTATCTGGCTCATGCATTGATTGTGTTGCCTGTTTCTGTGATCTAATTTATGTTATATTTCAACTTAGGATTTTATAATTCCATATCAGAAGCAATAACTGCTGTTGCAAATAGATATGATTTTTCTCAGTAAAATTAGCATGGAGTATGTAATTGCGAAAGCAGTTGCTTGTAACTTTCCTTCTGTATATACTAATTTAATTATGACAAGCTCATGCGTTGCAACGGTCATAAACAGCCTGCATCAAATGATAAAGATGTCAATATTGGCAATCTTTCTACTACTGCTTGTAAATTGTTCTGGGGCCTGATCTGAACCTGTGTTTTGGAGAAGTTTAATTTGATATGCCTGTTATTAACTTTGACTTTCAGGTTTCAGCATTTTTGATCATCTTGATTGGAGGCTTACAATGCTATTCTTTATAGCTGTTACTATCATTTATATGTCACGACTTCTGTATATTTATACTTGAAGCAGGTCCAGTCTTTGGAAGGTTGACCGGTTTTGGGAAGAACACAATGAAGACTGATGTCCTTCATTACCTTGAAGGATGTAATCTGTCAACTGATGATATTAAATTTGACTACACTAAGGCATATAATCCAGTTGGCATGTATGTTCTCTTTATGCTCTTTTCTCTTCGCTCCAATCATGCATAAAGTTTTAATTTGGTTTGTTCTTATCACTAAAATGTTATGCCCACCCAAACCCTTTAGAAGGTAAGAAAAATGTTAAAGTTGGTTAAATCAGAATGCAAATGTTTCCATTATTAAACTTGCAGGTACTTTCATCTTGTCAATGTATATTTTTCTTGATCTGACATCACATACCCCAAGTTTAATTTTTTGCTGAAATTATATTTTGGTTATGTACTGAGTCATATCTTGCTGTCCAGTTACCATTAATTTTCAGTTAGTGCAATGAAAATATATGCTTGCTGCGCAATTTGTTCCATTCTGCAATCTTAAACCTCTAAAATTAGTTTGATTAAAATTTCTGCTGTGTTTGTGATGAATCATGTATGTTGTTCGGGAAGTTCATTTTGCTCTCTTAAATGTCTAATTTTGAGTTAGTTTGAATTTTTTTTAAAATGTTGGTTATATTATTAGTCACATCTTGCTATCCGATTAGTTTTTCTTCCCTTTTACCTCTAATTTCTGTTATTTTGATGAAAATAAATGCTGGTTCTGTGCTATAGTCATATCTTGCTATCTTGCTATCTAGTTAGTTTATTTTTCTCTTATTTGTCTACTTTTTAATTATATTTTGATGAAAATATGTGCATGTAATTGGATGAATTATATTTGTTGTCGAGTTTGTTCATTTTTCTCTCTTAAACCTCTAGTTGTTAATTAGTTTGAATAAAACTAAACTGGTAGCTTTTTCATGTTAGCCTCTATTGTTCATCCCCTTATTGTGTGTTATTTTTGTTTTCTTCTTTTCTACTTTTAGCTTTAACTTTCCAAAGTGAGTGTTTATTGTTTAAATCGCTTTATTTCTTTTGGTTATAAGTAGAGTGACTGTTATTAATTGGAACGTCTATGGGATTCTTTAGTTTCTTTGACTTGTTTGTGTGAGTATGAATAAGGTGTTGAATCTTTAGATGATCCTGATAGCAATAAAATAGAACTATCTACAGGAGTCTGAGAGTGAAGCTCTTATAATCAAGAAAATTGAATTTGGAATGGGATATGTATAGCTGAACAGAAACATTTCTGAAATATATAACAAGAATCAAGACGACATAAGACAATTCATTGCACGGTTTTTTATAACTGTCATCTAATTTCGAATACTAGAATACGAAATCAGAGAAACTTGTGTTTCTAATATTGAAAATTGCAGCAATATTTTTTCCGTTTGTTCAATTTAATTCTCTTTGTTCAATTTAATTTCATAATTCTACCTTTCATGCCAATTTTACTTTTCATGCCAATTTAACTAGTGTGGGTTCATCAAAAACCATTCTTCTGTCAACTCCTTTGTTGCAACTCATGAATTAATCCATTATTGTCAACATTCAAAGGGGAAGCCGCTTAAATAAAGTTGACTTTACTAAAGCTTTCGGCACCATCTCCTGGTCGTTTGTTCTAAGGTCCTCGCTTGCCGTCGATTCAGGCCTAAATGGACATCCTGTAAACATTGATAAAAATGTTCTTTTGGCTGTACTTTTGAAAGCTGTTTTGTCAAGTGCGAACTTTGTTCCCTTTTTTGTTCTCAAATTTCAATCGTCTCTGTTGTTAATAAGTATGTGACTACTAAACTCTTTTGTAGGTATACAGAAGTAATTGATATCTGCTCGCCACTATATGAGTTTTCAGTTTTGTTCTTTGTTTTTCTCTTCTCATCATGTCAGTTCTACTTAGATCCTCAATACTCATTGAAATTTATCTTTACATTGTTATATAATTCTCTTTTTAGTATTGAAGGCATCATATGTGATGCATCTATTTGTACAAATAGGTTGTAATTCTAATTGAAATTTATCTTTACATTGTTATATAATTCTTTTATCAGTATTTAAGACATCATATGTGATGCATCTACTTGGACAAATAGGTTGTTGCAATTTCCTTCTGAATCTTCCTTTGATACGGCAGTGAAGCAAACTATAAGGAGGGGTCGATTGCACAAGATAGAGAAGGTAATCCTAGATAAAAAATTGCTAGATCAATATTCCAATGCCAACATTGGGTAATTAGGGTTTTTAACTTTATGTGATAGATTGATCGTTCTGAATGGGATCTCAAGACATCTTATGATGGAAAAGTTGTAAGTAATCATTTACATCTCTCTCTCTCTCTCTCTCTCTCTCTCTCTCTCTCTCTCTCTCATTTTGCACCATTCTGTGTAAAAAGAAAGCATGAAATGTTCCATGTTGATAGTTAATTATGCGCTTCCAAACTAGATTTATTTTACGTCAAATTATTGCACTATTTATTGACATATGAAGTGTGCAACACATAGCTAATAAAGGATTGAGTTCAAATCCAAGAGAAATAATGAATCAGTGATAGTGTTCATTTCTTTAATATGAGATTGACATTGTTTAACATTTAGGCAGTATCTCCCAGCGCCTTTAATCAGAGATTGTTTTTTTTTTTCTTTTATATTCTCATCCAAACAAAAGCAATGAATTGACGAGTACATGAGTTAGCTGTTATCCCATTTACTGCAGTTTGCTGTAGAGTATTCAGTTGTTTCTTTACTTCTTTCTGATCCTCAGGTATTGCTGCAAGGAATTCCTCATAATGCTGTTCAGGAGGATGTTGAGCGCTTCCTATCCGGCAGTAATTTCGAGCTTTCCACATTCCAGATGCTTTCTCGGTGGGATAACGTGCCATGCCGAACTATTTTTGGTAAACTTTACTTATTTCATGTTGTTGCCTCAACTTTACTCAATTTTCTTGCAGACAAGGTTTCCCAAACCCTGTAAGAATCGCACTTGTTCATTTTCCGACTCGGCTCGATGCAATGAATGCCTTCTGCTTTAAGAACAGGGGGTTCTGTCTCAACAGTCCTGTGAGCATGAGAGTTCTCCATTGAAGGTTTAGCTTGTCTGGGAAACTTAGAATGATGGGCGGCGATTAGTTCCTTGAGGCTGTATTTGAATAAGATCATTAACTTTGATGTCGCTCTTCCAGCATCTTAATTGTTGCTATTCTAAAATATGTAGCTGGTTGTTTTCCTCGGTTTTGTCGACATTGCTTAATCTTCTTCTGCTTCAAAAGCGGATACGATCCTCTTACTTCAATTTACGTAGGCAATTTTTACTTGGGATTTTGAGTAAAGATGCTACTCCGCCAGGGCTTCTTGCTGGATGGTATATTTTCTTCCTTGTTATATTACAGGAATTTTATAAGTTATATTTGTCTGTTGTAGTTATTTTTCAAACTTAAATCACTCTTTTTCATGAGTTGTATCTACAATCCCTCCATTTTAACATGGTGGTAAAATGCTGTGAGCTTCGAATTTGAATGCTACTATAGCAATTCCCATTCTTTCTCCCTTTTTTTTTTCCCCTGTTAGAAAGAAATGCAATAAATTTTAACCGGCAACACGTGAATGCCTACTGGTTGGCCAGTATACAGGGTTGTATTACTACAGTTTTCTTTCGTCATTTCTTTCCACATTTATCAAGCAACTCCAAATACGGTCTTTTTCGGAAAATGATCTTGTGAAATTCCATATTTGCCGAAATAACTTTGTGAAAATTTTATTTGTGAAACTAATCCTGCTCGCGCCAGCTCGGAGGCCACGTAGGATTTTGTTATGAAGGCGGTGAATCGTTCACCGTCTTCTGGGCGTCTCATGAAGACGGTGAACGATTCACCGTCTTCTCTAGGCGTCCCCGTTCCGCCTTCTGCCCAAAAATTCGCGCGGAGACCCGTCGCGCAGTGCCACAGAGAAGGCGGTAAACGAATTACCGCTTTCACAATGTCCCAAGTGAAGGCGGTGATTCGTTAACCGTCTTCTCTCATTACTCCAGAGAAGGCGGTAATTCGTTTACCGCCTTCTCGAGGTCCCAGAGAAGGCGGTGAATCGTTCATCGCCTTCTGTAGGCATCACACAGAACGAGCCTTCTCTGCAATCGACCGTGAAGGGGGCTAAGTGGGGTACACAGAGAAGGCGGTGAATGGTTCACCGCCTTCTATATGCACTGAACCATTCACCGTCTTCATTACGAATCCCGAGCCCCCCCGAGCCCGATCCGAACCCTTCGCTCTGTCTCTCTCTCTCTCTCTCACTCTCACTCTCTCACTCTGTCTCTCTCTCTCACTCTCACTCTCTCACTCTGTCTCTAGCCGAGCCCCTCGAGCCGCCGCCGAGCCGCCGTCGCGCTGCCGCCGCCAAGGTCGCCTCTCCCCCCCGGGCATTGTCGAGCTCGCCGCAGCCCACGTCGCCGCCGACCTCGCCGCCAAGCTCGCCGCAGCCCACGTCGCCGCCGACGTCCGCCGCCCACGTCGCCGCCGACGTCGCAGCAGCCGCCCCACTGTAAGGCATTTCGCGACCTCTCTCTTTATCTCTCTGTCGATATCCTAACCCTAACCCTAAACCCTAACCCTAACCCTAAACCCTAAACCCTATACCCTAAACCCTAAACCCTAAACTTGAATGTCGATTGTCGACAGTTGCGTTAAACTTGAATGTCGATTGTCGACGGTTGCGTTAAACATGATTGTCGACGGTTCCGTCAATCTTGATCGTCGACGGCTCCGTTAAACTTGTTTTTCGACGGTTCCGTTAAACATGATGGTCGACGGTTCCGTTTAACTTGATCGTCGACGGTCCCGTTAAACTTGATCATCGACGGTTCCGTTAAACATGATTGTCGATGGTTCCGTCAATCATAACCCCTTTACTGCTTGGTGATTTTTTTTTCCTGTGTAGTTAAAATGGCTAGTCGTCGGATGTCTCTTAGTGTTCATTGGGATGGAGAGTTAGTTATGGAGGAAAATGGTCCTCGGTATTTCGGTGGTCGAAAGAAATTGATCGCGATTCATTCAGATACGACCTATACGAATTTTGATAGGCGGATGTATCGTTTAGTAAATTGTAATAGAGAAGACTGTTGTCTTAAATACAAAATTCGATGCCCTATGGGACCGAATGAATATATTGATCATGATATAGTAGATGATGAATCATTGGAGGGTTTAATTGGATTGTTTGAACATTATGGATGTGTGTCGTTATATATCGAGAAAGAGTTATATCCGCCCGAGACCCAATATCAGTCGCAAGGTTATTACACAAGCCTGCTACATAATGCTATCGATGTGGGTGTTCCGGATGCTCCAATTGGTGACCCTGAAGTTGGTTGTGATCGAAGCGTACGAATCACAAGGTCAGTAATAACTGAACATTTCGTGAATATTTGCTTTAAATATGTAGATTTCGGAAAATGCCTGTCACGCCCCGAGCCCGCCAATTCGGTCGGATTCGGCACGCCGGCAGACCGCCGAACGGACAGAGTTTCCCCTGTACGTCCAAGGCGTCGCAATCAAAATAATTACAAGGTTCCAAACAGGAACAGTATTAAATACTCAGATTGCATAAGGAAGTACCAAAAACATAATCACATCCTATGTTATTACAACATTCACTTAACATGCATATTACATCGCATTTACTTCCAAATACAATTACGTTATCACAAATTTATTACAAGTTTGATACATTTGCTCTTTAACATTCTAAGCTAGACCACCTCGGGGTACTGCTACATCTGGTCTCTGGGGTAGGACGCTATCTATGGAGCTACGCCCTTGTCTGGCGCTGCTGCTGCGCCGCTCTCGTATGCACCTGAAAAATACCCCGAACCACGTGGGGTGAGAACTATATAAATACAGTTCCCAGTGGGTACGGCCACCCAAGGGAAAAGCTCGATCAACAGGTTCAAAGGAGGCAAATACATGTTAGTCCAATAAACAGATAGATATGTAAATCTAAAAATATGCAACTAACATTATCATGCTTTGCCTCACAACTGTAACGATGCAATACTATATGCAACCATGCTATAATGGCACAATCATAAGTAGACTATTTATTCTACTTTAAACTTTGCTACTTTAGCTCATGTCATTAACTTCTAAGGTTTCTATAACCTTAGGTTTCCATCTCAAGTCCAACTTGCTTCTAAGGTGTCTATTACCTTAGGTTCACCTTACATATCACTAGTCCTCAAGGTTCTTTCTACCTGATTCCAGCTAGCCACCCGACTCGGCCACGAGTCAATCAATAGCGGATAATCCGCACTTTGCCTGGCTTGAGGTGAAGGACCCTGTCACTTGCACCTCAGCCTGCAAGCCAAGAACCACATCGCCCAACGGGCCGCCCGAAGGTCCGTGCACCGTGGTCAGGGATCCGCCAGTGGGAGAGGAACATGCCGCATACACCCATAGCCAAGATTCCCTGATAGGGAGAGGAACATGCCGCATACACCCTAGCGCTCACTTGTTCTTGCTTAATCACAATCCTCGAAGTTCTTCCGGTGGGAGAGGAACATGCCGCATACACCCGCGGAACCAGAACTATCGAGCTCACAATTACTGGGATTCCGGAATCCACTTCCCAAGTCAAGGGTCCATAACCCTATGTTATTGACCTATGTAGGTCCAATGCATTTTCCATCCTAGGTCCAACTGACTCTAGGTCTAATGCCTCAATCTCATAACCTAGGTTTACTTTAACTCTAGGTTCAGTTCTCAACCTATGTTCTGTAACACTAGGTTAGATGTTACACATCTAGATCTCGACTCTAGGTTCATACTCAACCTATGTTCTTTAACACTAGGTTAGATGCCACTCGATCTATTCGTCCTAGGTTCAACAACTCTAGGTTCATACATCATTCTTATTCCTTCTAGGTCCATGACACTAGGTTCAATGTGACCTATGTTTACTAACACTAGGTTAACATGTCATTCTCGTTCAACCTATGTTTACTCACACTAGGTTAAATGCCACTCGATCTATTTAGCATCCTAAATGTCCACATCGAGTTTATATATCCATATATCTCATAATGTTCACATCGAGTTTATATATCCATATATCTCATAATGTTCACATGTAACTAGCATTCGCTTCACTATATATATATATATAGAGTTGAACTAGAATACTATCGGTAGTAAAACGGTCGTTTTACTACCGATTTGTTTTCGATGATAGAGCTTCCAAATTGACGATCGACTCCGTTGAACATGATCTATATCATTTGAAGTGTTTAGAAATCAAATTTCAAATCTTTTCGACTTCATTTGCCTAATGATCAAACGGTTTCAAAATTTATAATTTTAATGGTCGATAAGAGGCGTTTTCTCGTTTAACGGCGTAAAGATATCCAAATCAATTGAATTTTTGTTAGAAAATTCTTTAAACTATTTAAAACAAGATCTATACTCTTGATCTTGATTACAAGACTCCTATTATCATTTTTTAAAGAGTATTCATTTTCAGCCATTCATTTTTATGTCCACTTGATGGATAAAAGAACAATATCGAAAGTGCGTGAAATTTGATTTCTAGGTAGTTTAAATAGTTTAGATCATATTTAACGGAGCCGATCATCAATTTGGAAGCTCTATCATCGAAAACAAATCGGTAGTAAAACGACCGTTTTACTACCGATAGTATTCTAGTTCAACTCTATATATATATATATATATATATATATATATCGAGTTGAGCTAGAATACTCTTAAGAGCATCGAGCCTATTTTACTCTCAAGTTGTTTTCGATGATAGAGCTTCCAAATTGATGATCGGCTCCGTTGAACATGATCTATACCACTTAAAGTATTTAGAAATCAAATTTCAAATATTCTCGACATCATTTGCCTAATGATCAAAGGGTTTCAAAATTTGTAATTTTAATGGTGGATAAGAGACGTTTTCTCGTTTAACGGTGTAAAGATATCCAAATCAATTGAATTTTTGTTAGAAAATTTTTTAAACTATTTAAAACAAGATCTATACTCTTGATCTTGATTATAAGACTCCTATCATCATTTTTTAAAGAATATTCATTTTCAACCATTCATTTTCTGTTCACTAGATGAATACAAGAACAATATCGAAAGTGCGTGAAATTTGATTTCTAGGTAGTTTAAATGGTTTAGATCATATTTAACGAGCCGATCGTCAATTTGAAAGCTTTATCATCGAAAACAACTCGAGAGTAAAATGGGCTCAGATTTTAAGAGTATTCTAGCTCAACTCTATATATATATATATATATATATATATATATATATATATATATATATATATATATATATATGTAAACATGCATTTCTTTATTGTTAGCTACATGCATCATCTGGAGGTTACAGTTTACTTTGAAATGCAGGCGACCTAGTCGCTTCGGTAAACACAACCCACCTTAACTTACTCTCCGATTGCTCGTAGTCACTTGCAATCGGCCGCCCGCGGCACCCGTATCCGGTTCGGCCCGATCTTGCAATCGCACCCCAACCGTGCACCTAATCGTGATCCCGAAAAGTATAGGTCTACGAGTTTGATGCGATGCCGCGAATCTGTTTCCATAATTTTACGACTTCGTCTCGGCCCTCTAGGCAAAAACGAAGCCTAACGTTCGTTTCTTTAATAACTTCACAACGGCTCGACGGATCGCCGGACCGACTTCACCAACGCGTTTCGTTACCTATCAATTAGGTTTACGGTGGGTCAAATTAGATCAAACCCTACTATTAGCGAAAATTACATTTCTAAACCCTATAGATTTACTATTGCAAAAATTACTAAATTAACCTATAATTTAGGCAATAAAGCTCTAATTAGCATGCTAGGATTCCTCTAAATCCATTTTTAGAGCATATAAACCAAACCCTAAACACTTACCATCATTGTGAACGCCGAGTCGAAAATACGCCGCTCCAACGGGCGCATGAAAACTCGATCCGTCGCTCCCAACGTGTTCGCAAGATTGTTCTCCGCCAACACCGCGAATTTGAGCGAGAAATATAGAGAGATGAGAGAGATATTTAGAGAGAGAAAGAGAAGGTTTTTCCCTCTCTCAAGTGTGCGTGAGTGTGTGGGTGTGTGGCTGCACGTTGAGGGAGAAGAAGCAATAGCTTCTTTATTAAGCAACTCCCAAAAACACTATTTATACTATTCACCTCAGCTTTCAGCCGAAGCTTTGATACTTTCGCCTGCCCTTCCGGATGTCCGATTGAGCTCAAATTTGACAGTTATGTTCGTTTTTACATAACTTAACAGAAGAAATTTAAATCTTTCAGTTTCGACTCCGTTTGGTCACTGAAAGCTCTACCGAACTATAATCACTATCAGATGGCATTCGGATTTTATTTCTCATCTTCCGAGTGTCAGAACGGCACGAAACTTTAAATCTAGCATCTTAATAATAATTCTGACATATCCTCCAATTTTCATAATTTTCTGACACTGTGCATTTTCTGCTAATTTATCTGTCCGGTTTCTCGCAGAAAATTCAAAACCTTCTGTTTTCATTCCGATTTCGGCACAGGTCATTTCCGACTTATGCTTTACTCCTCTAAATCCAATAAAAATAGTATCTCACACTATTTTTATTTATATTCACTTTTAAATTAAAATCCGGCATATTACAATGCCAATCATTATTACTGCAGACATAGTCATTCTCAAAATGCGCCACCGTCGACCTCACGTGCGCAACCCTCGACGTCACACACGCAACCCTCGACGTTCCGTCCGCAACCCTCGACGTCACGCGCGCAACCCTCGACGTCACACGCGCAACCCTCGACGTCCCGTGCGCAACCATCGACGTCCCGTGCGCAACCCGAGACGTCACCCGCGCAACCCTCGACGTCACACGCGCAACCCTCGACGTCCCGTGCGCAACCCGAGACTTCACGTGACGAAATCGCGATATTTCATACACCAACTGACAATTACGATTGGGGGTAAAAAATTTCGCTTTACTTTTGTTAATTGATAGTAAGTGAAATGTCTCCGTCTTGTAGTAAACATTCGTGCGCTATTGCAGGCTATCTACTTCCTATGCTAATTGGAATGAAGTTCTTGATAATATAGTCGAGAAAAGAGATGATAACGTCGATGAGAATTGGAATGATGTCCCTATTCATAATCCTTTTGGTGGTAATGAGGATTATGGTAATGACGATGATAGTAATGAGGATGATGAATCCATTCATGAGGACGAGGATTGGAATGATCTAGCTGACGACATTGAAGATGATCACGATGGTGGATTAAATTGCCTGGCTAATGCGATGTACAGTTTGAATGATGACCAAGTAAGCAACGAGTATGTAGACAATCCGACGAAGAACTTGATTTCATTGACCTTCCGGAGCTATATCCAACAGATAACAATTGGATACAAGAGTATGTTGTCAATTCGTCTGAGTTTGATAGTAGACGTACCAATAATGATCTACCAAGCATTGACGGGACTTGGCTTCGTCTAACGTTTTATGAAAAGGCATCTTTAGTGGACGCTCTCGATCAATGGCATATTACTCACAATGTTCAAATGAAGGTTGTAAAATTCACTAGAACAACTTATACTGTAAAATGCACAGTTGAGGGATGTCCTTGGAGATTGCACGCTTCGGTCCCTAAAGATGCAACATATTTCAGAGTGAAGACATATGTTGGGCCACACACTTGTGTTATTCCCATTCTAAATGCGGTGCACCGTAACTGTACTTCAAATCTAATATGCCAATTGATTCTCCCCCAAATGAAGGCAAGACTTAATATGATGCCAAAAGAAGTGCAGGAAACAGTGCGAGCCACTTTGCATGTTGAAATTAATTATTGGAAGGCTTGGCTAGCAAGGAGTAAAGCACTGCAGATCATCTATGGGAGTTGGGAGCACATACACGTACGTGCCCCTATCTTACAATGTTGAAGAGTAGTAATCGTGGAACTTATTGGCGGCTTGATCATAGGTGGCCAGAGTCGGGAATATTCCAGTTTGGTCGATTATTTTGGTCATTTGGTCCTTCTATTCGTGGATTCGCACATTGTCGGTCGTGAGTATTGATGCCACTCACTTATATGGCAAATACGAAGGCCACGCATTGATAGCCACTGGAGTCGATGCAAATGATAGCATTTTTCCTTTAGCGTTTGCAATCTGCGAAGGAGAAAATGGTGCAAGTTGGCGGTGGTTTTTACAAAACTTGCAGCATTATGTTACACGCAATCGAGCGGTTTGTTTTATATCTGACCGATTTAGTGGGTTAAAGGAAATAGTGGCTGAGATATATCCTCCGAGACAGGGCCATGTACACCGGTGGTGTCTTCGACACATGAAAGCAAATATGAATAAACGTTTTAAAAATTATTCAATATTAGATAAATTTTATAGCATTGGATGTGCTCCAACACCGGTAGAGTATTATAAGCTGAAAGAAGAGTTAAAATCGCTAGATGAGGATGCGTGAAAGTGGGTCGACTAACTCGAAGTTTACAAAGAGTATTGGGCTTGGGCATTTGATGGTGGCCGCCGCTTCGG
Source organism: Aechmea fasciata (assembly GCA_025177825.1). Classification (NCBI taxonomy): domain Eukaryota; kingdom Viridiplantae; phylum Streptophyta; class Magnoliopsida; order Poales; family Bromeliaceae; genus Aechmea; species Aechmea fasciata. The sequence goes on along the minus strand of CM045940.1, from coordinate 6,978,483 downwards.
GTTGATGACCACGAATATGTCGGAGAGTTTAAATGGGGTACTTAAGGGCCTGCGTGCTCTGCCTATAACGGCATTTGTCGCGGAGACTTTTTACAAGCTGAATAGCTATTTCGTAAAGCGTTGTGAAAACGGTGAAAGTATGACGGCCACAATCACACCTAAAATACAAACTAGGATTACATTGAATATGATGATGGCGCGGGGACACATGGTTTACCGATTCGGGCCATTAAAGTTCGAAGTACAAACAGGACACTCCAATTACAGTGTAGACATGAATGGATCAGAGACGGACTGTGATTGCGGCGAATTCAAGCTAACGGGCATACCGTGCTCGCATATTTTAGCAGTTTGTAGTAATTCGCAAATTGGTTTAGATTATCACAGTCTTTGTTCCCATTGGTATACTGTAGAGTGTTATCCCCAGTCATACGCACCGTTGTTCCATCCAGTTCCAGACAGACGCTACTAGCCACGACCCCAGGGCCCACCCATTGTACCGCCTCCTGTGCGAAGGAAGAAAGGTCGACCACGATCAACATGTATTCGGAATATAATGGACGAAACGAGTGGCCGACGAACCACATGTGGTATCTGTAAGCAGAGGCCATTATAGAAATACGTGTCCTCAGAACACCGAGAGAGCATCGACATCGAGACGCCGACGTAGGATTGATACCTATCTTACTGTATTTATTATTCTTGCAATAATTCAATATTCATTGTGTGATTTTTAATATGTTACTAATTAAAATTTCTTGTAAAATGCAGATGGCAGAGCTAGAGGACGCGGGACCAGTTGATGGGACGGTCCTGACCGAGCAGCATATCCATAGGTTATCATTCATCACTACTCAGGTGAGCACGAAAATTTATTTTTTACATGGTTATTCTTATCATATATCAGCACTGTTCTAACTAACTTTGTTGTCACTGTAGAGATATCGCGCCGTGCAGTTCACAGAGCATGGGCGCAAACTAAACTATTGGGAGCTATCGCATGACGCTGTGCTTGATCTGCTCCGCCTGGCTGATTTTTATTATATATCTCGAGTCAGACGTCTACAGCTCGACCAGGCCTTTTTAGGAGCGTTGGCGGAGAGATGGAGACGGGAGACCCAGACATTCCACTTCCGCCATGGGGAGATGACGATTACACTTCAGGACGCGGCGGTTATTGCTGGTCTTCGGGTCGATGGAGAGCCGGTGACGGGGACGGCAGTGTATCCATGGGAGGAGATTTGCCAGGTATTGTTAGGGGCCGTTCCGGATGATATCGTAGCCGCGTATTCGGCTTGATTGGATATACCAAATAGTTTCATCATATTCCAGCAGATGCTCCGGCGGGATTACTTGCATACACTGCACGCGCATACATATTGTATCAGATTGGTTGTAGTCTTTTTCCAAACCCCACCGGTAGCAGAGTTCATCTGAAGTGGCTTCCACTTTTGGCCGATTTTGATGTATGCGGCGGTTTAGCATGGGGAGCAGCATGCCTGGCGTATCTATATCGGGCTCTCGGCTCAGCTGCAATCAATGGAAAAGTCGAATGCTGTTGCTTCGCGACCTTAGTCCAGGTATAATTAGTAATATATACTAACTGGTATGACATTGCATCTCCTATTATCATTAGTATCTAACAATTGTCATTTATTTATTTATAGATCTGGGAGTGGGACCATCTGCACGTCGGCCGACCTACTGGCGTTCGATTTGATGCCGACATGGCTGATCGCCCTATGGGGTGCCGGTATGATATTTAAATTTTCAACAGAATTTACACGCTCTATGTATATATTTTTTTAACTATCACGCATACTTTTAAAATATTAGGTGGGCGAACGCCGGCGGGTTACGCTTTCGAGCAAACGTTAGGACGGCGGATATTGATTTCTATCGAGATGAGTTGGATCAGCAGAGAGAGACTCAGGTACGATATTGTCAAACAGTTTAAAATATAATACCGTATTAATTCATTCATCTGAGTTATTTTGTCTTATTCACAGATGACGTGGCGGCGTATTACGAGATGAGATTATAGCCGTGTCGCCACCATTACGTGTAATGTGCGGTGAGGTTTGGCGAGCTAGGACGACACCGATATCATTTCATATCGTCGAGCTTCACGTGCGGATCGAGTCTTGCGGCTTTGGTCTCCTACGCATATACCGATTCATGTGGAGGCCATCCCGCGTGTTACTTCTCGGAGCGGAATGATGAGGATTGGGCACGGTTCATGCCGCACACATCGAGAGATGGGCATAGACTAGAGGGCATTATAGAGCAAAGATCCGATTGTCGGTGATGATCGGTGCGGGCGCATCGATTTATATGGATTGCATCGAGATCACTAGACGATGGATTTCTCGTCCTGTTCAGCGTCCACCGTTGACTTACCAGCCTCGTGGCCAGACCGAGAGAGCTTTGGTACGATCAATCGGGCAATTCAATATTTTATTAACTCTTATGTATAATATAGATTGCCTAAGTTTAATATATTGTGTCAAATGCAGGTGGACGCTATACGCCTGACACAAGCCAGGATGTGGCGATTGGTTCATGATCCACCTTCCGTAGATGGTTGGGTACAGACAACGATAGACATGAATATGGATCTTGAGAGTGTACTGGAGTACATTCCTACTATACCAGTACCAGTCGCTGCTGATGTCAGTGGTCGAGATTATGGAGGAGTATCGACATCGGGTCATCATCACCGTGATGCTTCGACATCTGCTGGACCATCGGGCCTGTGAATATCACGATCCCCATCTCCTCCTGATGATGCTGATATGCACGCCTCCCCTGATATGCCACCCGCCCCTGAGAGATTACCGCTACGGCCGTTGGACTTGTCCTTGTTGCCGCCGCCAGCCTCTAGAGATAACCTGAGATTCGTCTATTCTCGACGTCCCCCCGCGTCATCATCACAGTCCGGGCGTACATCTACACCGGCCACTACCGACGACGACGAGCCTCAGGCGGTACCGGATCATCCAGAGGGCATTATGATTGCAGAGCTCGATGAGATGGCCGGTATCGAGGCGCTTGATGAGGTACCTATTGCTGAGGGTGGGCGTGGACGTGGCCGAGGACGTCGAGGGCGAGGGCGAGGGCGAGGCAGATCGAGAGGCTGAGACTATTGATTGTATATTTTTTGTTTAGTTCGCTTATACTTTGTATTGTTTTATATAATACTTAATTTACATCATATTTGTATATTTCTGGGGTTTTTTGACGAAATTATATTTTTTGTTGAGTTTATCTTGTTAATCCACTCGTGATGGTATGTTTCTTGTTGGATTCTACGTCTTATTGGAAAATATTGCGTCAAAGTTGAACTCTATCGGTGAAATTGTATATCTCGTTAAATTTCTTGTATGAAAATCTTGTATTTTGCTGCATTTTGTTTGGATATCTGACGAAAATTTTTTCCTGTTGAGTTACTCTTCTTAATCCACTCGTGATTTTATGTTCCTTGTTGGATTTTATGTCTTATTGGAAAATATTGCGTCAAAGTTGAACTTTTTCGATGATATTATGACTCATTGGATTTTTTGTATGAACAACTTGTATTTTGTTCGATTTTGATTGGATTTTTGACGAAATTTTCTTCCTGTTGAGTTTCTCTTGTTAATCCACTCGGGATGGTATGTTTCTTGTTGGATTCTATGTCTTATTGGAAAATATTGCGTCAAAGTTGAGCTAGTTGATATCGATGAAATTAGATTGGTTTCTTGTTGGATTATATTGCCTGCTGCTGCTGCTGGTTTTGGAATTGATTTTTTGTCGAAATTTGGCTAAGTCCCAGGTGTACATAGAGAAGGCGGTGAACCATTCACCGCCTTCTCTGTAAGCACTAAAGACGGTGACTCGTTCACCGTCTTTAGTGCTACGAAGAAAGGCGGTGAACCATTCACCGCCTTCTCTGTGTCCCGCCTTACCGCCTGCGCGGGGGGATTGCAGAGAAGGCGCCTTCTGAGCTCGTTCTGTGTGATGGCTACAGAAGGCGATGAACGATTCACCGCCTTCTCTGGGACCTCGAGAAGGCGGTAAACGAATTACCGCCTTCTCTGGGGTATTGAGAGAAGACGGTTAACGAATCACCGCCTTCACTTGGGACATTGTCCGCCTTTGTGGCACCGCGGCGGGTCTCCGCGCGGGTTTTTGGGCAGAAGGCGGAGCGGGGACGTCTAGAGAAGGCGGTGAATCGTTCACCGTCTTCATGAGGCGCCCAGAAGATGGTGAACGATTCACCGCCTTCATAGCAAAATCCTACGTGGCCGCCGATGTAAGATACCGAACTTCAGAAATCATGAAGTTGCGGTAGAAAGTAGTATATCGGATTCTCAATTTAAAAATAAATATAAATAAAAATAGTGTGAGATACTATTTTCATTGGATTTGTAGAAGTAAAATATAAGCCTGGATTGACATGTGCTGAAATCGGAGCGAAAACAGGAGATTTAGAATTTTCTGTTGGAAACGGGACTGATAAATTAGCAGAAAATGCACAGTGTCAGAAAATTACGAAAACTGGAGGGTATGTCAGGATTATTATTACGAGGCTAGATTTAAAGTTTCGGGCCATTCTGACATCCGGAAGATGGTAAATAAAATCCGAATGCTATCTGATAACGATTACAGTTCGGTAGAGCTTTCGGTGACCAAACGGGGTCGAAACTGAAAGATTAAATTTTTCTGTGTTAAGTTAACTAAAACCGAACATAGCTGTCAAATTTGAGCTCAAACGGACATTCCGAAGGGCAGGCGAATGTATCAAAGCTTCAGCTGAGAGTTAGATATGAATAGTGTGTGAATAGTAGTGTTTGGAGATTGCTTAATTAAGAAGCACCAGCAGCTTCTTTTCCTGCCTCCCCAAACCGAGCACCACTCCCACAATTCACACGCACACTTGGTGAGGAGAGAGAAAACCCTCTCTTTCTCTCTCTAAATAGCTTCTAATCCTCTTGGCCATTTTCTCCCAAATTCGCGGCATAGGCGGCGAGCGATCTCGCGAACGCGTTGGAGGCGACGGATCGAGCTTTCGTGCGCCCGTTCGAGCGGCGTATTTTCGTCTCGCGTTCACAATTTGGGTAAAATGCTTAGGATCTGATTAAATCCTTAATACTTAGTATTCTAATGACCTCTAGAGCATTACTAGCATGTTGCTACATTTAATTTGGAATAATTAGAGGTTAATTTCATGCTAGGGTTCAAAATTGGGGTTTTCGAAAATATTGGGTCTTGATCTAGTTTGACCCCATATCTGACAAATTGTTAGGTATTTGAACGCGCAGGAAGCGACGATTCGTCGATCCGACGAGCGGTTTGTGAGATCCGAGCAAAACGAAGGCTAGCAGCTTCGTTTTGGCCTGAAGAGTAAAAGTAGTGGTTGGAGGCTACGAAATCAGAACTCTAGCCTCTTGGTAACGTTAAAAGGTGGGGGGTGCCATTCCGAAGCCGTCGGGCTACCTTCTATGTTTAAGTCTCATCATTGGTCATTTTGCATATACATGTATATATGTGTAGTTTCATGCATAGTAAGGTTTTGTAGTCGTTTTATTATTCTTGCATGCTTCTTGATATTGTAGCATCAAATGATTTGACAAGTTAATATAGGAGGCATGAGAATTATTGTATGACACTAAACCTAGAGATAAGTTAGAAAAGAACTTGATCTTGCATGAATGACATTGAATTATGACATAGTGTGATAAGTTAGCAAAGAACTTGATCTTGCATGAATGACATTGAATTATGACATAGTGTAGAAAACACTAATGACATATGATTCAAGTATAGAACTCGATGAATGAGATTGACATTATGACATAGTGTAGAAAACACTAGTGATATGTGATTCAAGTAGAGAACTTGATGAATGACAATGACATATAACATAGTGTAGTGACACTAGTGACATGAAACCAAGTAAATTACTTGATGACAATGATATTGAACATAGTGTTAGAAAACACATGTACAGTGATACCCTTGTATGGATGCCCTCCAAAGTGGAGTAGATGATCATACTCACACAGTCTGCTCAGCGCTCGTGGTGGTCGCTCCACACGAGTAGTGCGAGTCTCCGGAGGTCTTGGCACGTGATTCGATAGGGATAGCCTATGTGGGGTCCCGCAGACAACCCATTGGGTTGAGTTGTGTTGAGTCGTGGGCGTGCCTACGGGCTAGCCATGGATTGGGTAATAATTCAAGAACATAAATAGTATTTCATACATAATCGATTGGACATAGTAGCATGTTAGATACTTCATAGCTACATTATGATCTTGTTGTTTCAGGCATAGCAGTAGTTGCATTACTTATATTATGTTTTATTTACAGCTTTAAATTATCTATCTATCTATCTGCTTTTGCCTGCTTAGACCTAGTGGGGAGATCGGTGGGGTCGGTGGTCGAGCCCACTGGGAACTAAGGAAGTTAGTTCTCACCCCACTCTATTACAGGTTCCAGCGCGCAGGCGGCCGGTGAGGATCGTGGCATGGGCATCGCGCCCTAGTTGATAGTAGCCGCCTATGCATTAGAGTCTACCCGGTATACATTTTGGTACTACTTATACTAGCAAGGAAACAACTTGTATTTTATTTTGGGAGATGAATATGTATTTATATTTTGAAGTAAAAGAATGTAAATGGCATGTAAATGAATGATGCTCAAATGGTTGTAATAGATAGACTCTTCTCTCTTTATGTTACTTGTATGCTTACTTGTACCTTGCTCTTCTTGTTGTTTGCACCTTTAGGTGCATCGTCTCGTCATGTATGTTATAGAATTCTTTTTCCGGGCAATTCTTTGTACATGACTTGTTGTCGAGCCTTGGGCGGACAGGGGAGGTGCTGTCCGTTCGGCGCCTGATCGGCGCTCCCGAACCGAACCAAATTGGTAGCGGTCTCGGGGCGTGACAGCCGAGCTGGCGCGAGCAGAGTTAGTTTCACAAATAAAATTTTCACAGAGTTATTTCGGCAAATATGGAATTTCACAGGGTCATTTTCAAAAAAAGTCCTCCAAATACTGCTAGGTTGCACGTTGACTTTTCTTGTTTATATATATATGTATGTATGTATGTATGTATGTATAGTGGGTTCCTTTTTCTTTTCTTTTCTTTTTTTCGACGTCATATCTATTCGTTGTAATGATTCATCTTCTTTTTCCCCGCTTTCTCTGTTGATATTTTGTTTTTCATTATTATTGTTAAATTGCACACAAATTTTCCATAGTTTTCTGCATTGCAAGTATTCAATACATTTATTTATTTATTTATTTTTAATTTTTCAGTGTAGTAATGGCAGCTCTATTTGGTTAAATTTATTTTTGACAAATATAGCGTGACGTCTACCAGCAATTTTCTGTCTACACGGGCATATAGTATTTCGGCTGAAAATAAAGGGCCGGTGCGGATAAATAAAATAATATATAATTATTTAAAATTTAAAATTTGAAATGTAAATTTAAAAATATTATACATTCGAAAAAATCATTAGCTTCTCAATAAAATTAAAAATATAATACATTCAAAAAAATCGTTAACTTCTCAATATCAAAATATTTACCAACTCAATATTAAAAATTAATTAATATTAAAATTTATTTTAAAAAATTAAAAACATAATACCTCAAAAATAACCGTTAACTTTTCAATATCAAAATATTGGCCAACTCAATATCAAGAGTTTATATTTCAAATAAAATAATTTAAAAAATTTTAAAAAAATTGATTAGAAGGCTAATTAGTGAAAAAAATTAGTGTAATTAAAAAAAAAACTTCTTTTCCTTTTTTTTTATTTGCTTACGAAATAGTAAAATGATTAATAAATTTCTGTATTGAAAGCGTCGGCTGGGAGACGGGGCTGTGGCTGCGGCGGCGTCGGCCTCCGCATTGACGTCGGCATTAGCGTCGACTGCAACTCTCCAACCGCTCGATCTACAAACACCTGACTCCACAAATTATTCTAGCAATTTGTCAGTTTCTTCAGTGAAAAAGAATTAAATGAAGTGAGCAGACCAATTGAATGTGTTCTTGTTTTGGTGAAAGAAAGCTACGCGCCAAAAAACCTCAGCCAAACAAAGACAGGAAAACTTAATACAGGAAGAGTCCCAACCAGGGAGTCGAATCACACTTAGAACCCGAAACCCCAATTCATCTCATTGATGGCTCAAACTTTAATAAGTGGTTTGATCAATTTCTACTATCAGCTTTCATCGAATGAAAGTTTGATTTGTCATGATAGTCTCTTAAAGCAGCATTTAATTTGTCAACATAAGCAAGAAGTTATTGTAACCAATGTTTGCACGGCAATTTTATTAAAACAGAACTGTTTTGTAAGTTCATATATAAACCTTGGACAGATATGAAGTTCAAGCAGCACTCTAGAAACCCACATATGGAAGTCATTGGGATACACATCAGCATTCTAGACTCTCACAGAAGGAAGGTGACTGTAACCTGTAGAACTTGACCGGATTGATTAATGAAATCTGAGCTATCAATTCGGACAAACTGAAGTTTAGTGACCACAGTGAAATAAACTCCACAGCTTGTGGGAACTTCCTTACATAATATGCCCTTTTGCTTGTCAAGCACTGTATTTACAATATTCAAATTATCTCGTCTCCCAGTGCAAAGAAAACATGTCAATCCAACGTGCTGACCAAACTAATCAATGACTATAACAGTATACAACCAAATCATAACTCCTCTCCGACCTTCGTATGTATAATGAACATATAAGGAGAATCACAACAAACCTGGTATGCAACAATGAAAATGCGTATGGAAAGGAAGGCATGGTGGGCTATCTGACTCCCCCCGCAAAGACCGTTACAGTTATCTGATAGATCAGCTAAGACATGGGAGCTGCATCCTCCAAACCATTTACTTTGGCATTCGGTCCAATAACAACCTAGAAGCGGATGACAGAACATTAATGCAACATTGTGAACATATCATAAGTCCCACTTAATGCCTACACTATACACATAAAAAGATACAACAATATGTGCCACTCTCGCTCCGACTATCACCCCACTTATGAAAAAAAGATCTAAATTCGACTGAAAAAAAAAAATTTGAAGAAAAAAAATAGGAGCAAATGGCGTTCGCTGCTAGGGTCCCGCCCTCCGCTGTTCGAACCACCACCGCCATCGCAACGCCTGCTGTCCCCCGCCACCGCCACTGCCACCACCACCGCCGCCCCAACCTCCATCCTTTCATTAGCCCTCTCCCCGCCTACCGCCGCTCGCTCTCCACCCGCGCGTAGACCCTCCCCTCGGTCCGCCCTCGATGCCCCCGCGGCCCTCGCCGTTGCTGCTGCCGCTGGCTCTCCCTTGCCGACCCCGGGCGGCGGCTAGAGAGAGAGGGGGGCTAAGATAGAGAGGAGAAGGGAAGAGAGAGAGTATGGGAGAGGAGGAAAGAGAGAGAAATAGGAAACCTCGGGAATAAGAGAGAGGGGGGGAGTTAAATCTAGGGATGGGAGAGAGGAAAGAGAGAGAAATAGGGAACCTCGGGAATAAGAGAGAGAGAAAGAGAGAGGGAGGAGTTAAATATGGGGAATAAGAAACTGAACCTCGGGAATAAGAAACTGTTTTGAAAAATCTCGGTCCAATCTGGTCAATCTCGGGAATGAGCCCTATTTCTTGGGAAGGAGCCAAGGAGGGCATAGAAAAAAATGAGCAAGACGTAGAAGCACAAAAAAATGCCACATATACCCGAAAATAGGGTAAGTTAGGTCTAAAAATTTTCAATATCAATAATAGGGAGTGTAAGAAATAACGAAGTAGAAAAAAGGAAAAAGGATTCAACTTTGTAAGCAACATCAAAACTGAAACAGTAAATTGTAAAGCCAATGGGTAATAAAAGAAGAGAGCTAAATCCGGAAAAACTACTGCTGAAAACTGGTAGAAAAAGAAGACTATAAAACATCAGAAAATGCGGCAGCTAGGCTCAGGTATTATAGGCAAGTAGTTTATGCAATGAAAAAAGATATGCAGGAGGATTGGTCCATTAGTTAAAGAAGCATCCCGCGAGCCAACCGATCTAAAAATAGTAAGTGGTTGCCATGATAAGGCAATCCAAACTTCTATTTCATCCTGCCTGCTTATCATTGTGTAGAAGAGAGGCAAGAGATGCAAATAGTAAGTAGTTGCCTATAATTAGGCCGTCCAAACTTCTATTTTATATTTTGCATCCTTTGTGCCTGACTATCATCATTGCCTAGCAGAAGGGCAAGAAATACAACAGCAATGCAAAGAAATGGGAGCCTAAAATCATTGGCGAAGTAAACAAAGACAGAAACGCAACAAAGTTTAAGCAAAACAAAACAGTAAAAACCAATAAAGATCAGCAAAGATCGCCAAAAAAGTGAAGACAAAGGGGGGAGCTAGAAGTAAGCAACGAATATCAACCTTTGTTGCTGTCAGTAGAATGAAGAGATAGTAACTGTAGGTGCAAAACGTGCACAACTCAAGAAAATACCCTTTTCTTATTTTTAGGAGATAGGAGAAGACCGTAGCATGCAGCAAGTAAAAAAGAGACCTTTTGTGATGTTATAGTCGCAAAACGTGCACAAATGAAGACAATACCCTTTTTTGTTTTGGGGAGACAGGAGCAGACTGCAGTATGCAGCAAGTAATAAAGAGACCAATTTATAATAGTTCTAACTGAAGCTTGGCACTCTCACAGAAGTGAAAAGTGAAGGCAACAGTGGGAAAATCAGGGTAATTAGTACTGTGCAGAGTGAGACAGCACGTAAAATCCAAGAGGATTACAGTGTAATCTGTTAAAATCAAGTTGAAGAGAAATAAGTGGAAATCTTTTGGAACTCTGAGGGGATCTTCTTTACAGTGCAAGACAGGCAGAAAACTCCAAGAGAATTTCAGTTTAATCTAAAAACAAAATAGAAGGGTAATGATTAAAAATATTTTGAAACTTAGGTAGGAATCTGTTAAATTTTTTTGAAACTCTAAGAGATCTGTTAAAACAAAGCTAAGAGATCTGTTAATATGAAGCTGAAGAGTTTTGAAAAATCCAAGGAGATTTTTTTTGAAGCTCTAAGGAGATTTCCACAGAGCAAGACATGCAGAAAAATCCAAAAGACAAAATGAAAGGAAAAATGAGTAAAAATCTTTTGAAATGAGTGGGGATCTGTTAAAATCTTAGAGAGGCAAGCTCTTCCCAACCACGGTCCAATGGAGTGGCAGAGACCTCCACAAACTTCGATGGCCACTGTCCAATAGAGGGACTATGCTATCCGCGCGGTCGAACCAAAGGGAGGAGCGATCTAGAGAGAGATCGGAGATCTTACCTCCATAGGTAGGAAGATAGGGTAGAGAAGGGTGTACTCAGGCATCCGCGGTCGGTCCAACGTAATAGGCATAGGTGTAACACGGTTGATGGGTTCATCCCGTATGTGACTGGCGGAGATCCAGAGAGGCCACGATAGGTAGGGTGATAGGGCACTCATGAGCGAGAGGAGAGAGGTAGAGGGCGTGGAGAAGATGCCTCGAAGCATACAGGGCCGGCGAGAGAGGGCGCGGAGGAGAGAGAGAAGGGGTGGAGAGACGCCTGGAAGAGGCGTACAGAATCGGCGAGAGGAGAGAGGGAGGGTGGGGAGACACGCCTCGGAAACCAGCGAGAAGAGAGAGGGATGGCGTGGAGAGGCGCATCGGAAGAGGCGGGCGTGTGGGGAGGAGAGAGAAAGAAAATTAGGTTTTAGGCTAAGCAGAAGAAACAAAAAGGAAAAAATATTAAAAAATAAAAAAGAGTTAGGAAGAAGATAAAAAAAAAAAAAAAAGACGGGGAGGCCAGACAGAAAAGACAAAAAAAAAAGGAATAAGCTGAGAAAACAGCAAAACAGATGTGGAGGCCTAAAATGACGCCACGTCCATTGTCACAACCATCAAATTATGTATTTGTATGGATTAGATGTTGGTGTGCACCCTCCAATATTGATGAGACAAATTAAAGAGGACGCTGCTGCACACCACGCTTTTGCCAAGTCACGTGATGAGTTTACCGTTGGGCCAAAGGGTGTTAATCTAGAAGATAAAAAGGCTTTATGAGAATCTGTATGAGTGAGTTTTTGTGCACTAAAGTGATCTTGGCAATAAATATAAGCTCTTTGGAGGTGACTTGTGCCTTTTAAAGGTTGCTACAATTAATCTGTTTACCGAGGAAGAAGACTAGTATGTTTTGAACGAAGGAAAATAAAAGAAAATTTGAAAAATTATTTCTATCTAATCAAACAGCCCTAGGCTGTTGCACTTGGACCGCCAAGTAATAGCGAGGGAATTTTTGAGGAAGACCCTACAGTGCAGTAGGGGTAATATGAGGATTGACGAATTGTCGAAGCCGGCTTTCTTTTGTCCTACTCTTTAATTTAATGTTTTCTATTTTTTCTATTGTTATTATGTTCGGGTCTCTTGATGTTTCTCTTTTTGTCTCCCTCTCTCTCTTCTTTTCTTTTTTTTTATTTATTTATTTATTTATTGAGATCCCTGCTTGTATAGTAGATATGATGCGTTTGTGAATTTAACGGTGTAAAATAATCCAAATCTGATAAAATTTTTATGAAAAATTCCTTTCACTATTTAGAGTAAGATCAGTATCTCTGATCTTAAATTTAAATTTTTTTATCATCATTTTTTATGAGATTTTTATTTTCAGCCATTCATTTTTCGACTACTCGTTTGATAGGTAAATGATGTCGCAAAATTATAAAATTTAGCTTTTAAATACTTTCAATAGTGTAGATCAAATTTAACGGAGCCGATCGTCGATTTGAAAACTACATCATTGAAAACAACTTAGTAGCATAAAGGCATCCGTGCTACCTATAGTATACCAGGCTAGCTCGTTATATATTGTGTTTATATATCCACAAATTTTTTTTTCTGTGCCTCCCTTTTGTATTTAGGATTTGCGTATATACTTTTGCATTTTGCTCTATATGCTGATTTCAGTTCAAATATTGTTGCTTATCTTTATGTTTATAGTGCTCAGTTATAGGTATTTATATTCTGTATTCTGAACATTCAAACAACAAGAGATCAAAAAATTATCCCCGTTATTTTTAAACACGTGCATTTTCAGAAGATTAAGAAGTTAAAGACATATATGAAAATAACAAGAATAGCTAGTGATTTAGTAAATATATTAATATAATTTAAGAATTTAAATGCCCATCATGTTATGATGCTTATACCAATCACAAACTTGGTATATGATCTGACCAATTAATATATTATCTTATCATTATACCAAATATTTTATTAACTGTCCAAAATTAGAAAGTTAGTAAAACTCAAGCACAAGCATTTAAATTTAAGATGAAACTTCAGATATCTGCTATGGTTTATTCTCGTGGTTTTTATTTTCACTTTTCATTAGCATTGTCATTATCTCATCCATTAAAACTATCACATGCTGCTCATGTGCATTGGAGGTGTTCCGAAAAGGTTGATACGAAAGTTCTGAAAAATCAATAAGAAAGTCGTCAGTCATCATCGGACTTAATCCGGAATGTTTTTGGAGTCCCCAATAGCGAAAAAAAATAACGATCTGCCATGCACGTGCATGACACGTGACAATTATAATGAAAAATGGTGACAGTGCTAATAACAAGCATAAACAGAAATTGTAAAAATACTTGAGTGAACCTCCGGACACTAAAATGAAAAAACTGTAAACTACGTATTGGGTATCTAAGATTTTTCTTAAATTTAATAACACTTCAAGTAATCCACTTTTGACAGTAAAATAATTGTTGGTTATTAGTAATCCGTGCTGCTCTCACTATAGCCCATATTATATGTGAATATGATATCGGCATATCATTTGTCGACTAGGACTAGAATGTTCTTATGATTACATAAGAATATGTAACGTTAAGAAAATGTATGCCATACACCTCGCTGGGATAGTAGCTCAATTGGTCAAAGTACCGCCTTGTCAAGGTGGAAGCTAGTGTGGTTCGAGGCCCATCAATCAGGAACTAGGATCCAATAAATTTATCAATTTATCTCTCTTTTCACGAAAAAGGGAACACGAAGCAAGATCTAATCCCTGGCGGGGATCCTTATTTCTTTTGTTTTTTATTTCGCATTTATCATCACACAAATACGGATATGGAATTTTCAAATCTTTCCACTACTCCCGGTTGATAAAGGAGAGATATATTGTATACACTGTCACGCCCCGAGCCCGCCAATTCGGTCGGATTCGGGCGCGCCGACAGACCGCTGAACGGACAGAGTTTCCCCTGTACGTTCAAGGCGTCGCAATCAATACAATTACAAGAGGTTCCAAACAGAATGATATTACAATCAGATTGCATAAGGAAGTATCATAAACATAAAACAGCTACTTGCTATTACATCCATTCAACCCAGATTACAATCTTTACATTTTACATTCATATTAAAACTTCCTAACACAATCTAGTTATTACAAATTTGTTTACAATTTGTTACAACTCGTTCTCCCTTGCTATACCCCTAAGCTCTGTCAACTGGGGTACTTCTATCTCTGGTCTCCTGGTAGGGCGCTATCTACTGAGCTACGCCCTTGCCTCGCGCTGCTGCCGCCGCGCCGCTCACGTGTATACCTGTACCCCCAAAAACGCAACACGGGGGTGAGAACTATTGTCCATAGTTCTCGTGGGTACGGTCACCCAAGAGAACAAATTTCGACCAATAGGTCCAAGGAGGCACTGCAGATATGTTAGTCCAAAAACATATATAGATATATAACTTGCAACTAACATAAAAACCTGCCTCACAATATGCAATATGCAATTTATTCTTTAGCTCTTAGCTTTTCTTTACTTTATTGCTATTCTTTACTTTAGCCTTTCCATTCATACCTAGCTATTTACAAGCTTAGCTATTACTAGCACTATCCATTAGCTATTTACAACTTTAGCTAGTCTTTACGTTCTTTACCTTTTGGCACTTATGCTACTTAGCAATTTATTTCTAAGGTCACTCTACCTCAGTTCACTAAGCCACCCGACTCGGTCTTGAGTCAATCCATTGCGGATAATCCGCCCGCTGTCTAGCCCGAGGTGTTGGACGTCTCGCAACTACCCCAGCTGTCAACAGCATGTCGCCCTCTGTGACTCAGCCTCATCGCGGCGAAATCGTCGCACACGCGGAACCCAGCTGTCACTTGACATAACCATTCTGGTGGCGATCGCGGCGGACTTACCCAGCGAGGACCCAAGTCATGACTTAACCATCTGGCGGCGAACTAATCGCACCTCACCCAACAATGGTTTGAGTCACTCCTTCGCCTCCTGGTGCGGCCGTATCGTACTTACCCAGCAATGGTGCCCCAAACACAGGGTGTCAACACATGGCGATCTGATCCTCACCCGGCTTAACCGGTATCGAACACATTTCGGCTCACCCACCCGGCGGCGAAATCGTCGCACAACGCCACGACGGTGGTATAGCCCTGGACGGCGAAATCGTCGCACACGCCCGACACCAACTTAGGTGTCCCAAATCTCGGGATTCCATGAATCTCCACTTAACTTGAGGGTTAGCTAGGCCCTCAAGAGACGACCCTCTAGGTCCATTGTCTTTACCTCCTAGGTCTACTTGACACTAGGGTTTATTCTTTGTCACATAACCTAGGCTTTTCTAACTCTAGATCCGATGTCATTCCAACTCGACCTATGTTTATTCATGCTAGGTCCACTGTCGTCTTTATCCAACCTATGTCCTTGACACTAGGTTCATTGTTCTTTACCTAGATCCATATGACTCTAGGTTTACTACAACTTATGTTCTTTACGCTAAGTTGGATGCCACTCGATCTATATGTGTATTAGTCCATGACTTACATTCTTACTTAGCATTCTCCTACTTGGCATTCATATACTTAACATTCTTATGTTAACCATCTCATTTACATGCACATAATTATATCTAGCATGTACTCATTATGCTAAGCATGCATTTATTCATACATTTCATTTACATGCATATTTCTATTATGCTAAGCCTATGTTCTTACAACATTCTTTACTTATCATTTCTTGCCTCATTATTTACCTCATGCTTATTCATTTCCTAGCATTTCTATATCATGCTCATTCTTAGCATTTCACACTAGGTTCTTTAGCATGCATCTCTACTTATCCATTTTACACTATGTTCTTTAACATGCAATTTCTATACATGGATCACATGCATCAAGTTGAAACCTTTACTCTTAGACATATTTAGGCGACCTAGTCGCTTCGGTAAACACAACCCACCTTATTATGCTCTCCGATTGCTCGTCGACACTCGCAATCGGCCGCCCGTGGCACTCTTGACCCGGTTTGGCTCGAACTCTTGCACGACCACCCGAACGATCTCCGAATCCCAATCTGAGACTTTGTGCCGTTGCCCCACGCCTTCAAGTTGCCCCGGTTCCGTTTTCATGAATTTTGGGCTCCTATCTTGCGTGCTGCGGACATCTGGTATGAATATATTAAATAATTAATATCTTTGTACTCGCTCGTCAGATCACCGAACCGAGCGCGCCAACGCGTTCGTTGCACCCCCAATTAGGTTTCTATGGGGTCAAATGAGATCAAACTCATCTATTTCTAAAAACCCCATTTTTAACCCTAGGTTTTGCACTTTTGCAAAACCCACCGATTTGATCCCTAGAACAAGCAATAAAGAGCTTGTCTAACCTCTAGGTACTCATCTAAGAGCACTAGAGCCATCCATAGGGTGTTTAAAACAAACCCTAGAAATCCACCATTAGAGCACCTTGAAGAACACATGACTTTCATGAGTTTCCAAGCCTCTACAAGGTTCTAAAGCTTACAAGAAGCTCAAAACTCTAGATCTAGGGTTTAGAAACCCATTATCTAAGGATCTACCATGAGAGGGAGACTAAAGCTTACCTCTACAAGCTTGCCCCGAGCTCATGGGAGAGGAGGAAGATGACCAAGAGGACCTCCTTCATCATCTTCTTCATCATCTCCATCTTCTCCTTCTTCTTTCTCTTCTTTTCCTTCTCTTTCTTTCTTCTTTTCTTGCTGTCGACAGAGAGAGGGAGAGAGAGAGAGATCAGAGGGAGTGAGAGAGAAAGAGAGTGTATTTTACCTCTCTAATCACTTAACCCCCTGCACAAAATGCTATAAGGCCCCTCAACTTCTTTTATTTCGAAGCAGTCCAAAACCGCACGCTGCATTCATCCGTACTGCAGACAACGGGTTTCTGTACCGGTATGGGATGCTCCAGAGGCAAACCCGAGAGCTGCCTCTCGGTTTCGTAGCATTTGTACCGGTATAGTTCGGCTTGTACCGGTATAACCACCAAAAATTCCACAAACCCGAGAGCTCTTCCCCTCTCGGTCAAAGTTGCTATACCGGTACAGCAACTTTGCTTGTACCGGTACAGGTTGCCCAGACTTGTGCTTTTCACGTCGTTTCGACTCTAATTCGCGCCGAACAACGCCAAAACCTTTCTAACTCTTTTAGATCCTCTTTTAACCCTTCCAAGATGCTTGGAATGGTTATTGGAACTTGTCCAATTACTCGTTCGCGCACTTTAGCCAATTTGGTTAAAGTTCGGATTGCTACATACACATTAGTACAATCGGTGGTATTACTATATTCAGTATTTTAAGAGATACTATTCACGTCTTATATATATATATATATATATATATATATATTCAATTGTTCTTGATCCATGAAATAGAGTAGAGCTATTTTATCGGAAGTACATACACAAATTGTATTCTAATTATGACTTTGTTTGTGTGTCCTCAATGAGTAATTGTAAACAATCTATCTCATTCTCATTCAAATTATAGACATCATTTTTGATGTATTCGTTTCAGTGCAAAGGAAAAGAAAAGAGACCAAGCGAGGTCTCTTTTCAGAAAGAGTCAACTCTTTTCTTATTTTTCGAAGGATCTAGTTCATGATACTTTAATTAAGTAAAGTATCATGAAAAGCAAACAGAAAAGTTTAGCGCTGTTTTCTCATTGAAAGATTGGTTATCCACTTTTGACAGTAAAAAAATTATTGGTTACTATTAATCTGTGTTGCTTTAAATATCGATGTTTTTTCGAAATGTAATGAATAGAAGAGCAACCGATAATCCACATAAAAGAGCTGCATAGCTCAATAACATCGTACTTACGTGCATCATTAACCACTAAGATTGTAGAACAGGTACTAATATTTCAAATTGAAGCATTTCAATTGAAAGACCCGACATGGCAAAGCCTTGAGTAGAAATAGTACTTGGTGCAATTATTGTGTCTAAATCATTTTGAAGGTTACGTATCTTAGAAATCATATGAACTAGTGGAGGCCCGCGCTTCGCGGCAGGAAATTTATGTTCCTAAAATTTGAAATTTACAATTTAAAAATATTAATTTTAAAAAGACATTTTATCTTAATTTAGTTAGTATATTTTGAATACATAATTTTATACAGAGTTTTGTTGAATACTAATTTTTTTTAATTCTAAACTTTTATATGCATCGAATAACTTGCTATAATTTTGATTTTTTATTATGAATTCAACTAAGTAATTCGAAATTCCATGATATTTTGAACATTATTGATTTGGCAGTGAAGTCAACTCGGATTGCAACGGTAAAGTGCAAAGAGACTTTCATTATCTCAGTCGTGCTCAAAATAAGCAAATAGAATAAAATATCAAGGCA
The DNA here is from genome assembly GCA_025177825.1 of Aechmea fasciata. Taxonomy (NCBI): domain Eukaryota; kingdom Viridiplantae; phylum Streptophyta; class Magnoliopsida; order Poales; family Bromeliaceae; genus Aechmea; species Aechmea fasciata. The sequence continues at coordinate 6,959,774 of CM045940.1, read as the reverse complement.
TCATCAAAGAGTTGGTATTAACTAATTTTGGTCATAGCTACAGCAAGGCACCATCAAAGAGTTGATTATTAACTAATTTTGGTCATAGCCACAGTAAGAAAGGAGAGCTTTATCAGCACCAACTATCTCCAGAGCTAAATTGCTACCAGTACAAACTCTACACATTCAGTTAAATGTGATGATAATATTGCCTACTATTATAGACACCTATTGGAACTAAGTCTAATATAACTTATCTTTTTGCCAAGAATTTGTGCTAAGTAAACTTTATAAGTTCCTTTGCCTCTTTCAAGATTTTCATAGAAGACAACAACTAACTCCTGAATATATATAGGGCAACAACAAACCCTTGCTCAACAATAGTAGAGAAAAAACGCCAAAACTAGGAATACTTGGTACCAAAACCAACACAAATATATAAATTTTGAGTCACTAAGAATCTATAGAATGCCTTGCTGTTAATCATTCATAATAAATAGATGAACATCAAATACTGAAGCACTAATCTTTATGATAAAGAAATGCATAGTAAACTACTAACTCACAGCTTGGAAAACGGAGGGAAAACCAAATAATTATATGAAGAAAAATGAATGATGTATGCTAAGTAATGAGCAATCAGTGAAACTATAGTTGAACCGGTCTATTTTCAATTTTTTCATCAATAAGGACATGAACAACACCCACCAACAATAGGAATAGTATGAAGCGGTTGTCTATGAGTAGACCATCCAAACTTCCACTTTTGATTATGTTTAGCTCTGTTTTCTCATTGAAAGATTGGTTATCCACTTTTGACAGTAAAAAAGGTTACTACTAATCTGTGTTGCTTTAAATATCGATGTTTTTTCGAAATGTAATGAATAGAAGAGCAACCGATAATCCACATAAAAGAGCTGCATAGCTCAATAACATCGTACTTAGGTGCATCATTAACCACTAAGATTATAGAACAGGTACTAATATTGCAAATTGAAGCATTTCAGTTGAAAGATCCGGCATGGCAAAACCTTGAGTAGAAATAGTACTTGGTGCAATTATTGTGCCTAAACCATTTTGAAGGTTTAGTATCTTAGAAATCATATGAATAATAAAGAAACTACATGAAAGAAAGATTGATGACTCCCATAAATTACTTAATGAAAAATATTCTGAAGAAATCCCACGATAAACTAAAAATCCTGTTATAGAGAAAAAAAGTAGCTATCAACCCTTTTTCTGACCAAATAATTGTGGGCTAATAAGGTCGTCAAATGAATCATAATCACAATTGAAATGATTGAAACAGAGAGAGAGAGAGATACTGAGTTAATATTATATATTAGATGGACACGAGAACACCAAATTGCCGGCAACACAAGAAACCACACTAGGACCCGATACAAGCTGCCAAAAAGCACCTTTTATTTCATTATAATAAAAATAATATGCCTATATACAAAAGAATTGCTCAAAACTCGGAAAGGGAATGAGCATCTCACTTACATCGTGAACCAAAACTGTTTTTGTAATTTATATAGGACATTAGCATGCTACATACAGTATATAAAGAACGATTAGTACTCTGTATCAAGTCAACCAGCTGCCGCTCAATTAGAGTGCAACTTCCAAACTTTCAGCTCACCGGCTCCATCTCCGGTAAAAAAGAGACCACCAGGGCCGATCTCTAAAGTCCTCACTTCCTCCTTGGAAAAAATCCTCCCTCTTTCATTGAATCTGAGAAATATAAAGTGCACACGGTAAAACAGGGAAACAACAATTCATTGGATAATCCAAAGCAAGAATAAGTTACTTTAGTTATATGACACACTTACGATGGTAGGTCGTAGACACGCACAACATTGTCGTTGCATGAGCACATGAGCACCGGACTGGCTTTAACATCATTCACTCCGTGCAGCACAAGCACTCCCTGCAACAATTAACAATAGATGTCATTAACGAAAGTAGGGTTAGGTAGAGGAGGCTCAAGGACGTAGCTTGCATGAGAGCGCGTCGTATAATATCATCAGTTCAACACTACGTAAATTATATGGTTCTATTGAGTAAAATAAGCAAAAAATAATCCCTTGACTCAATTGATTAAATGGAAATCTCCACCAGTATTACACCATGAAATTGTTCTAAGCACACTATCTACATTACAGAAGACACATTATTGAAGAAAAGATCCAAAGTAGAAGAGCAGTTTGCTAGATGAAATAAGGCCACAAGTACAGCAGTGCCAAAATGCTTGATGTAAAAATAGGAAAGTTTGATATCAAATCAGATGCACAAAATGAAATGCTTCAGTATACACTATGTACAATAAGATTAAGTTCCAACTCTAGTAGCATCATGCAAAGTTGCCATCAAAGAGCACAAGACAATCACAAAATAAAGAAATACAAATTTAGCGTTTGAGGTCTCGTAATTGAATAGGCCAAAGAAAGATGAAGATTCCGAAATTTTTATGACACCACATGCAAAAGGTAATCATTAGAATTATAAGCAACCTACTGAAAAGCAAGACTACTCAAACTTATAGGTATGCTAAGCAAAGTTCTTACATGCTCTTCCTTGTGGGTATACTCTACTTCTATCCCATTGTTTTCTGTAGCAGCCCAGACCTGCAAAAGACAAAGCAGTAAGAACACACAATAAAAACGGCAATTCAAATGAGATGTGTTCAAAGTACAAAAAATTCGGACCTTCACCGTTCCATCCAAGGAGCAAGAGAACAAAAACTGGTCCCAGCACAACAGTGACGTAACAACTGATTCATGGCCTGTAAGGGTGTGCGTGCACTGGAGACTTGCAAGGTCCCAAACCTGAAAGAAAATCCTAAAAGTTAGATCACCTCAATTCATTTGATATTAGTGAAACAAAGAACTCAAAATATAGACTAAAAACCCACATTCTATGTAAATTCTACAATTTACAAGAGATCCAGAATCTAAGGCCCAGATGAAATAAACTAGCGGGAATTTTCACACATATTTGCAGTCAAGAATTATCAAAAAAAAATACTCAATATTTATAATGTTAGTCCTGTCTCACACTTGTATAGAGCTTCAATTGATTATATAATGTGAAATTCAACTCTAGTAAAGCCTTGGATGCTAGCTATGTAGGTGAAAAAGTTTTAACAGGACAATCTACATAAAAAAAAAAAAACTTTCCTCTTGTGCCAAGCAATCTAAGGCACATTCTATGTAAATGCTCCAATTTACAAAAGATCCAGAATCTAAGGCGCATATAAAATAAACTAGTGAGAATTTTCAGACATCTTTCCAGTCAAGTAACTTTCTAAAACCTTAATATTTATAATGTTAGTCCTATCTACACTTGTAGAGAGCTTCAATTGATTATAGACTGGAAATTTCAAATCTAGTGAAGCCTTGGATGGTAGCGTTGTTGATAAAAGAGTTTAACCGAACAATATACAAGAAAACTTTCCTCGTGCCAAGCAATCCAATGTTAAAATAGCTGATATTATAGGAGCTTACAAAGTTGTGAAATTTATTACTGGATCTGGATGTGAAGAGTCGAATCAACAGAAACCATTTCCCAAACATCAATTGGTCATAAAATGATTCTATACATAGACAAGTCTTGACGACCAAGATAAATATCAACCAAACCTAGTATTCGAAAGGTAAAAATAGGCTGATGACTGAATTTCAAGATTTGAAACATTTCACTCTAGATGTGTTATTCACCTACATATAAAATCGACAACATATAAACTAAATGAGATAAATATGTATTGAAAGTTGAAACGAATTCGCAGACATGATTCATAGGGCAATTAAAGAATATCAGAAGATAAATACTGCTTCAGCATAAAAGGATGTAATTATTCATGATCAATTCTATTCAGCATAACTTCCTATGATTTTTTAAGCACATGCACAAGCAAGTATCTTTTCGTTTGGAGGATTGATGGGATTATTTTGACTTACCCTAATTGTACAGTCCATTGAACCAGAGTAGAGCCGGTGTGCTCCTACAATGAATGAGACTACAGCTTTTTTATGCCCACGAAGTGTGGCAGCAGGCTCAAAGCAGCACTTATCTGGATTAGGCTTCCAAGCCCAAATACTTCCATCCTGGAGCAACATAACACAATTCACAGAAATTTTGAATTAGATGTATACTCCATCACATAGAAACATTATTGTGCCCAAAAAAGAGAAAAAAGAAGAGGCCAAAAAAAGCGACAGGTTTGTGGGCATAAACGATTATAAGAATGTAAATGAAATTACCTCTGTCCCAGCAAAGAGTGTGTTGTTGCCTACTATCAAGGCATAGACCTGACCCTTGGGTCCTTCAAGGGTTACATCAATGGATGCTTGCAAGTTCCAAGCCTGCGCATTTGCAAAAAGATAGATATAACTAAAATAAATCGTAAAGGACAAATTTTCTTGATCATGTGTGTTTAACAGATTTACAAGTAAAAGAAGAATCTACAACTCTCACCTTAACAGCATTAGGGACCCCAACAAGAACCCACTGCCCCTCACTGATGATGCAACTGACTTCACCTTCCATGGTAACAACTTGGACACACTGCAGAAAACAGATTATCTATTCATCAAAGGGAACAACAAAATCTCAGTTGGTCAGAGATAAGACTGTCAAAAACCAAAAGCTAACCTGTCCTGTCCAACAGTCCCAGATTTTGACAGTCTTGTCGTTGCTCCCAGAAAACAGCTTCCCATACTCGGACACCATTGTAATACCTGTAACAGCCTGCAAAAATCAGCTTATCAGATACAACAACAACAACAACAAGAAAGAAAGAAAGCAGCAGAACTGAGGAATTTCTAAGATTGAAGCCATTGAATGCTACCTTGCTGTGTCCCCCAAGACAGGCCAACAAGGAGAAGCTATCACTGACACACCAAGAATGTTTGTCCCGGCAACTCTCACCATTGCTACAATTCCCAGAGATGAAGTGTTTGCAGATCAATTCTCTAGTGTTGCCACATAGACGAGCTTCTCCCTCATTCTTCATTTCCTCAGAATCCTTATTGGTAGCCACAGCGGGGGCCTTTGCATTGCTCCCAAGGTTGTTATCACAGACATCCCCCACAGAACAAGCATAGTGATTTACGGGCATAGCTGGGGGCTTCGCATTGCTTTGTTGATTTATCTTGCAGATTCCTTTTGAAGAAGGGACATTGGGTTTACTGTTGGTATTAGGTTCTATTTCCCCAGAACCACCCTTTCTAGCGGCCACAGTACAGGCCTTCCCATTTACTTCTACATTCCTATCGCAGACTACCTTCGGAGTAGGAACAGAACCATCCACGGCCACAGCGGGGCACTTCATCATGCAGACTCTTTTCAGGGAGGGGGCAGAGGGTTTAGGGCCTACACGAGGGTTTCTCCAGACACGGCCCGTACCCTGGTGGCTCTTCTCGACTGGAGGCACCAAACGATCAGGCCCAACACCGCGCTTCCGCATAGAGCCGACATTTGGATGCTGGGGCTCTCCGTGGAGGAAAGGGCACGGGTGGCGGGTGCAGCGCCCGGCCTTCCAGTAGAAGCAGACCTTGATGGTGCTGGTACCATTAGTCAACGGCGCCGTCCCTCGGGCGTTCTTCTGGAATCCGTAGCGCTTAGGTTCTATAGATCCATCCGAATAATAAAAGCAGAAGACCATCAGAATCAGACGAAACATATAATCCAAAACTCTCATCTTGAACCTTCTTCCAGGTAGGAGAAAGGGCGTACACGAAGAAGATCATCAAAATCAGACGAAATAAAAAATCCAAGCCCTAATCTGCCAACATCTTATAGGTTCCGTAGATCCATCCGAATAATAAAAGCAGAAGACCATGAGAATCAGACCCAACATACAATCCAAAACCCTCATCTTGAACCTTCTTCCAGGTAGTAGAAAGGGCGTATACGAAGAAGATCATCAAAATCAGACGAAATAAAAATCAAAACCATAATGTTCCAACATCTTCTAGGTAAAGACGAAACATAATTCCCAAACCCTTAGCTTTAACCTTTTTCTGGGTCGTAGAAAAGTCGAACAAGAAGAAGATCACCAAAATCAGACGAAATACACATCCAAAACCCTAACCTTGCAACTTCCTCTAGGTAGAAACGAAACATAAATCCGAAAAAACCTAATCTTGAACCTTCTTCTGGGAAATGTATAGGGCGAAGACGAAGAAGATGATCAAAATGAGATAACACATACACCCAAAACCATAAGCTAGCAACATCTTCTTGGATAGGAGACAATGTGGCCCCAATCCCCAAATCCGTAGAAGTTAAAGAGCGAGAATCGATTCCAAATCTCTAATTCTGAACCTTCGAGGCATTCGAATCTGAAACCCTACATTCCGCTACTTGCGCGGAGAAGGAGAAAGGCGAAGAAGAAGAAGAAGAAGAACGAGAGATCGCCGCGGACATCGGAGATATCGAATCAAACCTGAGCGCTCCGAGGAAATCACCATCGCCATGGTCGGTGAGGTCGTGAGAAGCTCTCAAACGCTTTCTCTCTCTATCGATTATCGATCTCTCTCCCACGCTATCACGATTCACGAGCTCTCTCCCTTAACCCGATGATGACGAACAATTGCACCGTTGGTCCCTCACAGTTGTCTTTCTATTTATTTACGCCCCGACTTGTCTTTTTTCGGCTGTCTCTATTATTTTTGGGAAAACTTTAAAAACACCCCATGTGGTTTCATACTTTTTTTCACTTTAGTACTATATGGTTTAAAATATATCAAATCAGTACCATGTGGTTTCTCATTTTATCACCCTGTGGTTTCTCATTTTATCACTTTAGTATCCTGTGGTTTAAAAATTATCAAAATAGTGCTATGTGGTTTTGCACTTTATCACTTTAGTACCCTGTAGTTTTAATTTTGTATCAAGTTAGTATCCTGTGGTTTTTTAAACTATAGGGTACTAAAGTGATAAAGTTCAAAACCGCAGGGCACTAACTTGATACACTTTAAACCACAGGGTACTAAAGTGATAAAGTGAGAAACCACAGGGTACTACTAACTTGATACCCTTTAAACCACAGGGTACTAAAATAAAAAAGTGTGAAACCACATAAGGGGTTCTTGAAGTTTTCCCTATTTTTTTTCGCTTTATTGTAGCTAGAGCCGGAGTGTGGTTGGTTCGAATTCGAAATCGGTATCGAAATTGGGATAAGAACAAGTTGAAAATGGAATCAAAATGATTTCTTATCTCATTCTGTTTAACTCACCATCAGAATCAGAATCGACATAAATCATTCCAAGTGTCGGTATTTGGTTTAGATATATATATCAGAAACGTTGTCAAATTAATATACCAATTTTATTTTTATAATATATTAGTTTAAATTCAAAGGAAAAATTGAATATTAAAAATTTATGTCAAAATTTTAAAATAATGTCACAATTTTAAATACATTTTTAAAAATTAGAATTTAAAATTGAACGAATAATTCAAAATATAAAACTAAATTTTGATTTATTCAAATTCAAACTTAAAATTATAATTAAATTTAAATTTAAATCCATAAATTAATTTAAATTTTAAATAAAATTTGAATAAAATTTTAAATTAAATTTATAATTTAAATTTATAAATTAGATTCGAAATGCTTGATTTAGTTTTAATTTTTAAATTTAAGTTCAAATTAAAATTTAAATTTATAAATATAATTTGTAAACTTAAACTTATGTTTCAATTATAAAGTAAGTTTACAAAAGTTAAATTTAATCCGAACAAATTCATTCCCTCCAGATTCAATTTTCAATCCAGCCTCCTACGTCGAATTGAAAAAATGGATAATTAGAAGATTCTCATTCACCCGAAAATCAGAATCAGAATGAGAATTTCACATACCAAACACGACAAACGGATTCGTTCATTCCGATTATAATTCTAGAGTGAAAATGAGGCAAACCAAATACACCCTTAGGCCCCATTTGGTTCGGGACTATTCCGCAGTGAAATTTGGCCGGAATGTTTTATCCCGATCAGATCTTGCTATTCCGGGTTATTCCGGGATAGCAAGTGTCACGCCCCGAAACCGCTACCAATTTGGTCCGGTTCGGGAACGCCGATCAGGCGCCGAACGGACAGCACCTCCCCTGTCCGCCCAAGGCTCGATAACAAGTCATGTACAAAGAATTACCCAGGAACTAATTCTGTAACATACATGACAATAGCGAAGCACCTAAAGGTGCGATCAAGTAAGAGCAAGATACAAGTAATCATACAAGTAATATAAAGAGAGAAGAGTCTATCTATTACATTCATTCAACATTTGTTTACATCCAATTACATTCCTTTAACTCCAAAATGAATATACATATTGTTTCCCCAAAAATACATAAGTCTTTCTATTCCCAAAATATATATGGTTTTCCTCGAACATATACATATACCAAATTAATACCGAGGGAGGTTCTAATGCAAATAGGCGGCTACTATCAATTAGGGCGCGATGGCCATGCCACGATCCTCACCAGCCGCCTGCGAGCTCGAACCTGTAATAGAGTGGGGTGAGAACTAACTTCCTTAGTTCTCAGTGGGCTCGGCCACCGACCCCACCGATCTACCTAATAGGTCTAAGCAGGCATAAGTAGATAGATATATATCTTAAAGCTGTAAATACTGTAAGTAAAGCATAATAAAGAAATGCAATAACTACTTTGCCTGTACAACAAGATCAGAGTGAATGTTCTAGTCATGTAACTGCTAACATACTAATATAACTCTATCAAGTAAGTTTGCTATTCTATTATGCTCAATATATACTTTTGTACCCAATGTCATAACTCCTTTGAATTAAAACCCAATCCATGGCTAGCCCGTAGGTTCGCCCACGACTCAACACAACTCAACCCAATGGGTTGTCTGCGGGACCCCACATAGGCTATCCCTCGGGACCCCACATAGGCTATCCCTATCGAATCACGTGCCAAGACCTCCGGAGACTCGCACTACTCGTGTGGAGCGACCACTCACGAGCGCTGAGCAGACTGTGTGAGTATGATCATCTCCTCCACTTTGGAGGGCATCCATACAAGGGTATCATGCATAAGTATTTTGTAGCACTATGTCTCTATGTCATTTGTCATCAAGTTATTTACTTGGAGCACATGTCACTAGTGTCTCTATACACTATGTCATAATGTCAATCATCAAGTTATTTACTTGGTTCACATATCTCTAGTGTTCTTTACACTAAGTTATAATGCAATAATACTCATCAAGTTGTTTACTTGGTTCTCATGTCATTAGTGTTCTATGCACTAGGTCATATGTCATTGTCATTCATCAAGTTCTATGCTTGGTTCATATAGCTCTAGTGTTCTTTACACTAAGTTATAATGCAATAATGTCATAATGTCATATTGTCAAGCTCTATACTTGATTCATATATCTCTAGTTGGTAATCATGCATAATTCAATTGTCTTAGGGTTCAATGTCATATACTCATTCCTATGCTTCCTATGTCCAAATGCAAACCTACGGTGCCGCACGATAAGGAAGGATGCAAGCATGCTCCCTATGTACTAATGCAACCCCCGTAGTTCCACATGATAAGGAATCACACAAGAATAGCAATTTAATCATACCAACCCTACTATGCACGAGCACTACATATATATATATATATATATATATATATATATATATATATATATATATATATATATATATATATATATATATATATATATACATATATATATATATATATATATAGGCATAATGACCAACAAAATCCTTGGACATAAAAGGTAGCCCAATGACCTCGGTATGGCACCCCCCACCTTTTGGGATGTTCCTTGAAGCAACAACGTCGCTTTCGTTGGCTCCAATCTCTACTTTGACTCCTCTTTGTGCTAATATGCTGCTCCAAGCCCTTGTTTTGCTCGGATCACTCAAACCGCTCGTCGGATTGACGAACCGTCGCTTCCCACGCGTTCGTGGACCTAACAATATGTTAGAAATGAGGTTAAAAGAGATCAAAACCTCTTATTTAGAAAAACCCCAATTTGAGCCCTAGGATTTTGCCCCGAGCAAAATCCACCTCTAAACTCCAATTTCTTGTGCAAAACATCTCTTAAGGATGCTAGGGTTCCATAAAAATTATCCCTAGGAGATTCGAAGCATCCTAGAAAAGTCTACCATGAGAGCTCTCAAGAGCTTACCTCAAGTAGAAGCCCTAATGGTGGAGAAGATGGTGGAGAAGAGGCTAGGCTTGCTCCTAGCTTAATCCTCTTCCAATCCTTCCTTCTTCTTCTCCTTCTCCTTCTTCTTCTTCTTCTTTCTAGAGAGAGAGAGGGAGAGTGTGAGTGTTTGTGTGTGAGGGAAATGAGAAAAGAGAGGGAGGAAATCCCTCTATAACCCCTCATTTGTAACAAGATGCCAAAATCCCCCTCAACTATTCAAATTGCCCCAAACTGGGCATTCTGCGCAGCTGGGATCCGGATCTGGCCCATGGGATCCGGATCCCGTAAGCAAACTGGGCAATTTCGGGCCTCGGGATCCGGATCCCATCTCTAGGGTCCGGATCCCAAGTACTTAGCCAAAATTTCAGCATTTTCAGATTTGGGTCCGTTTTCGCTCGTTTTCGCTCGTTTGACCTTCAATTCTTTTCAAATCGAACCGAGACTTTCCAAACATGTTTTCGAACACGTTTTCATCATCTTTTCATCCACGCTAATGCCGGATTTAGCTCAAGACCCAACATAGCTTTTCGGGTTCCGTTTTCGCACCTATGCGCACCAAAATGCACGAATGCTTCCGAACTTCACCGGGAGCAACTCCGGTGCACTTTTTGCCTTCGGATCAACTTCGAACTTTTCGAAGTCCATCCAATCGACAACCAGTCGATTCTAAACGTGATGCAACTCTCGGATTTCGAGAATCCACTTCCTTACAGCAAGGGATTTGCTATTCCACAATTTTGGTGGAATAGTGCTATTCCAATACTTAATTTCAAACTTAATTAAAATTATAAATTGAATTAAAACTAAATTGTAACATACCGAACTTCGGTAGAAAGAACCGAACTTTAACCAAATTGGCTAAAGTACGCGAACGGAATAATTGGACAAGTTCCAATTACCTCTTCAAATATTTTGGAAGGGTTAAAAGAGGATAAAAAAGGGTTAGAAAGGTTTTGGCGTTGTTCGGCGCGAACTAGATTCGAAACGACGCGAAAAACTAAGGTCTGGGCGGTTTATACCGGTACAAGCAGGATGGTTGTACCGGTATAGCCCCTTTTACCGAGAGGAGGGGCAGCTCTCGGGTTTGAAAAATCTGGTGTTTGTACCGGTACAAAAATTGATTTATACCGGTACAAATCCTGCGAACAGCCGAGGGCAGCTCTCGGGTTTGCCTTCTGCGCCAATTTATATCTGTACAAAATGGGCCTTGTACCGGTACAAATGGGCCCCGACAACAGTTTTGGACTGCTTCGAAATAAAAGAAGTGGAGGGGTTTTGTTGCTATTGTTACAACATAATATATCCCTAAACACCCCTCCCACTCTCTTTTCACAGCCAAACCTATTTCCCACTCCATCTCTCTCTTTCTTTCTCTAGAAGGTGTCACGCCCCGGGGTCCCTTTGGTACATAAACAGAGCGGAAATTTTTTTTTTTTTTTTTTTATAAACCTTGATCCCCACAAGGACATGACAGACCTGCCACAAATACAAGGAGGCCACTGTACACACGGACAGAGTCTCCCCTGTATTTGCACGGCATCGCACAAGTACAATGAGTCTTTAACAATCATACAACCACAACAAAGTGTACATGTAAAGAATTTAACTTACATCCATACACAAAATACACCATTCACCACAGGTTACATTCAGTAGTATATATTCACAAATCCACATCTATCATTGGAATGTTCCCTACTCGAACTGGTTTTGAAACTCTAAGTTATAAAATCCCTTTTGAAAACCTTTTACAAACTGTTTCTCACACGGAAACCCTTTCTTTGAAAGCACTACCACGAGGGGTAGAAATCCTTTTCCTTTGAAATGCTACCACGAAGGGTAGGAGACAGCTTTAATTCACAAAATATGAGTTCTTTCATAAACTTCCAAAAACCATTATAAGTCTCAATCCACCACTTAAGTGAAGCTAGAACTGAACCATGATGTACTCTAAGTAATAAAACGAGAAAGGTAAGGAAGTAACCGATACTGGTAGGAGCTAAGCGTACTCTAGACCCGCTCCTCACCCGCTGTCCCACTAAGACCTGCAACATCACCTGAAAAAGAAAGCGACGGGTGAGAACATGTAAACATGTCTCCCTCCTCCCGGGTATCCACTAGTAACAGAGTAAAACAAAGGAAAGACTAGTAAGTAGATACAGTAGCCAAAGTAAACAGGAGAGAGATATATGTAGTATAAACAAACTGCTACTGTATGTATGCATCGAAAAACTGAGAAAGTAAATACCCAATCCATAATCGCCAATATTGGTCCGCAGACCTCAGGCAATGCCCCCTGTCTCTAAGCCTGCACTCTACCCATATCAACCTATGGTTGCCTATGGGCTCACGGGTTGGGCAAAGTCCCGTAGACAGTCTCAAACCACTTTTCCGGAAAAGAACACCGAATGCCGGTGGATCAGACCGCTGGTGTTCGTGAACTGTGCTCGAGTCCTGGGCGATCGATGCTGTTATGCTCAAAAACCATACGTCGAATCGGTCGACAATCCCGTCCCTAAAGGGACATCGACCCCTTTGGGTCATTAAGTAAACTCGCCGACCACGTAGGTCACGTAAGCATCAAACAAGCCGACCGAACAGTCCATCCGAAATCGAAGCAAACCGACCGAACAAAGTCACCGAGAAATCAGAAACAAGCCGACCGAATAGGTCACTGAAACTGAAGCAAACAGACCGAATTGGTCACTGAGATACTGTAAACAAGCCGACCGAATAGGTCACTGAAACTGAAGCAAACATACCGAATAGGTCACGGAGAAACTGAAACAAGCCGACCGAATAGGTCACCGAGAAATCAGAAAGGATCGACCAAGTAGGTCATCAAGAGTCAGAACTCAAACCACTCTACTCCTATCAAGTATACTAAGCATGCATATAATTGAGTAGGGAATAGAAACGACGGTAAAGTGCAAGTAAGAAAATAAAGTAGAGTAGAGTAAAGTGAAGGAGTGTCACCAAGCGTGTACCACTGTACCGACGACAACCCGGATACCCACCTGTACGACTGTAGAAGATCAGATCTGTCGTCTGAGGAAACGAAGAAATCGGACCTACGAAAAGGTCCACTGAGTTAGCGTCTAATCCACCAACACAAGTACTGACTCCACATCCCACAAACTAATCCCACTGAGATTGGTTTTCCGAAACCAATTACCGTAACTCGCCGGAAGTCCCGTAAACCACACCGGGAATCCGCCGGGACCCACGAACCGTCCCGAAAAGCACCGACTCGGGTCACGAGTCACCCGTTGTCATAAAACACTTCTATTTGGATGTTTTGGCAGCAAACACAAGATAACACTACAATACAATTATCGTCGGATAATTGTACGAATACGGGTTCCCGAAAGTGTCTATTTCGACACCGGAACCAACAGTCGCTCACCCGTCATTTCTAAACCCTCGAAATGACGCGGGTGACCAGCCAACAAGGCTCAGCGACACCGTAAATAATCTCTAAGAGATGTCGGAAGAAATCCGAACCGTAAACACGTTTCCGTTGGCGAACTTTGCCGAAAAACGCTTCGAAAATCACTTCTGATTTTCAGTAAATATTTAGGACCTTGGACGATCAGTCCAGAGGTTTCTCGCAACATTCCTACGCTGTCTACAGCGACCACGAAATTCTAAATTGCATAAAAGTCCGAGAAGCTCCATAAAATCTCATTATTTCATGCGATTTAGGGCTATTATGGGTCGTGCACGCAAACCAGTGCACCATAAAGAAATCGCACTCGTAAGTCTTCGACATGCGAAGACCGTGCTCACCTTTCGAGCAATGTCGGGCTTCGTAGTGCGCGCACATTACGCCTGCGCACAAAGGCAAGTGCGTTCGTCCCGCTCAACGGAGCATCGAGGCTCAGCACGGAGGTGAGCAACGCGTTCAGAACGAAAAGTCCGTGACCGGGCTCACCTCCCAAGGTTCATTTGACCCACTGGATCACCAGATAGGTGATCCGAAACCCCAGACTTAGGTGCTGAAACTAAATAAAGCTTACCGGAGTGAGAGGGAGCTAGGGATGGCCGGCCGGCGATACGACGGCGGCGCTCCGGTCGGAGGAGCGAGCCTCGGGTCCGGGAGGTCCGAGGAGGGTGATGCCCGGCGGCGGCGATCCGAGCCTTCCACTTGCTCTCGGGTTGGGGGTTCTCCGGCGACGACGCGGCGGCCGGGGACCCTGGCCGCGTGGATCCGGCGGAGGAGGTCGGGGGAGGTCGTGCTCACGTCGTTAGGCGGCGGCGGCGGCGCTCGGAGTGGAGATGACTCGAGCTCGGTCCGCACCTCGACCGGGCGGCCGCAGGTGGCTCCACGGCGGCCGGCGGCGGCGACGTCGGGGGAGGTGCGCCCGGTCGCCGGTGATCACCGGGACCGAGGGAGGCGGCGCAAGCCCGACGAAGCGGCGGCCGCGCGCAAGGCCCGAGCCCAAGCCCGCTCGGTACGGGCGGCCGCAGCGGCGGGTGGGTGGCTCGGGCGGCGTCGGCGATGCACGGGGATGGCCGGGGAGGTGCGCCGGCGATCGCCCGACGTCGGTAGAGGTCGGTGCACCCGACGGGGAACGGCGGCGACGCGCAGCACTTGGATCACCTGTGCTCGGTGCCCGGGTGCTCTGGGCTGGCCGCAGGGAGCAAGGGGGCTCCGGCAGCGGCTCCGACGGCGGCAGCGGCCGGTGCTGGGCGCCGACGATCCCCCTCGGTCAGGGCAACCCTCCAGAGAGGTCTGGAGCCTTCTGGTTCTCTCCCTGGATCAAGTGAAGCGAGAGGGTGGCCGAGGGAGATGGAGGAGATGGGCTAAGGGGCTCGGGGAGGCTCTCCGGCGGCCGGAGGAGCCCGCCGGCGGGGTGGCGCGCGCAGCCGGATGCAGTGGGTGCCGGAGGCGGCTGAGGGCTAGGGAGGTGAAGGGGTGGCTAGGGTTAGGGTTTAGGTCCATAAAAACCCTAAAACTATACTTTATACACAAATGCACTTTTGCATTTTAGCCCTCCAAAGCCCACAATTCATACTTTAGTCCCTGTCACTAGTTGAATCTTGCGCATAAGACCCTCCACATTCAAAATCACGCAATTCGGCACATAAAATATAGTGACTCTTCGCATTCCACCGTTATGCGATTTTTGCCTCTTCGCGTTCTTTTCCCGATTCCCGAGATCCGTCCGTCGATTCACGATCGTGACGCGCTCAGCCGTAAGGTTTCAAACAAGGCCGAGGACATCGAATCTAGCCTTTTACTTTGTTTGTTTTGGTCTCGGATTCGCGAAGAAATCCATCCCCTCTCAACAATCCGATTATCGCGCATCGACCCCATTGCGATCATCTTGTAATATCCGACGATCCGTCCAGCGGATTTCCGATCGGATTGCGCCAGTGCGTTCAGCACGAAGGAGACATCGAATCTAGCCTTTTATTTCATTCGATTTGGTCTCCGTTCTGCGATGAACCCATCTCACCGTCAATTCCCGTATTAAACCAACTTATTAACATATATACTTTATATATGTAAAATCGTTCGGGACCCTTTTTCTCGACAACCGTGCATCAGAATCTGATTCTGTCAGTGCCATTGGTTCCAGAATAGTCGAGCCGTTCGAAACGAGCTATTGAAGTCATATTATCGGAGTTCTGTACACACCTGAACCCATCCTCTATTCCCGCTCACCCGAAAACTAGAGTTACTATTCACTTAAGTCGTTTTTCCGGTCGCGTAACTTTTCGTTGAGCTCGGTTTCGCCTGAAATTTGACGTGTGCTCTTATAATACAATTACGCACACATTCACCATCTCCAAATATTTTATTTCTTGTTCTGAAAAAATGCCAGTTATTACATCATTCCCTCCTTATAGGAAGTTTCGTCCCCGAAACTAAGTCAAGGATCCCCCATAAACAAATGCGGATAACGCTCCCGCATAATAGACTCAAGGTTCCCACGTAGCTTCGCGCTCATCGTGGTTCTCCCACTGAACCTTCACGTACGTAATGCTCCTGTTTCGCGACTGCTTTACTTCACGTGCCAAAACCCGCAATGGAGCCTCATCATAATTCAGATCCTCCCGTAAGTGTATAAACGTCAGTCTGATGACTTGGGACAGATCCGGAATACACTTCCGAAGTATGGACACGTGAAAGACATTGTGCACCCGGGCGAGACTCGGAGGCAGAGCTAACCTGTACGCCACCAGAACAATACGCTCCAGGATCTCAAACGGTCCCACAAAACGCGGACTAAGCTTGTTCCGCAAACCGAACCGCTTGATCCCCCGTGCTCACCGACCAGAGACTCTAGGTCACGCCTTCGCTGGTCCACGTAGCCCTTCTGTCGAATCTGTGCATTCTGAAGTCGCTCTCTCGCAATGCGAACCTTCGCCTCCACATCCTCCACTAAGTCTGGCCCGACTAATCGGCGACGTCGTCCCAGCAGATAGGGGACCGACATCGACGCCCATATAAAGCCTCATATGGCGCCATCCCGATGCTCGCCTGGTAGCTATTGTTATAGGCGAACTCCACCAATGGAAGATAGCGAAACCATCCATCACCGTAGTCCAGGACACATGCGCGGAGCATGTCCTCTAGAGTCTGGATGACTCGCTTTGACTGTCCGTCGCTCTGTGGATGGAAAGCCGTACTGAAGTTCAACTTCGTTCCCATGGCCTGCTACAAGCTCCTCCAAAAATAGGAAACGAAACGAGTGTCCCGATCAGATACGATCGACACTGGCACACCGTGAAGTCGGACGATTTCGTCGATATATATATAACTGTGCCAGTCGATCACGGAACCACGTCGGGTGCATAGGCAGGAAGTGAGCCGATTTCGTCAGCCGATCCACTACAACCCTGATCGCATCATGACCTCGCTGTGATCGAGGCAATCCAGTGACGAAATCCATAGAAATCTGCTCCCACTTCCATACGGGTATCGGAAGTGGTTGCAGCTTCCCTGCCGGTCACCAATGCTTGGCTTTCACCTGCTGACAAGTCAAGCATCGAGCCACATCTAGCTTCATCCCAGGCCGCCAGAAATTCTGCTTCAAGTCGCTATACATCTTGGTTCCGCCTGGGTGAACCGTGTAAGGGGATTGGTGCGCCTCGGATAGGATATCGCTCCTCAACTCCGAGTCACTGGGTACGCACCATCTGCCTCTGAAACGCAAGGACCCATCAGTGTATATGGTAAAGTCCCCGAAACTTGACCAGGTACTCACCATAATCAAATTTGGATACTGCTCCGCCAATGCTGTATCACCTGAGTACTGGTCAATTACATTTCCATAAATCATGACAACTCATCTATCGTTTCACCTGGACGAGACGAGGGTAAACATTCCATCCCAAATCTACGGATCAAGATTCACTGGAATCATATCCATCTTATAACCTGCGGACAAAGACAGTCTCGCGTCCAGAATTATCCGATCCCATCTTACAAATTCTGAGATAATAATTCATCCCTCAGAATTACTAGGTCTACTCAACTTTGGTCCGCATAGTCGTAACTGATTCGACTACATCGATAGTTTACGTAAAAAGTCACAAAACAGCTCCACAAGTCCGGAGTAAAATCTCAAAGGCCGAAAGGCACACTCCGACTAGCGAATAACGTCAACCTGCTCACTACGAGCACATACGAAACGTCGTTCGAAAACTTGAGTCAACACACTCACCTCGGAGACCACAGTCTCACTCTAGTTACTACACAAACTGTCGAAATCAAAACCTCGTCACCTGAAAGCCAATTTAGGCATTCGACAGTCCTAGGTCCAAGACCTCACTTTCTACCTGACCCAAAAGGTCCAACTGACAATACAATGGAGCTCGACAATTTATTCGCTCAATAACCTCGATTAACCAACACAGGTTCCATGCAAGTCCACCACTTGATGCACAGGATTGCCAATCGCACTATGCGATACCAACCATCAGTGATGCTCAACATTCGTCTCCACGAAACCCTGTCGCTGCTGTCCTACAAGGGACCCTAGCGATCAATATTCCGAGCAACACCAAATACTTGTCTCATTGAGACTCAGGCGACCTGTCACTAATTGATCGGACAAGCATACCATTTCTAGGTTTGCACAACTAATTTGAGAAGCAAACCCTAACATTATCACATACGGTGACTATCAAAGCCGACAACCATGCTTAGGTCACTCAATATCTGTGATTTCGAACCTCTCGCCAAACAAACCGAGACTACTACGAACACCCAGACTCGACTAGAGTCAAAACCATCTGCAGTGATGATGAATCAACTGCACAAATTTGCCAGGGAATAACCCAAGGCTCGCTACGTGGTCAGAGATCACTAACACTCAAGAGTTCCCAAGACAACCTAGGGAAAACATCGACCCAATCTATAAGTCCCCAGATAGGGAAAGGATATTTCGTTCGATTTTCGACAGTACATTGTCTGCAGCCAATGTACTTATCAAAAGAAAAGCGAAATATCTAAGATCCACTACCAACAACGAGTTGGAAGTGCGACACGACGAAGTATCAAACCATTTGATACCTCAACACTAAACCGAATCTGTTGAACATCGGTTTGCAAGCTGATATATGAGGACAGATCGACTCTGGACCGACTCACTGGGAGTCACATAGCTTTCAACGTTTGAAAGCTACAGGCGACACTAAGTCGCGCACGCGCAACTGAGGCTTGAGGAAACGGTTTCCTATTTTCGCACCACAACCGAGCTACACTCAAGGTTCCACGAACTCCGTCATTACTTGGAGTAATTCGAGTCAATTCGACTCCTACCGCTATCTACAGACGAACCCACAACACACCAAATTTTGGTGTTAGAATACCCGCACACGATGTAGGCCTCAACGGAAACCTGACACCACAACTGTGTCAGTCCGACTCTAGTACGCGTCAATTTGACGTATGAACTCGCTAAAGATCAAAAGACCCAACTGCTGATTTCATCAGCCAACGAGAAGGAGTAGGAGTCACAACCCTACCAAAAGAACCACGAAAGCAACACCAATGTTGCAGTCGACTAGACCCTGGGCTACACCCAAGTAACCCCACAGAAGTCGCGACCGTAACAGGTCTAAGTACCGTCTCCGTAGAGACATTCGCAGTAGCTCCCGTGTCTAAAGTAGGAAAAGTGGCCCGGGCGTCGGTAGTCAGGATACTCACCTAGGCCCGAAAATCACTGGCCCTTCAAGGCCCTAGCTGACATCAGGGGAACCTCGCCCCACCAATCAATGTCCAGAAAGAAGCACCGCCACTACTTCCAATTTAGACACCAGCCTGTGCGAATACTGTAACACATACGGAAATAACCGTGCACTTCGAGTTTACCCTACTCGAATGCAACATAGGACACAAGTCCAACCCCGCACTCTCATGTGCCTATATACCGTAGGTCTTCCTAGGGTCAACCTAACCAATGGTTCAGTTCTTTTCATTTTCAATTCAATTACTTTTCAAAACAACCTGTGAATGGTGTTGTGGTTGTAACTTTCGCTCTGATACCATTTTAATCTGTCACGCCCCGGGGTCCCTTTGGTACGGAATTTTTTTTTTTTTTTTTTTTTTTTTTATAAACCTTGATCCCCACAAGGACATGACAGACCTGCCACAAATACAGGGAGGCCACTGTACACACTACGCAGTCTCCCCGTATTTGCACAAAGATCGCACAAGTACAATGAGTCTTTAACAATCATACAACCACAACAAAGTGTACATGTAAAGAACTTAACTTACATCCATACACAAAATACACCATTCACCACAGGTTACATTCAGTAGTATATATTCACAAATCCACATCTATCAGTTGGAATGTTCCCTACTCGGGAACTGGTTTTGAAACTCTAAGTTATAAAATCCCTTTTGAAAACCTTTTAGAAACTGTTTCCCACACGGAGACCCTTTCTTTGAAAGCACTACCACGAGGGGTAGAAATCCTTTTCCTTTGAAATGCTACCACGAAGGGTAGGAGACAGTTTAATTCACAAAACATGAGTTCTTTCATAAACTTCCAAAAACCATTATAAGTCTCAATCCACCACTTAAGTGAAGCTAGAACTGAACCATGATGTACTCTAAGTAATAAAACGAGAAAGGTAAGGAAGTAACCGATACTGGTAGGAGCTAAGCGTACTCTAGACCCGCTCCTCACCTGCTATCCCACTAAGACCTGTAACGTCACCTGAAAAAGAAGAAGGCGAGGGGTGAGAACATGTAAACATGTCTCCCCTTCCCAGTGGGTATCCACTAGTAACGGAGTAAAACAAAGGAAAGACTAGTAAGTAGATACAGTAGCGCACCAACTGTAACCACACAGTACACTGGGTCCCCCGTCAAACCCCCGACGGCGCCCGACAACCAGCACGACAAGACTCTGCTGAAAAGTAAGCTCGGCATCCCCAGCGTGAGCGTAAAAGTAAACTACACTACCCAGGGTACCCATCGCACTCCCACGGCGATGATACAGCACAAAACGGCTCCTAGAGCTAAATCTGGTAGTGTAGGCTAATGACGATCCAAAACGAGGTTTTCTCCTAAGTCAAATCCAAGTCCACATGTATAATTAAAAGTATACTAAACATGCTTCCAAAATTCAGATTTAAAGTACTACTAGTCATGAATTCGAGCGATCACAAGTTAGTCAAAAACCGGAACTTATACATGTCGACTATTTGAATTAGGCGTGATCCGATGAAAACCCACCTCGATAGCAATCTCCTGGCAGTGTAGGAAGGTGGCCCGCGTCCAAATGATCCTTCACTGGTCCGCCAAAGGTCCGAAGTCCCCCGCTGCGAAGAAGTAACCCAACATTACACCGTTTCACAGAATCTGCCGGAAAAACAGCGGCTGAGAGAAGTTTAAATCCAACTAAGCTAACCTTCTCCAATTTCGGCAAATGAGGGCTCAGAAGCTTCGTCTCGAAGTCTGGAATCCAACGGTCCCAAGTTCGCTGGATTCCGCCTCTCCTACGCGGAGTACGGGCCGAAACACGAAACGTCGACGCAGAATTCCTGCAGTTCAGCATTTCAGGAATTGCTCGCAAACAGCGGCTCAGTAAAGATGGGTTCCGACTGAGCAAACCTTGTCCAAATCCAGCAAGTAAGGTGTCGTTGGAATCGTCTCGCAGTCGCTGATCCAATGCCCCAAATCTCGTCGCGTTTCGACTCTCCTACACAGAGATATGGTGAAAACTCCGCGAGTCGACGGTGCTGCCAGCAGCAGTTCGAAAATTCAGGAATTTAGAAGCTTCGGAGGGAAACTCGATGGGCTACTCACCTCGAAACGAGCCCTAGGCCTGTCGCCGAGTCGGGGGCAGTGGTCCCGCACGCACGCCGGGCCCCTCGCAGCGTCTCGACGCCGAAAGCTCGCTGAAATCACACGTCGGCGCGTCGTCGGCGGAGTTCGGGCTTCTCACTGGAGCTTAGGGGAAGAAGAAGAAGAGGATGAAGTAGCAGCAGCAGCAGCAATGGAAGAAGGAGAAGAAGAAGAAGAAGAGCCTTTCTCTCTCTCCTCCCTGCTGCTAAGTAAGGGGGGCAAGGTGATGTGACAAGAGAGGGAAAAAGTCAAACTGCACCATACAGCACGTTGTACCGGTACAAAATCCCATTTGTCTGCGGTACAAACGGCAACCCGAGAGCATCTGCGGAGCTACACCGTATAGCCCCCGGTTGCTATACCGGTATATAGCAACGTCGTATCTTGCGTATAGAAACCTACTTGTACCGTACTCACGTAAAAACCTCGCTATTTGCAGATTTTTGTGACACACGCTGCTCTCGCGTTCCCACGGGGCCCGTTTAGCGTCTATTTGGCGCTAACGCGACCCAGGCTTGCCCCGACACTCTCCAGAGCCGTCGTCAAGCCTCAGGTGCAATTTCCAGGTCTCTACATCCTCCCCCACTACAAAAGGTTTCGTCCGCGAAACTCAAACGTACCTCAGCTCTGCTCGTCGAACAGGTAGGGATAGGCCTCCCTCATCACCGTCTCGGGCTCCCAAGTCGCCTCCCGCTCCTCGTGATTACTCCACTGCACTTTGACATACGGTATGACCCGATTGCGCAATTCTTTCGCCTCGCGAGTGAATCCGCAATGGTCGCTCCTCGTATCGAAGGTCCTCGCCAAGCTCAAGCGGAGTGAAGTCAATCACGTGAGAGGGATCGAACACATATTTCCTCAATGCGAGACGTGGAAAACATCGTGAGTGCCGACTAGTCGCGGGGTAGAGCAATCCTCAGAAGCGGCGGCCCAACTCGCTCCAAGATCTCAAAAGGGCCAATGTAGCGTGGGAGCTTTCCACGCACTCCAAATCTGCGTATCCCTTTGGACGGCGAGACTTTAAGAAAAACATGATCGCCAATCTGAAACTCCAAGTCTCGCCTCCTGGTACCAGCGTAGCTCCTCTGGCGGCTCTGGGCTGTCAAAAGGTGTCGTCGAACCACCTTCACCTTTTTCTCAGCCTCTAGCAAGATCTCAGGTCCAAATGTCTTCCTTTCACCCACGTCGCTCCAAAATAGTGGGGATCGGCATTTGCGTCCATACAACGCCTCAAACGGAGCCATCTGGATGCTCGCTTGATAGCTGTTGTTGTACGCAAACTCAACTAATCTCAAATGCTGATGCCATCCACCTCCAAAATCCATGACGCATGCTCTCAGCATGTCCTCTAGCGTCTGAATGGTCCTCTCTGACCGACCATCCGTCTGTTGGTCAAACGCCGTGTCAAGTGTAGCCGTGTACCCAAGGTCGCTCGTAAGCTCCTCCTAAGTGTGATACAAACCTCGGGTCCCCGTCCGATACTATCGACACCGGCACGCCATGCGGCGACAATCTCATCCGGGTATAGCCGCGCGAGTCTCTCTGGACCGGGTGGTCGAATCGGTAGGAAGTGGGCAGACTTGGTCAATTTGTCCACTATCACCCAAATGGCATCGAAACCACCCTGTGCTCTAGGTAATCCCACGACAAAGTCCATCGTGATCTGCTCCCATTTCCACTCGGGCACTGGCAGACTCTGAAGCTTGCGGCAGCACCGATGCTCTCGGCCTTGGCAAGTCAAACATTGAGCCACATATCTGCTAATGTCTCTTTTCATTCCATTCCACCAGAACTGTGATTTCAAGTTCTTATACATTTTGGTTCCACCAGGATGTACTGTATAAGGAGAACAGTGAGCCTCTCTCAAGATGTCTGCTCGAATCTCTGAATCCACGGGTACACACAGCCGGTCCCTGTACCTCAGTACTCCCGAACTGTCCACTGTGAAACCCTCTGCCTGTCCCCTCTCTAACTGCTCTCTAATCCTCAACAAGTGTGGGTCTCCACTCTGTTTCTCTCGGATCCTATCCAACAGAGTAGGTTGCAAAACCATAGACACTAGTATTGCAGTAGACCCAGGGGACACAACCTCTAAACTCAACCGCTGTAGCTCCTCAAGTAACGGCCTCTGCTGCATGATCATCAGGCACGAGCCCTGCATCGCTTCCGCTCAAAGCATCTCGCCACCACATTCGCCTTGCCGGATGATACCGAATGCTAATATCATAGTCCTTCGCAGCTCCAACCACCTGCGTTGCCTCGGTTCAACTCCTTTTGGGTGAACGGATACTTGAGACTTTTATGATCGTAAAAATCTCACGGTGCTCGCCATACAAGTAGTGCCGCCACGCTTCAACGCAAAAACCATCACAAGGCGAGCTCCAAATCATGCGTAGGGTAATTCTTCTCGTAATCCTTTAACCGCCGTGAAGCATAAGCAATTACCCTACCATGCTGCATCAACACACACCCAAGTCCACTGTGTGATGCGTCACTGTAGATCACATATCCTTCCCCCATAACTAGAAGGGCAAGGATAGGAGCCGACATCAACCGCTGTCGCAACTCATCGAAGCTCCTCTGACAGTCCTCACTCCAGGTGAACTTAATTCCTTTACGAGTCAATCGAGTGAGGGATGTGGAAAGCTTCGCAAAGCCTTCCACAAACCGACGGTAATATCCAGCAAGCCCAATGAAGCTCCGCACCTCAGTCGCCGTCGTCGGCCTAGGCCAATCCCGAATAGCCTCAATTTTCCTCGGGTCTACTGCCACTCCATCTGCAGAGATCACGTGGCCCAAGAAAGTAACCTCCCGCAACCAGAACTCGCACTTCTTTAACTTGGCATACAACTCCTTTTCTCGCAGGAGCTGTAGCACTATCCTCAAGTGCTCCTCGTGCTCGGCATCGCTACGGGAGTATATCAGGATGTCGTCGATGAAGACTACCACAAATCGGTCCAAGAACGGCTTGAATACTCCATTCATCAAATCTATGAACGCGGCAGGGGCATTCGTCAATCCAAAAGGCATCACTGTAAACTCATAATGCCCGTACCGAGTCCTAAAAGCCGTCTTGGGAACGTCCTCGGCCCTCACCCTCAAGTGGTGGTAACCTGACTGGAGGTCGATCTTCGAGAAGACACAAGATCCTTGTAGCTGATCAAACAAATCATCAATGCGCGGCAAAGGATACTTGTTCTTCATGGTCACTTTATTCAGCTCCCGGTAATCCACACATAACCTAAGTGAACCATCCTTCTTCTTTACAAATAACACCGGCGCTCTCCAAGGCGATACACTGGGTCTCACGTACCCCTTATCCATCAAATCCTGAAGCTGCGCCTTTAGCTCTCTCAGCTCTGCAGGTGCCATTCTGTAAGGTACCTTCGAGATTGGTGCAGTTCCAGGAACTACATCAATCACAAACTCGATCTCCCTCTCCGGCGGCATAATCGTCGTCTCAGGGGGAAACACATTCGGAAACTCGCGAACCACAGGGATGTCCTCGAGCCTCGGTGCCGCCGTAGGTACCTCTGTAACCGTCGCCAGAAAAGCAGTGCACCCTCTACTCATCACCGTCGGGCTCTCGCTGAAGAAATCCACGCGGCAAACAACGTGCCCCTGCAGCCTCTGAAAGTGAACTCCTCCTGGACTGGCTCACGGAGCGTCACCGTCCTCTCTCCGCAGTCGATCGTCGCGTAGTACCGCGTCGGCCAATCCATGCCAAGCACTATGTCGAAGTCGTGCAACTGCCCCAACACTAACAAGTCTGCGGGCAAAATCCACAAGTCTAGCTGCACTGGACACGACCTACAACACTCTACAACCTGTACTACATGGTCGGGAACCTGAATCTCCCGGGTCTGAGGCAACAACCCTAACTCTAGACCATATAATAAAGCGAATGCTCGGCTAATAAAAGAATGCGATGAGCCGGTATCAAATAAAGTACGAGCTCTAGTACCAGATAGTAAAGTGATACCTGCCACCACACGGTCGGGCCGTAGAGTCCTCCACCTAGGTCGCATATACGCTGAGCCTCACGCCAAGCCGTCGGTTGCGCATCGTACGCCCGATCTACGGCATCGCTGGCTTACGAACGCCGATCTCACGACGGTGGCTCGACGGTGTCCCGTACGATCGCTGGATCCGGTCTGGGCTGATGCTGTCGATGGTGCCGACGATGCTGATCTCGGGCAAGCTGCCCTAAAATGTCCTGGCTGTCCACATCCGAAACACCGGCACTCTCGCTGCTCACACTGTCGCGCCGCGTGCGGTCCTCCGCAGATCACGCACTGCTGTGTCCTCTGTGGCTGCCCCCGCTGACGGGTCTCCTCGTACGCCGGCGCCCGAGGACCCACGACCACGAAACGTGATCGTGGAGGCCTCGGCGGACGCCTACTGCTCGACTGCCCACCGTCATCAGGAGCGGGGCGCTTCCTGTCCTGACTCGGTCCCGGCCCCTGTGTCCGCTCTCGGAGTGTCGTCTCGCTCCTCTCCTCAAACAGTGCCTGCTCGATAGACGCATCCAGGGTCCTCGACCTCCGCGCCCTAACGAACCTGTACAGGTCTGGCCTCAAGCCCTGCTCGAAAAGGTACACCCGATGCGCCTCATCTCTCGCTATAAACGGCACACAGTTCAGGAGTCGCGTAAACTCCCGAACGTACTCCTGAACCGTGCGATCACCTTGCTGAATCCTCTTCAGGTCATCCTCTATCCTCTGCTTTACACTATCGGGAAAATATGTGCGGCACAGCATCCCACAGAACTCATCCCAGCTCAACTGAGAGGCCACTACACCCTGATCACGCCTCATCCTCCTCCACCAGTCCCGGGCGTCCCTAACTAAACAGTGGACCCCAAGGTGAACCTGATCCTGCTCCTCCAGGACGAACATGTCCTAAAAAATCCTCTCCATCGCACTAATCCAGCTCTCCAAAACCCAAGGCTCGGCGCACACCCCGTCAAACATCGGTGGGTCGAGGCGGCGGAAACGAAACAAGAGCTCAGTCATCCGCTCCTGCTCTGCTGCCGATCGGGTGATCCGATCCTCTAGCCGCTGGCTTAGGTCGGAGGTATCTCTGCTGGTGGGGGTACGGCGGTAACTGGTACAGTAGGTGGAGTAGGGGGTGGCGGAGTAGTCTGAGCCCGTGCCCCCGATGACGTACTCGATGATGCCACTAGCCTCTCGCACATCTGCTGTAAGAATAGACCCTGCTGCCTCGTCGCCTCTGTCAGTGCGGCTATCTGAGCGCTCAACTCTGACTGGGCACTCGTCTCAGGTCGAGTGCTCGGCTCCACCACAGGAGGTACACCCGTCTCGGGTCGGGTGCCCTGATCCATCTGCTCTGGTATCTGGGGTGGTAGTGGTGGTAGTGATGGTGGGGCGCGGCCCCGTAGCGGCGGTCGTCCTTTGCGAGGCGGCATAGCTGCACACATAGAAACAAGGTCAGATACAAAACATTCGACCCAATCATCGAAAGTCTCGAAGGCGGTCCCTGTTTCTCCTCAAAATTATGTCGTCTGCAGCCAACATAATTTCTCTGGACCGAAACAGACACTCCTTCAGTCACTCACTCCACCCTAGGATGAGTTAGAACAATCAATCAATGACTTTCGCGTTAAATCACGCCTCTCGCGTCTGTCTTCCTAGGGTTTACCAGCTTAGGTTTCCTAGGTCCCAACGACCTAATACTAAGCTCTGATACCAACTTAATCTGTCACGCCCCGGGTTGCATATTCACCGGGCACGCCGACAAATCCGCCGTATACAAAAGAATTTCTTCTGTATACGAAGCGTAGCTGTACCTGTACAAACATACAATGCTACAAACAGTAGCATAGAGCTGAAATAACTATAAACAAACAGGTAGGAAAAACAACAACTTTATATACATACAATCACAGATACAAAGTAACACTACTCGCTCCAGCGAGTTCAACTGTATGTACAAAAGTGACCCAAACCAAAAACTGTCACTACCTGCAGGAGGGTCCTCTAACTCGGAACTCGACGGGGAAGGGCTCTAGCTCGCGACGCCCTTGCCTCGATCCGACTCAGACGGAGCGCGCAACGAAGGCCTGGCCGCACTGGAAGAAAGCGGGCGTGAGAACTACTATAAAAACAAGTAGTCCTCAGTGGGTACCGCCCTAAACACATCGGTCCACCCACTAAGTCTACGGGGTAAGCAAGAAAGTAAAAGAAGCCGGAACACTCAACAGCTAAGTACTACTATACTATCCTGCCCTCAACAACCCTCTGTAGAACAAGTAAAAGCTGACCCAATCTTACGAGGGACTGTGAAAGCACCCGTCCCGCCTGTCGAAGCAACACTACAACTACCGCAGGGGTAGCTAGCGGAGAGCAACCCACAACGAGGGCGCAGCGACACCAACGCAAAAGCACTAAGCCAGACTCCGGAGCGGCACTCGTGGGCGCGAACCAACCGAGTATGCAAGCGTATCTCTGTCGAGCTCAATCTGGCTCTCACAGGCATAGTCCAGTAACAGGGTCCAAGAACTAACACACCACGTGCCCTTTGGCACCAATCGTAACCACACAAGACACTGGTCCCCCCGTCAAACCCCGACGGCGCCGACAACCAAAGACGACAAGACTCTGAAAAATAAGCTCGGCATCCCCGAGCGTAAAAGCAAACTACACTACCACAGGTACCCATCGCACTCCCCCGGCGATGATACAGCACAAAACGGCTCCTAGAGCTAAATCTGGTAGTGTAGGCTAATGACGATCCAAAACGAGGTTTTCTCCTAAGTCAAATCCAAGTCCACATGTATAATTAAAAGTATACTAAACATGCTTCCAAAATTCAGATTTAAAGTACTACTAGTCATGAATTCGAGCGATCACAAGTTAGTCAAAAACCGAAACTTATACATGTCGACTATTTGAATTAGGCGTGATCCGATGAAAACCCACCTCGATAGCAATCTCCTGGCAGTGTAGGAAGGTGGCCCGCGTCCAAATGATCCTTCGCTGGTCCGCCAAAGGTCCGAAGTCCCCCGCTGCGAAGAAGTAACCCAACATTACACCGTTTCACAGAATCTGCCGGAAAAACAGCGGCTGAGAGAAGTTTAAATCCAACTAAGCTAACCTTCTCCAATTTCGGCAAAAGAGGGCTCAGAAGCTTCGTCTCGAAGTCTGGAATCCAACGGTCCCAAGTTCGCTGGATTCCGCATCTCCTACGCGGAGTACGGGCCGAAACATGAAACGTCGACGCAGAATTCCTGCAGTTCAGCATTTCAGAAATTGCTCGCAAACAGCGGCTCAGTAAAGATGGGTTCCGACTGAGCAAACCTTGTCCAAATCCAACAAGTAAGGTGTCGTTGGAATCGTCTCGCAGTCGCTGATCCAATGCCCCAAATCTCGTCGCGTTTCGACTCTCCTACACAGAGATATGGTCAAAACTCCGCGGGTCGACGGTGCTGCCAGCAGCAGTTCGAAAATTCAGGAATTTAGAAGCTTCGGAGGGAAACTCGATGGGCTACTCACCTCGAAACGAGCCCTGGGCACATCGCCGAGTCGGGGGCGGTCCCGCACGGGCGCCGGGCACGTCGCAGGGTCTCGAGGCCGAAAGCTCGCTGAAATCACACGTCGGCGCGGCGTCGGCGGAGTTCGGGCTTCTCACTGGAGCTTAGGGGAAGAAGAAGAGGATGAAGTAGCGGCGACAATGGAAGAAGGAGAAGAAGAAGAAGAAGAGCCTTTCTCTCTCTCTCCCTCCGCTAAGTAAGGGGGCACATGTGACAAGAGAGGAAAAAGTCAAAGCGCACCATACCGCACGTTGTACAAAATCCCATTTTTAGGTACAAACGGGCAACCCTAGAACATCTGCAGGCTACACCGGTATAGCCCTGGTTGCTATACCGTATAGCAACGGTCGTACTCGGTATAGAAACCTACTTGTACCGTACGGCTCACGAAAAAACCTCGCTATTTGCATTTTTGTGACACACGCCGCTCGCGTTCCCACGGGGCCCGTTTAGCGTCTATTTGGTGCTAACGCGACCCGGGCTTGCCCGACACTCTCCGAGCCGTCGTCAAGCCTCGGGTGCAATTTCCGTGTCTCTACAAATATTTTGATTAAAATAATAAAAAATTATAAAAATAATTATACTAAAGTAAACATTTAATTTTTTTAAATAAAATAAATTTGTATTATTTTTAAAATTAAAAAGATTGATTTTTGGGTCCAATGGACGAAAATATTTTGGTCCATTGGACCAAACTCCACCTCCCAAGGTCTGCTCCACCTCCCAAGGTCCGCTAGCGGACCTTGGGAGGAGAGCTCCTGGGGAGGAGGGCCTCCCCAAGTCCCCAGAGCTCAGACCACATGGCCCAAGGCGGTTGTGCCTTGGACCATGGGGTCCGGGCCCGGCAGCACGCCCAAGCGGGCCGTGCCGTGCCGTCTTGGCCGCCCGTTTTCTCTCGGCCCGGCACGGCCCGGGCTGTTTCGGGCCATGCCGTGCCGGGCCGTCGGGCTCCAAAAGGAGGCCCAGACGACCCATAGCCTCGGACCGGCCTGGCTCGGCACGGATTCTATAGTACCCGTGCCGGGCTTTTGCACGGCCCGAGGCTGTGCCGGGCCGGGCGGCCCAGGTGCCGCCCGGCCCGTTTTACACCCCTAGGAGGAGGAAGAAGAAAATAAACTAATAGTTTATTAATACAAAGTATTTAATTACATTCCGGGCAATACCTATGCAACCATGTCTAAAGATATCCATGGACTGGGTTAGGTCTGAGTAGTTGATATACTATACTCGTACCCTAAAAAAGAATGGTTAGAAAAAAAAAAATATATACCCTACCCATTTAATTTTGGGTCCGGTCTGGGTCTGGATACTTAAGTTACTAATATATCCATCGGGTCTATTTGAGCGGGTCTGTATAGTGACTATCCATATACTACCCGTTAAAAACCGCGAGTATGGATCGGGTCTAAATCGGGTACGGATATCCGTATACCTCTATATTTTTATAGAATTTATTAAATTGTCTGGACAATACTTGTTTCGGCCATTATATTGACCAATTAAAAGCCTAAAGTTTAAAATAATTTCATATGTAAACACACAAAAATAAGAAAATTATGATATCATATTATACATAAAGAGAATATATAGTTGTAGTAATTACTAATATTATATACTAACATTCAAAAAAAAGAAAAAAAATAAGGAGAAATAAGAAAACTAGGTTGTCTCCTGTAGAGAATTAATATCGTTAATGATGACGACGATAAAAATATTGTTTCATAAAAAACTCTTAGGCGGAAATGAATTGATCCCTCAACTTCAAAAGTTCAAATCTTTTTTATTTACTATCGAATATTTCATCGAGTTCGGACCTGAGTCTGGATTTGAAAACTATTCCGGATCCTATCTATTTAAAAAAAGTTGGGTTCGGGTCGGGTCCAAATCAGGCATGGGTATAACATATTTGGACCCATACTCGATGTCACGCCCCGGATTTCTCGTTCCCTGGGCACGCCGATAAATCCGCCGTATACAAAAAAAAATTTCCTGTATACGAAGCGTAGCTGTATCTATAACTACAACTAGTAGTAAAGAGATAAAATAAATTTACATAAACATGTAGAAATAACAATGAGTTCTATATACATACGTAGCATCCAGGTACCAAAATATATACTCATCCTAAACATTTGTATGTACATAAACTCCAAAATAAAAGTACCACTACCTGCGGCCGGTGATCCTCTAACTCGGCAACTCGTTGGGTAGGGCTCTAGCTCGCAACACTCTTGCCTCGATCAGCCACGGAAGGAGCAGCAGCCGGAACAGAAGGCTCTGCAACAACAACGGTAACAAAAGGGCTTGAGAACTACTGTAAAAACAGGTAGTCCTCAGTGGGTGCCGCCCTCAACATCATCGGTCCACCCACTAAGTCTACAGGGGTAAGCAAGAATAGTAGGATAAGCTGAAATAAATCTATAGTTAAGTGCCACTACACTATCATGTTCTAACACTAACCCTCTGTGTCAATCCTGACCCAATCTCACCAGGGACTGTGAACACACCCGTCCCGCCTGTCGGAGCGAACTCGTATACTAAACCCTGAGTAGCGGGTGAGGAAAACTCTCTGGGACTGTGCATACACCCGTCCCGCCTAGTTAGGTGACACCGTAGCTCAAGAGTAATCGGTGGAGAAAACTCTCTAGAGACTATGAATACACCCGTCTCGCCTAACTGGGCTACACCGTATCTCAAGAGTAACGGACGGAGAAAACTCTCTAGAGACTGTGGATACACCCGTTTCGCTTAACTAGGCTACATCGTATCTCAAGAGTATTCGGTTCCAGTAAAAAGGTCCAACAGGGCGGCTAAGACTCCACTCACGTCACAACCTCACTAAAGGTAGAGCAAAGGGATCACCAACTATCTCACCCGGGCTGCCCAAACGGACTCACCCTGCCTGTATCAGCTATGCCGTGCACCACCCCGAAGGTGGCCGGCTCAAGAACTGTCCCAAACAGAAACTGCGACTTCATCGCAACGAAACCTCATTCCGGAATGGCATTCGCGGGGCGCGACCGACACGAGTTTACAAGTGCCTCTGTCATGTTCATTCTAGCTCTCACAGGCTAAAGTCAAGGTAACTGGGTGCAACTGGTCTCACAACCAACAAGTCACGTACTCTCGGCACAATCTAATGCCACATCGGCAAACCGAGTCCACCGTCAACCCCGACGGTACCCAACAGTCCGGAACAGTCTAAACACTACTGTAAAAATACACTCGGCATCCCAGCACGAGCGTAACAGCTCTCTAAACTACCTAGGGTATCGATCGCTCTGAAATTGCGATGATACAATAATCCACGGCCCCTAGAGCTAATTCTGGTAGTTTAAGCATGTGACGGTTCAATTCGTGGTTTTCTCCTAAGTCAAATTCCAAGTCCGACATGTATAATATTTTAATTTACTAGGCATGCTCCAAATTCAGATTTTCGTTACCAGCTAATCAATGAATTCGAGCTAATCTTGATATACCAAAACTAGAATTATACATGTCTACTATGCATTATACAATAGGAAGCAAAACCGAAGATAAACCCACCTCACGCGCGACTCCACGGCAGCAAGTGAGTCGCTCAGCTGCGGAACACCCTGTCGGAACCGGCCGAACCTCCAGGACCAGTAATCAACTACCTCCAAGGCTCTAAACATTAAAATCCATCATTTAGTATTAATTCAGCACTTAAGCTTAATTTAACTAAATTGGAATGCAAACTTTATCTTCTAAACTCCAATTTAGTTGGGTTACTGCTCCAATAATAGCGCACTATGCTGGAGTATCAAGCTCAGATCCACAATCCAGCTCCTTCAAGGAATTGCACCAAAAGAACTCATAAACTCGAAAACTGCTCTACACAACAACAGCAGAGTAAAACTGGAGTTAGACCAAGCTAACTTTCACCAAATCCTACAAATTTGGGCTTCATGGATTCCTCTCGAAGTCCTAAATCCAACGAACCAAGTTTCGCCGAAATCCGACACTCCTACGTCGCACACGAGCCGAAATGCCGACGGTCGACGCTGGAATTCTGCAGAAATAGCACCCTTGAGCTTGATGTGGTAAGAGCATACAATAGCAGGAGAAATTTATAGATAACCCACCTCAACAGCTACTCTCGAACCAGCGCGACGTCAAGAACGGCAAAGATCCACGCTCGCCCGGCCTCCCCGCAGCACTACGACGACGAATACACGCTCGAATGGCGCCGTGGCGCGACGTTGATGATACCCAAACTCTACCCAAACTCTTCCACCACCGGACCAAAATAGAGAGGGAGAGGGGAGAAAACCAGCTGAGAAGACCCTCCCTCAGCTCCTCTCTATGTGTAGCCAGCTGGGGAGGAGGTGGGTGATATGAACTAGGTGAGAAAAGACTCATTTGCCCTCTCACCTACCAAAGTGTACCGGTACAGGGGCATGTATACCGGTACAAATGGGCAACCCGAGAGCAGTTTGCGTAGAAACTGTACCGGTACATCCCTGATGGTTGTACCGGTACAGCAATCAAGCTTGTACCGGTACATTTCATATTTGTACCGGTACAAATGGCAGAAAATCTACTATTTTGCGGACTTTCATGATACCAGCTGCGCTCGCGTTCCCGGAATCCGTTTGGCGTCCATATCGAGCCAACGCAATTCGGACTTAACCCGACACTCAACAGAACTGTCGACAAGCCTCAACTGCTATACTCCAGGGTTACTACACCCGAAACTTTAATGGGTAATTTGTTTTACCCGTATACTATCCATTTTTTTAACGACCACTAGTAATAATAACTCGTTAGGTCGAAACACCCGCTCAAAATGTTTAAGCCTAGTTATTATTACTAGTGTTTAAGTCTCTTATAAATCCAATGATAACTCCATTTCCATCCAATGTGGGACTATTGGGGTGTCACAATTTTTTATCGAGTCCGGTTCGGGTTCGGATAAGGTCCGGGACTCCGGGTAGGGTCCGAGTCGGTTATGGTATATTCGATATTTTGGACAGCTTTAGCATTGTCTACATGTGGCTTAGCCATCCAATTAATCAATGTATAATTATATATAGCTATCAAATCATAACAGATGATAAATCTAACTTTTACTTTGGATAAGTACAAATCCTAATCATAATCAAATAAAAGATTTAAACTTATCTCTAACTATATTTTAATTAAGTTTGGATTATTATTTCCAACATCCTTTCTTAGTCCGAACTATCATCTTCAAGTCTGCAAATTTTGTGAAATACGCACTTTGATTGTTACACCCCGGGTCATTTTAGAGTATAAAAACAGCGAAAATTTTTTATTTAAACCGTGACCCCCAAGGACGTACCAGACCTGCCACAAATACAGAGAGACCACTGTACACACGGACAGAGTCTCCTCCGTATTTGCACGGCATCGCACAAGTACAGAGAATGAATACAGCAAAACAATCACAACCAAGTGTACAGATATTTATTCCAACCAACATACACATATCCACACCATTCACTACAGGTTCATTCACATTTACTCATTCATAAAACCACATCTATCATTTGAAATGTTTCCCACTCGGAAACTGATTTTGAAATGCTAAGTTATAAAATCCACGAGGAAAGCTTTTGAAATCTATTTCCCACACGAAAACCTTTTCTTTTTAAAACGCTACCACGAGGTGTAGAAAACCATTTTATCACATAAAACCTAAAGCCTTTTATTATATTATAAAACATCTCATATTCAAAAGCAAATACTGAACTGAACAATAAATAAGACTAAGTCATAAAACAGGAGGGGTAAAGGAATAACCGACAAAGGGACGGAGCTATGTCGCGAAATAGACTCGCTCCTCACCAGCTGTCCCACTAACTCCTGCAATATCACCTGAAAGAGAAGGCGAGGGGTGAGAACATGTAAACATGTCTCCCCCTCCCAGTGGATACCTCGCGGAGATAGACACAAGAGGAGATAATAGTAGTACAGTAGCTATGATAAACAAATAAACGGGAGAGATATACAGATATGAAATAACGACTCGTAAGTATGCGTCAACAGGTGTAGAAGCTCAAGAGTACCCAATCTGAACCAATGCCCTCTTGGTCTGCGCCGCGGACCTCAAGCCAATGCCCCCACTACTCTACCATGCATCCAACCCCAGCATAAAAGCTCCGGGCTCACGGGTCGAACCTCTGCAACCACTTTTTCGGAAAAGAACACCCCACTTGCGGTGGATCAGACCGCTGGTGTTCGTGACGTGCGACGAGTATCGGGCAATCAATGCAAATATGCTCAATTATCAACCATCGGCAATCAGCCGACAATCTTGCCCCCCAGGGCCCAGCGACCACATGGGTCATCAAGTAACCAGAAGAACCAACCAGGTACCAAGTACAGAGTGTGACTGACCAAATAGGTCCCAAGTACAGAAAGTGGTGACCAACCGGGTCCCAAGTAGAGAAAGAAAGCGACCAACCAGTGCGAGTGTAGAGTGTAAGCGACCAATAGGTCCCAAGTATAGAATGCAACTGACCAACTAGGTCTCAAGTATAGAATGCAACTGACCAACTAGGTCTCAAGTATAGAGTACAACTGACCAACTAGGTCCCAAGTATACAAAGTAACTGATGGAAGCTACTCAACTCCTACAGGTAGTGCAAAACCAGGAAGCTACTGAGCAGAGTAAGAATAAAAGTAATACGATGCACGAGTATGAAATAAGCAAAGTAAAGGCAAGGGGTGAAGGAATCGTCACCAAGCTTGCACCACTGAACGGACGTCGAGTCGAGATACCCACCCACAAGCTGTCGCGTACGTCTCCGAAGAAGAAGTATCAAGCTGGACCTAAGGAGATCCACCGGGTTAGTGTCTAACCCACTAATACGAATATAAACCCGTGCAAATAAACCCACGGGAGTCGGTTTCCCAAACCGATCGCCGTAACATGCCGGAAGTCCCGTAAACCTCACCGGGACTCCGTCGGGACCCACGAACTGTCCCGGAATGCAATGACTCGTACCAAGAGTCACCCGCTGCCACCAAAACACTTATTTTAGTGTGACTGGGCAGCAAACACAAAACCACACATCGAAACAATTATCGTCGGACAATCGTTTCGATCCGGGTTCCCAGAAGCATCAATTTCGACACCGAGACCCACCGTCGCTCATTTTAGAGTATAAAAACAGCGGAATTTTTTTTTTAAAACCCTGACTCCCAAGGACATGTCAGGCCTGCTACAAATACAGGAAGACCACTGTACACACGGACAGAGTCTCCCTTGTATTTGCACGGCATCGCACAAGTACAAGGAGTATTTCTATAATTATACAACCACAACCACGTGTACAGATAATAATTACAATCAATATACACATCCAAACACCATTCACGACAGGTTATCCACAATTATTCATTCATAAATCCACATCTATCAGTTGAAATGTTTCCTACTGGAAAATTGGTTTTGAAATACTAAGCTACCAAAATTCACGATAAAACCTTTTAAAAACTGTTTCCCACACGGAAATCTTTTCTTTTTAAAACGCTACCACGAGGGGTAGAAAACCATTTTTATCACATAAAATCCAAAGCCTTTTATTACATTATAAAACATCTCATATTCAAAAGCAACCACTTAAATGAAACATAAATAAGTCTAAGTTAAAAAACAAGAAGGGTAAAGGAATAACCGACAAAGGGACGGAGCTATGTCGCGGATTAGACTCGCTCCTCACCAGCTGTCCCACTAACTCCAGCAATGTCACCTGAAAAAGAAGGCGAGGGGTGAGAACATGGAAACATGTCTGCCCCTCCCAGTGGATACCTCGCGGAGATAGACACAAGAGGAGATAATAGTAGTACAGTAGCTATGATAAACAAATAAACGGGAGAGATATACAGATATGAAACAACAGCTACTGTAAGTATGCGTCAACAGGTATAGAAGCTCAAAAGTACCCAATCTGAACCAATGCTCTCTTGGTCAGCACTGCAGACCTCAAGCCAATGCCCCTACTACTCTCCAGTGCATATAACCCCTCTTGGGCTCACGGGTCGAACTTCTGCGACCATTTTTCCGAAAAAAAACACCCTCTTGCGGTGGATCAGACCGCCTGTGTTCGTGAAATGCGATGAGTACGTATCGGGCGATCAATGTAGATATGCTCAAAGATCATCCATCGGCAACTAGCCGACAATCCTGCCCCCCAGGGCCCATCGACCACGTGGGTCGTCAAGTAACCAGAAGAACCAACCAGGTACCAAGTACTGAGTGTGACTGACCAAATAGGTCCCAAGTATGCAAAGTAACTGACCAACCAGGTCCCCAAGTAGAGAAGAAACTGACCAACCAGGTCCCCAAGTATGCAAAGTAACTGACCAACCAGGTCTCGAGTAAGAATGTAACTGATGGAAGCTACTGAGCAGAGTAAAGCTAGAGTAATCTGATGTAAGAGTATATAGTAAGAATAAAAGTAATACGATGCACGAGTATGAAATAAGCAAAGTAAAGGCAAGGGGTGAAGGAATCGTCACCAAGCTTGCACCGAATGGTCGTCGAGTCGAGATACCCACCGGTATAGGTGTGCGAAAGTCGACCTGCTGACTGCTGAGTACTCGAACCTATAAAAGGTCCCTCGGGTTAGAATCCAAACCCTCATTCTAATATCACTAACTATAATCCCGTTAACAATTCCCACGGGAATCGATTTCCCAAAACCGATCGTCGGAACGCTCGGAAGTTCCGAAAACTGTGCCGGAGCTCCACCGGGACCCACAAGTTATCCCGAAACTTCCCATAAATAATATAAGTCATCCGCTGCCACTAAATACCTAATTTAGTGTAACCAAAACAGCGGTGATGCCCTTGCAACTCGAAACGATGATTGTTGCGCAATTGTTCCGATCCGGGTTCCCGTAAGTGTCAGATTTGACACCGGAACCCCAAGTCGCTCACCCGATGTTTTTGAACTCTCGAAACCACGTGGGTGACCAGCCAACAAGGCTTAGCGACGTCGCAAATACCCTACAACAGTTGCCGGAAGAATTCCGAGCCAAAACTACGTTCCGTCGGCGAATTTCGCGGCGAAACGCTCCAAAAATCACTTTTGATTTTTCTGTAAATATTCAGGGCCTTGGACAATTAGTCCAGAGGTTACCCATAGTATTCCTACGCTGTTTACAGTGACCACGAATTTTAAAATTGCATAAAAGTCCTCCCGATAATCCAAAATCACATTATTTCATGTGATTTTGGGGCTTTTATGGCCCGACTACGCAAACCAGAAGTCATTCAGCCAAACCAATTCACTCGCTAATAGGTTTCGACGTGTCAGAGACCGTGCTCACCCTTCGGAGCACTTCCGGACACTGTGGGGAGCGCGGGAGCAACCCGAAATTCAGCAAACTGCGCGCACGGTATGAAAAGCATGCTTTTCTCGCGAACCAGGGGCTCGCTGACCCTAAATGAGGTGACCACTGTGATCGTCACTGACAGACGATCACCGTGCTCCCCTCCGGAGGCACCGGAACAGCCTCGGGTCTCCAGAACAGCGCGCACAAGCTGAGACAGTGACCAAAAAGGCCCGGAAAGGACCGACACCGCCGAAACAGCGGATCGGGGTCTCCTCGACCAAATCCAAGGTGAGCACGATGATCAACGATACGTCTAGATCATCGTGCTCCCTTCCGTTGGGATCGGGGAGGCCCGGGAAGCACAGAACAAGGAGACACCCCTAATAGGCCCTACTGCGGGCCTGGCCGAAGCAAGCTAGCTCCGGCCGCTTAGGCGGCACGGCGGCGCGCCCAGGTCAGGACGGGTGATGGGGAGGTAAGGAACTCGAAGCTCACCTCGACGACGGCGAGAAGCGGCGGAGCGACGGGCCAAGATGCCCTAGCCGCGGCCACCCCGGAGAGCACGGCTCAAGTCCGGCGTGGGGCTCCGGCGGCGGGAGCGCCGGTGGAACTCGGGTGCGGCCGACCGAGGAGGCCGGCGCTCACTCCGGCCGGTGGTGGAAAGCGGCGGCGGCGGCTCGGGAAAAGGCGCGAGCCCGCCCGATCACTCGGTCTTCTTTCTGCGGGCGCGAGCGCGGCGGCACTCGAGCGGCGGCGGCCGGCGGTGGCGGGCGGAGACCACGGTGGCCGGCGCGGGAGAAGCTGTCGAGGCCCGTGTGGGCGGCGTGTCGACCAACGGCAACGGCGGCGCGCGGCTGCGATCAGACTTGTGCTCGGTCTGATCAGCCCAAGGTTGCCGTAGTTTGCCACAGTGGTGCCAGCGACGCATGCGGCGGTGACGGCCGGCCGGGATCGGCTCAGGGATGGTCTCGGCTAGAGGAGGTGATCGGATGGTGGCTTCCGAGCACCGGTCAGGGATGGTTGGTGAGCAGTTGAGAGAGAGGATGGAGGGGTGGCCGGGTTCTCTCTTTCCGTGGCGGGGCACTAGCCGGCGGCCGAGTGTGAGCATACGTTGGGCGGGGATAAGATGAAAGCAGTGGGGTTTTGATTGAGGAGAGGAGGCTAAAGTTAGGGTTTCCATGGAGAAACCCTAGTGCAATATTTAAACAAAAGGGCCAAATTGCATCCATCTCCTTCAAAACTAATTATTTTCATCTAAGTCCCTCACAGCATGTGTAATTCACACATACACACCTCCACGTCCGATTTCACGCGAAACGGTACATAAAATACAGGGACTTTTGCGAAATTTCCATCTTGCCATTTCCGACCTCTCCTCGATCAACTCGCAATAGCCGTAGATCCATTCGTCGGATTTGCGAACGGAGCGTACCAGTACGATCAGCACGTCGAAGACAACAAACCCACGATTTTGGTTCGCCTAGATCGGTCACCGATTCACGACGAAATCCGTCCGCTCTCCGATTATCCGATTAGCCAACATCGACCCCTTTGCAATCATCTTGCAATATCCGGCGATCCGTTCGTCGGATTTCCAAACGGATCGTGCCATCGCGTTCAGCACGTCGGGGGCATCGAAACTACTATTTCGTTTCATCATGTTTGGTCGCCGATTTGCGACGAAACTTATCTGCTCTCCACTAATCCATATATTACACATATACAAATGTGTAAACCCGACGAAACATTAGTTTCGCATCGTATTCGACTTCCTACTACTAGTAGGGACCCCAAACATCCCTTACCTTACTCTAGGTCACATGTACGGAGTCAGGAGTTTCACAATGCAAGAATAGCACTGTGCGAAAACCCTCATTTCGATAAAACTCCTTTTTCTCTAAAATCGTGCATCGGATCAGAAATCTGTCAGTGCCATTGGTTCCAGCATAGCTGAACCATTCAAAACGAGCTATTGGACCACTATGAACGGAGTCCGATACGTACCAGAAGCCAACTCTCCTCCGCGGCTTCACCGAAAAACTGAAGTTACTATTCACTTAAGTCAAACTTCATAATCGCGTATCTTCTCCGTTTTAGCTCATTTTCTCCTGAAATTTGACGAGTGCTTATGTAATTAAATTACACACAATAACATCGTCAACAAAGGGTTTATCTCTTATTATTAAAAATGTCGGTTACTACATTGATTTTGCAATCTCTGTTGCTGTAGTTGTCGTTTTGTTCGAGTTGTGCAGTATGACGCATGTCCAATGATATTGTCATGCATGAAATCTTTGCCACCTGTAATACTGATTATTCACATCATCCTTAAAAATCTGTGGGTTCCAGCAAATAT
This sequence comes from Aechmea fasciata, assembly GCA_025177825.1. NCBI lineage: Eukaryota > Viridiplantae > Streptophyta > Magnoliopsida > Poales > Bromeliaceae > Aechmea > Aechmea fasciata. Next base: position 6,919,025 of record CM045940.1, on the reverse strand, counting down.
CTGGATTCGATATTTTGGATTCATTCGTTTCAAAGTGCGCCTTGCACTATGCTAAAACTTTGTAGTTTTAACGATAAGACCGGTTATTCACTTACGAACAACTGCGAATGTTGCTATTGAAATTGCCTTTCTTTCAGTAAACATCCAATATTTCAGCCTATGTCGCTTCTTTTCCTAGCTTCCTCTGTGCAGATTTTGTGACCGATGATAGATGAATCAAAAGAAGCTTTTGAGGACAAGGATATGTATGAATATCGATTCTTTTGCCATTTTCTTTTCGAAGAATCTCTCGAAAGAGGCCTTTCACGGCATCCCTCTTATAGAACGAATCGACATCTCTCTCAGCACATAAAAGGGGCATAGGAACAACAGAAATTCGTATGCCTTTTTTCTTCCTTCATCCATATTCTGATATATGAAAATTTTTTCATAATACTGGAAAAAGATTCAACTTTTCTTTGATTTGATGTATAATTACTTTATCGACAGAAAATTTTTTATCTACATCATTATTATGAACTTTCTTGTCGATTTGAGTTGTACCGTTTTGCTTATCAACGTATTCTTCACAAATTTGATTTTCTTCATGGTTCTGATTAGAATTTTCTTTCCAAATTTCTTTGCAAATTGGGTTCTTTGTATCTTCGTCATTGGGTTGAATTTCTTTTTCTTTTTGAATTTCATTCTCTTTCTGCAAATCTTCTCCTCCAATTTTTGCTGGCATTCTCTATGCTTCATGTGATATCTTTGTTGTTGAAATATTCTCAACTAATGGTAGATCCACTATACTTAAAAAAGATAGAACTTTTTTTTTTGTCTCTGTCTGCCACCACGAATGACGTACCTCGCACGGTAAAATTTATCTTGAATTTTCCGTGGGGTAGTATTCATGATTCAGATTAATATTTAAATATGTATAGTTATCAGGTATTGCGGATCCATGGCTTCCAATAAACGCAAGCGTCTATTGTTAATTACCCCTATAGAATGTTAGGGTACCCTCGATTAAGAGACCAAATATAAGTGCTGATATTAAAAGAGACAAAACGGACAAATAAAATTTTATTAATATGATTTGCCGTTTACATGGCTTAAGCAGGGGCATACCCCCACTGTACATGGATGTCATAAAAGTAGGATAGTCAGTTTAGCGACTTGATGGTCGATAGGGATCAAATTACTCAGTTTAACGACATGGCGGTCGAAAGGAGTTTGGGTTGCTCAGTTTAATGACATGGCGGTCGGGTTTGATTTTGTTGCTCAGTTAGTGACATGGCGGTCGGGTTTGATTTTGTTGCTCAGTTTAGTGACATGGCGGTCGAGTTTGATTTTGTTGCTCAGTTTAGTGACATGGCGGTCGGGTTTGATTTTGTTGCTCAGTTTAGTGACATGGCGGTCGGGTTTGATTTTGTTGCTCAGTTTAGTGACATGGCGGTCGGGTTTGATTTTTGGTTTTGGGTTTAGTTTAACGACGTTTCGGTCGTTTGGCTGAGATGTTTATGAAAATTGGATTTAGGTTTAGTTTAACGACGTTTCGGTCGATAGTGAAATTTGGGTTTAGTTTAACGACGTTTCGGTCGGAAGTGGAATTTGGGTTTAGTTTAACGACGTTTCGGTCGGAAGTGGAATTTGGGTTTAGTTTAACGACGTTTCGGTCGGAAGTGGAATTTGGGTTTAGTTTAACGACGTTTCGGTCGGAAGTGGAATTTGGGTTTAGTTTAAAGACATTACGGTCATTGAATTTGGGTTTAGTTTAAAGACGTTTCGGTCATTTGAATTTGGGTTTAGTTTAAAGACGTTTCGGTCATTTGAATTTGGGTTTAGTTTAAAGACGTGCCGCGCTCCCGCGCCTTAGCCTTATTTACTCCATTTGCCCACCCCTTGTCCTTGTGTTACTCATATACTTATCATGTTGCTTGACCCCACTCCTTTGTCGTCAGACTCGCCTCGCCGCCGCTCATTGCCTCTGCGCACACGCATCGGAGCTGTAGCACTTATTTGCTCCCGCGTCGTGGCGGGGGCTGCGCCCGCGCGCCAGCTTTCCATTGCTCGAGTCGTTGGAGGGGGGGGAGGCTTTTTTCTTTTTATGAACTTGATTTAATGGTCAAAGGTTTTTTTAGAGATAAAAAGAACAGTCCCCTCCTCCTTTCTTCAAGTGGGTTTTTTTTTTGGCCCTCTCCTCTCTCTTTCTTCTTTAGGACGTGCAGAGATGGGGTTGAGGGTAATGATGGTGTGGGATCATGGGGGAAGTGGGAAGTTGCAAATAATGGGTAGTTGTATTTGATTTTGTCCATGCACCTAGTGCATGGACTATCTCGTACACCACATTCTCTCTCTTTTTTTTTCTTTTTTTTCTTTTTTTATTATTATTGAAATTTTTTTTTTATGCATCAACAGTCTCTCTTTCTAAATTCTTCTTTATCAAATTCTTTTTCATAATTTCTATTCTCCACTACACCCCACAAAACTTGGGATTCTAAAAAAATATTGAATGACAATTTTTCATCGTTTAAAGTTCATTTCATCAAATTTTTGTAAGGCGGATTGAATAAACCAATCTAAATTCATAACGAAACTTGAAACTTCAAAAATTAAGTTTCAAACTTGTACCTTTCTTGTTGAATGACATCCTTAGTACATCAAAATCTCCCTAAATTTTCATATTTCGGCTTGCTTGCTTAGCCCTCTAGGCTATCTAGTCAAGTCTCCTTTGATCTTTCCACGGTCTTTCCTCGGTCTCCTTTCATCAAAAGTCACAACCACCTTCTATTGTGTGTTGTGTGGAGGTTAACTTCTTCAAAATAATTTCTTACTTTAGTTTTACCTGAACGTCACCTTCGTCAATCTGCTATGAGTCTCTTGACTTTGGCATAGCTATCTAGTACATTATCTCTATATTCTTTTCGAATCCACTGTCGTCTGGCTTATTTTCGGCTCTGATACCAATTGTTGGAAGCGTGATTTTCTTTGCTACCAATTGTTGGAAGTGATACTTTTGCCAATATCGATTATGTAACTCAAGATCTAAAATAGAACAAAATATAATATGGAGAAAAGATATTGAAAGAGGAAAAAAAAACTAAACTAATACTTTATTTAACAAAAAGCATTTAATTACATTCCGGATAATACCCATGCAATCATGTCTACTGTTGATTATGCATCTAATTAATCAATGTCTAACTATATATATTTATCAAATCATAAACTCATAATAGATGATAAATCTAACATTAGTATAAGTACCGATTCTAATAATCGGTAGAGAAAATCATGCTTCTAACCGAAACATATTTTTATCTTCAAATTATAATTAAGTATACAGATTAAAGGATGTGGTAAATCTATCTTCATTTTTTGTTTTTTTTTTTCATGTGTTCAAAGCGCAGATTAAAGGATGTGATAAATCTATCTTCATTTTTTTTTTTGGGATAATTGCCTATATACCTCTCATGCGTCTGAAAATATCCGTTCTACCCCTACTTTTTTTTCTTTTTAAAATGCCCCTCATACGTTCCACCGTTATTGCAAAATACCCCCGCAGTTATCTCCTGTTAAGTTAATCTGGGTTAAACGTGAGTTAAATATCTACCACAGTTAAAAAAAATTAAAATACCAATTTTGCTCTTAACTTAAGGGCAAATAAGAAAGGTTGGTGACGGTAGAGGGGTATATTGGAAAAAACCAAAAATCGAAATACTTTTGTGCCCTTGACTTTAAGGGCAAATAATAAAGACAGTGATGGTAGAATGATATATTTGAAAAGGGCAAAATAGTAATTTTAAAGAGATAACAGAGTTACTTAACAGATTTTAACTCTAAGGGTATATTAGAAATAGGTTGGAACGTATGAGGGGTATTTTCAATATTAGCCTTCTAAGAGGGGTAAATCGAAAAATCGGGAACTTTTCAGGGGTATATAAGCAATTGCTCCTTTTTTTTTCGTGTGTTCAAAGCACAGACTTTTTTTTTCATTTTTTGTTTTTTTTTCGTGTGTTCAAAGAGCAGATTTTTTTTTGTTTGTTTTTTTAAACTTTTAAAAAAAAATGCAAGATATGCAATTGAATTAATAGCTATTAATTAAGTAATTTTGATTAAGGAGATTGGCTTATTGCTGATCCAATTAATTAACGGAGCTAAGCTCAACTCGTGTTGGGGCATTAGAAACGCTTTTTACTTACTTAACTTAAGCGCATAGAATACACATTGAGGTTGGGAAACCTCCTTACTTATGAACTTCTTAATAAACTCCTTAGAATCTACTAATTAATCCTATGGTAACCTCAACCGTTGAATGCCTCTTTCACTTCCTTGACAGAGCTAACTGAGATGCTCCATCTTGATGTTGACCTAACATCGATTAGCAATTAATAAAGGTCTCATCCTGATCTCGCAAAGGATCAGCAATAGCTGTGTGTACTCGAGGACCATTAGGGAAAGAAAAGCACTTTTCTCTCTCAGCAGTTAGAACGGGGGTGGGTTGGTTATATACTGCGCCTTCCTTCTTCGAACCTTTTGGTATGTATTGCCCCCTAACTATAGATCAGATCCATCGAACGAGAAAGTAAATTCCGCACTGCTGTTAAGTCGTTGGACTTATCCACCTCGAATTCGTGGAATTTCCGTTTTTGAATTGCGTTGAAATCTACCAAAGCTAGGCAGATAGATAGACTCCTTTTTAAGGAGAGCAAGAAAAATATAAAATTCTTCGTCCTTTAATAAAGTTTAAAGAGTCTAATTATCAAAATTAAAAGTTTAAAAATTTATTTGTAAAAAAGCAATTCTCACATCAAACTTTCGTCGAACGCAACTCTCACATAAAATTCTTTTCAGCGTCACATCTCCTTCACCACCAATATTCCAATTTACTAAATCAAAAGGTTAAGTTTTGGCAAAAGTAAAATCTCTCTCTATCTTTTGTCAATGTCTTTGTTTCAATGTTCCCCCTTGCATGCCTTTATGCCCAAAAAATCATAATGAAAATACGAAATCCAATAATAAGCAAATACAAAAGGAAAAATTATTAATTGAATTTATGTTATTACTTATTTATTTTGAAAAATGCATAGAAAAAACAAATAAAATTTTATTACTGAAAATAAATATATAAATACCCTCATCTATAAGATATAGGGGTAATTGCTTATATGTCCCTGAAAAGTTTTCGACCTTTTGATTTACCACTCTTAGAAGGCTATTATTGAAAATACCCTTTTTACGTTGCAACCTATTTCTAATATACCCCTAGAGTTAAAAGTTGTTAATTAACTATATTATCTCGATAAAATTACTACTTTGCCCTTTCAAATACTACCAAGTACGACTTTTCTTATTTGCCCTGAAGTTAGGGGTATAAAAATATTTTTGCTTTTTGGTCTTTTTAAATATATCTTTCTATCATCACCAATATTTTTTATTTGCCCTTAAGTTAAGGCAAAAGTGATATTTTAATTTTTTTTTAACTGTGGTATATATTTAACTCATGTTTAACCCAATTTAACTCAACGGCTGATAACTGTTGGGGTATTTTGAAATAATGGAGGAATATATAAGGGGTATAGTGGAAAGAAAAAAAGTAGAGATAAATGAGATATTTCTAAAGTTTTGGAAGGTATATTGGCAATTATACCTAAGATATATAGGAATTTTCTAGTATTTTATTTTTTGTTTTTTGATTGTATAATTGAATCATATATGTCCTTTTAGTCGCTTGCAATATTTATGATTTACTTAGAAGATAAAACTTGTTATATTTTTTACAACATTCATTCTCAAATTTGTTATAAATGTCATATAAAAATGAATGCAAAAGAGATTTTTTTTTTTTAAAGTTCAAAACAACATTTTTAAATTTATTTTATTCTTTTTAATTCATTCATTATAACTCTGATTGATTTTGTTGTTTAAATGACTGGAAGTATTAAATTTATATTTTTATTAAATCATTATAACTATGATTCATTTTAGTGTTTTAATTAACTATATTTGATTTTCATTTTAATGGTCATGAGATTCATATTATTAGTAGTTTTGCGTAATCTTTTTATTATTCTGTGTTACGAAGAATTAATATCTGATAAATATTTTTAAAAATTAATCTCGAATCAGTTTATTTTTCTCTTTTTTATTTGTGTGTTTACGGCGGTCCTATTGGAACGAAAGCTCTATCAATTCGGATCAATTTGCATTCCTAGGCCCGACTCTCGACTAAAATTGGCCATACTTAATAAGAAGATGAATGGCTGAATCCCACATTCACAACGTCCCAAAACCCTAACTAGTCGACTCGACCCCTGTGACCAAGTGATAGAATCTATAACCCCCAGCGAAACAGCGAGCGGACAGAAGGTAACGAAGAGGAGAGAGGGAGGTGTGGGGGCGAAGGGGGGAAGATGGCGACGAGGACGAGGACGAAGACGGTGGCGAGGCGATCGAGCAAGTACCTGGAGGAGGCGCTGTACCGGCGGCTCTTCAGGGGCGGGAGCTCCAAGCAGAGCGTGCGCGCCGAGCTCGAGAGCTTCCTCGACAGCGGCAAGCGCGTCTTCAAGTGGGAGGTCGGCGTCTCCGTCCGCAAGCTCCGCACCCACAACCGCTTCCGCCCCGCCCTCAAGGTCTCTCTCTCTCTCTCTCTCTCTCTCTCTCTCTCTCTCACACACACACACACACATTTGTTTTCGCTCGCTCTACTTATTACTAGCTGATTAAGACCTACCTGCCTGCTTTGAGATTTTGTCGTGGGAAAGAAGCATGCTGTTGCGTGCTTCTCGGGTGGCATTGGAGTAGGGCAGATTGAAAGTGGGACATTTTGACAGCACAGTCCCAAAGTAGCTAGGCTCCTTCTTTAGTTATAATAACTTGTCTTGGTAAATTGCTTCTTAAACTAGTTCTGGTTACGTTCTCGTTTTGATCCCGGAATCCAGAATTTTTCGATTGAATCGTTCGTTTCCCATATTTGCTAGAGAAAATGGCAGCTATTTTGAGGAGACCTTAGAGGTTGATTTTTCTTCCGATGCCCAGTTGGTATTGATAACTGTGTGGACTTTTATCTGCTATCCAATGGTTTCTTAGCTCCGATTCTTTCCTAGTTTAGAGTTCAATCCTCGGGAAGGGTGTATCCCAATGGGCAGGACTTATAGCATATACGACGGTACACTGCTGTTCTTAAGTAAACATTTTGAATGCAACACTAACAAGCGAGAGAGATTGTATCATTTAATAACTATATTTGCTTTTGCAACATGTAGCATTGCTGTTCTCGGTTAAGAGTCTAGAAGAGAATTTCTTATATAATCTCACATCTGAATATTTCTCTTTGCACGTTCGCTTGGCCATCTTGATATGTGTATGCAATATATGTTTGTCTTACGTGCTTCATTTTGACAAGCGTGGAGTACTATAAATCTCCTATTCTTGCTGCTACCGTGGAGTTAGAAAGAGAGGGTGAAAACAAATTAGTGCTTGCAGTTTCGTAGGGTCCAACCCACTGGTCATTACACCTCTAGCTGTTGGTCGTCACACCCCTAGCGTGAGAAAGAGAGAGGGGGCCTCCCAATGAACTGTAAGTAGTCAGTTGAAATTACCTATGCGTTCCACTTCTCTAATCTTTTTTTTTTTTTTTTTTTTTTTGTTTCTTCAGTAGAGACATTTCATTTTGAGAAAAATTCTTCACTGGGACTATTAACAAACTCTAACGGTATCGATTAGCAAGAATACAATCATTCTTGAGTTGAAACCCTTTTCCTCCCTATTACTTTTTACAAGATGGCCTGAAACAAACTAAATTACTGATTTCGGTCAATTTTACGTGGCTTTATCAATGGATATTCTTGGTTTGTCCTTGTACTTATTCCATATATGGAAGTTCGTGAAAAAATGTAAAAAAATGTATTCATTTTTCTTGATAGGTTCACCGCAGTACTTGATTGTTCTTACTTACGTTGGATTTCTTTGACCCTAACAGCTTCTCATTTCTCAGAAATCATCTTATCCCTAAAGTGAGAAATCTGTTCTTTATTGCTATTCTACCTGCTCACCTCCTCTTTCATATCTTCATCTTCTTCACCCTTGGAATCTATGTTGATCAAGTGCAAACTAGAGAGAGACCTTGCATTTTTGCATAAGTTTCACTTATTTTCATCTTGAGAGCACTGCCAATTTTCGTTTTTCTATTTACCTGCCTATTTGATGGGGAGAAGCTTGTGTGCTTTAAGATTCTATTTGGGGCTAGGGGGGCATACTCTTAGACTATTGGATATCCTTTAGAATCTCTTATGCACCTAGCAAAGGCCCGAGAGGCCCCAGTTCTCTTGGGTCAACCTGTTATTAAAAACCATGCAATATAGCTTTATGAATGCTGAATAAATCAGCTTGTTCATTTCTCAATTCCGATTACTGTTTCTTAGCTTGTTTTAGTTTTACACTAGAAGCCGCAATTATTTTCTGGTATTTTCTTTGGGCCATGATGATGATTTTTTTCCTTAAATTTTCTTGCAAATGCAACGATCACTCCTCTTCCATTCCCTTATTTATGGGTGCAGTAAGTGCTGATAAGTAGGCAAAGTTCAAAGCTGGAAAGGCAAGCCTTGTTATTAAGGGCTTCATGAAATTAGAACAGTGAAAATTCCTGATGGCGGTCTCATACAAGTGAATCTATTGGAAAATTGCTCTTCTTAAATGTCAAGTTTATTGAATATTTTGCAGCAAATTTATTGAACTCTGAATGTGCCATACTAGTTTAACTCTTTTTGTAGATTATCAAGTCAAATATGAAATAAAAAGGTACAAATATACGGAGAGCCTCCTCAACTATAGGCATTTTGGAATAGCCCCCCGGACTTCAATGTTTTTTTATTGACACCCCCTCAGCTTTCATTTATTTTGGTTTGAATTATTTGAGTCAATTGAATTGATGATTTCATTAAAATAAATGGCTTCCTTACCTATTGATCATTAAATCCGCAATTCCTTTAACTGAAAGAGTTGCTAAGAGTTATTGTGGTTTGCTTCAGCTTCCCTTCTCTCTTTTCTTGAACTACCTTTTCACATCACGAGCAAAATACACATTTTTAAGACCCTTTTGCCTAGGTCTTTTTTGCTATTGATTTGTTGCTGGGAGCACTCCCACTACTTTGACCATTTCTTCAAATAAATTTAAATTCTTCAGCATTATCTTCATCGCCACCATCACCATAGCCATCTATCTCATCAAAGTCGGACAACAAAGGATTCTTTCCCTCGCTGCTTCTTTCTTAACCATAAACTCCTTGATTTTTTTCTCGCGAACATGAGGTGGACATTTGGGCATGCTTTCGCAATTTGAAAGCCACCAATAATGCGTTGTTTGGCTTTAAAAATGCCACCTTTCTTTACTTTTTCTCAAAAATTACAGATCAGGTCATTTCTATTGTTGGGATCCTTTAAATGTGCATATTTCTATGTGGGATCCTTCTTGAATCGTTTAGAATCCATTCAATCAAGTTACAACAAGCCAACGATAACTTTAGAGAACAAGAAACAACAAAAAATAGAGAACAATTCTATTAATTTAGAACTTGGACATAACGTCAATTCAAAGTTGTCATGCATTATAAGAAACTGGAATGTTTATTTGAACGGTTTGGACACAGTATGCAATGGAATTAGAAATTACTAACCGACATTTTTTTTGTTTTTTTCATCTTGGATAGCAAACACAATGAAAACATGATGGACACGTCTTTGGAGTGTCCCTCTAGGACATGGCGTCCGACATGACACGACTTAGACATGGCAACATTTTGCTGTGTCCATGTTTCCTAGGTGTAAATCATGATTGGTTGCCTCATTTTAGAACATATATGCAAATACTTTTTTTTGTAAAAAAAAAAAAATTGAAACCTTTTCTTGCAAAGGAAGAGAAATTATTTTTACAATAAACAATTGTGATGTTGAGATGGGTCAGTATTTTGTCTTGCTGCACTTGGCTTGTTTTTAATCTTTTTAAGTTCTGGAGTTTGTCAAAATTTTTCTGTACTTACTAGTAGGTTTTAGGACACTCCATAGGTTAACGGAAAATCATATTGTTGTAAGGAATAATTTCTGATTTATTGATGCATAAATTGCTGTTTGAGAATTAAACAGAGAAACATTTAGCGACAAAAAATAGATTAAAAATCAAGACTTGTTATGTCATGGAATGTTTTTGCAAGAATTATCTGAGCTTACAGTGATGGGAAAAGGGCTTGAGCTTAAGATTTCCATATTAGTTCATCAAGGTTATATGTTTCGCTATTTTATATCTGCAAACTCTTTCATACTCAGTCAATGGCTTAACTTGGTTTAAAGGATCTTATGTGCACTTAGAATCCCGGTGTAGATTTATTGCTATGTTTACAGGTTGTTCATTTAAGAGAATTTATCATTTTCTGCATAGTATGTTAAAAAAAAAAAACTGTTGTCCGTGTATTTTTAATTTTCTGGTTGATCGCTATTTGCTGCATTTGTTTTGGCGTCATTTGCTGGTTGGGGCACGTTATCTGTGAATTTGGACTCTTATAAACTGTCTTTGACCTTCAGGTCATACAGATGTTGTTGCTGAAAAAAATATTGTGATTTAGTTGACTAATAATGGAATGTCGGTGTCAGAGGTTAATTTCGTGGGAACCCAATCTATGTTTCCTTTTAATGTTTGAAGTGTACTTTGTTGTTTTCCCTCTGTAGCATGGGAAATGAAGTAAAAGAGAATGGCTTCCCAGTTCCCACATAACCATGTAACCATATTAGTGTTTTCAGCTTCTGACTCACCTATATATAGAGATTTCTTAACTATCTACCGTTCTTGACCTAACTATTCAGATTTTTCTCTCTGTAGCTTTCAGAAGTTATGGCCAGAAGAGGCATGAACCCCACAGTGAGCGATCAAGCAATCCGTCTAGATATTTATGCCAAAGCCAGAAGTATTGCCTCTGCCGAAGAGTACTTCGTCAACCTTCCGGAAACTTCCAAAAACCATCTTACTTACGGCGCCCTCCTAAACTGCTACTGCAAGGAATTAATGACTGAAAAAGCTGAGGCCCTCATGGAAAAGATGAAGGAGCTTAGGTTTGCGACGAGCTCCATGTCCTATAACAGCTTAATGACCCTCTACACTAAAACAAACCAACCAGAAAAAGTTCCTAGCATTATACAGGAAATGAAGGCCAATGATATTTTGCCGGATTGCTACACTTACAATGTATGGATGAGGGCTCTTGCCGTCATGAATGACATTTCTGGGGTAGAAAGGGTAATAGAAGAAATGAAAAGGGACGGTCGCGTCACTGCCGATTGGACCACCTATAGTAACTTAGCTTCTATTTATGTTGATGCTGGCATGTTTCAGAAGGCTGAAAGCGCTCTCAGAGAGCTCGAGAAGAGAAACTCTAGTCAAGATCTTGGGGCCTATCAGTTTCTAATAACATTATATGGCAGAACTGGAAATATAGTCGAAGTTCATCGTATTTGGCGGTCTTTGAAGCTCGCTCACCGTAAAATGGTCAATACGAGCTATCTTAATATGATTCAAGTATTGGTTAATTTGAAAGATTTACCCGGTGCGGAAGCATTATTTAAAGAGTGGGAGTCTAAGTTCTCAGTGTATGACATCCGTATCGCAAATGCTATGATTAAAGCATATATTAACGAGGATATGTTTGATGAGGCTGTAGCTCTTAAAAAGCGTGCCAAAATGCGGGGTGGAAGACTTAATGCGAAAACTTGGGAGATATTTATGGAGTATTATTTGAAGCAAGGGGATTTAAAGATGGCTCATTGGTGTTGTGACCGTGCGATTAAGAAGGGGCGAAGCCACGGTAGGATTTGGGTGCCGCCTGGGGAAGTTATTAAGACGATGATGGGTTACTTCGAGAGTAGGAAGGATGTTCCTGGTGCTGAAAAATTCATTGAGCTTCTAAAGAATGTAGAAGCTGAGTTGGGCTCTGAGGTATTTGAAGCACTTATACGAACATATGCAGCCGCTGGGAAGAAAAGCCCAGGGATACGGCAGCGGTTGAAGATGGAGAATGTGGTTGTGAGCGAAGACACCGAAAAGTTGCTCGATTCTGTTTCGGCAGAGTGAGCTTCATGTTAAACAAGTAACATATACGGTGCTATTTGTTTTTGATGCTTGAATCTCATTTAATTTTTTGAGAAACATTAATATGGGGAAGCCCAAATTCTGGTGTCATCAAATTTGCTTGTATGTAGCTGCATTTATCTGCAGTTTCTGCCGCCTTTTAGACAATTTATGGCATATGCCAGAGCGAAGGTCGTAGCACAGTTTGTTTGTTGTCGCCTTTTTCTTTCTAAAAATTTGGAAAAAGTTTCCGGCCTAGCAGAAAATTTTTTTTTTTTTTTTTTTTTTTTTTTATTTTTATTTTTTTATTTTTATATGCTTTTGATCTGTAAACTTGGGCTTATTTAGTATCGCTGCTATGTTTTTTTATTAGTTTAAGCAAAAAATTTATGTGAAAGGATATGGGGGTGGATGGTGGATTGCTGGAAGTTTTTATATCTGAAGTGTTAGTCTGGTGAAACCAAAAAAGAAAAGGAAGTATCAAATTTTTTTTTTTTTTTTTTTTTTTTTTTTTGAGATAAGGTGACGCGGCTAAGAACTTGTTTATTTCGTTAAGAAATAAATTTAGCTAAAAATGTGAATCAACTAGAATTTGAACAAGGGTTTTGGGTACCAATTATCAAGTTTTTTGCCATTTGCTCTAGGAATGGTCGGTGAAAGTATCAAATTTATTATCTGATTTTTTTTATTGAAAAAAACTTGTAATCTTGTTGCCCTGTAAAGTAAGCTTATCAAAATGACTGGCACATCTATCAGACTGGCCTGCTCTTTGTGTGCTTTTGTGATCTTTGATGATTGTATCGGAATAGTCATGCTCTTATCCCCCCTCTTGTACCCAAACAAAAAAACAATACGGTGGGAACACTTGTTCCCACCATAACGGGTTGTACCTGGTACAACCCGTTAAGGGTGGGAACAACTGTTCCCACCCGGGGCTAGAACAAGCTTGTTCCAGCCCACTTGAGAGAGAGAGAGAGAGAGAGAGAGAGAGAGAGAGAGAGAGAGAGAGGTAGTTTTAAATTTTAAAAATAAATCAAAATATAAATTTTAAAAATATTTAATTTATAATTTTAGAATTAAAATTTATAATTTAAAATTCAAAATTTTAACTTTAAATTTTAAAATTTTAAATTTTAAATTTGATATTTGATATTTTTTAATTTTAAAATTGGTCTGTCTGTCGACATCAGTTTTGACACCGGTGTAACTGTTCGCCAAGCTTAGATGGTTTTGTCTGAATGGGCTTGGAGTGACGCTCCCCAAAGTACTGTATATTGTATAATATATATCAGTGTTCCGTTTAGCTGAAAGAAGCATTAATAAACTACTTAGCACATGTTCCATTATAACAATGCATCTTATATTTTCATTTCATTATAACCATTATACTCTATACAAATATATAAGGGGTAATTGCTTATATACCCCTGAAAAGTTTCCGACTTTCCGGTTTACCCATCTTAGAAGGCTAATATTGAAAATACCCCAACAAATTTCTAATATACCCCTACTAGAGTTAAAATCATTAATTAACTACTGTTATTTACTAATAAAATTATTATTTTGCCCTTTCAAATATACCCTTTTACCATCATTGTTTTTCTTATTTGCTCTTAAAGTCAGGGACACAAAAAGTATTTTGACTTTTGGACTTTTCCAATATACCCCTCTTCCGTCACCAACCTTTCTTATTTGCCTTTAAGTTAAGGGCAAAATTGACATTTTAATTTTTTTTAACTGTGGTATATATTTAACTCATATTTAACTCATATTAACTTAACAAGAGATAACTGCGAGGGTATTTTGCAATAATGGTGGAACATATGAGGGGTATTTTAGAAAGAAAAAAAAAAGGGGTAAATCGAATATTTCCAAATGTATAAGGGGTATATAGGCAATTATCCCAATATATATATATATATATATATATATATATATATATATATATATATATATATATATATATATATATATATATATATATATATATTTAGAATCACATTGTAGTGCTTGTAAAGCACCAAGCATAGTCTTTTTTGTGAATTTTTTTTTCTAGATCTACGACTTTGATTATTTTCATCTGTTAGATTATACTATTCAACCAACCACCCACTTAACCCAAGGAGGCCCACATCATCATCATGCTTTTAAAAGTACCAAGTCATTAGTGCTTGTAAGTTTTTAGCCCTTGGATTAATAGATGTGCGGTTATGATGATGTGGGCCCCCTTGAGGTTTTGGAGCGAGTTGGGCCAGTTGCTTACAGGGTTCCCCTACCCCCACGGCTTGTAGGCGTCCACGATGTTTTCCACGTTTCGACATTGAGGAAATATGTTTTCGATCCCTCTCACGTGATTGACTTCACTCCCCTCGAGGTTGGTGAGTACCTGCGATACGAGGAGCAGCCGTTACGAATTCTTGCTCGCGAGGCGAAAGAGTTGCGCAACTGGGTCATACCGTATGTCAAGGTGCATTGGAGTAATTACGAGGAGCGGGAGTCGACTTGGGAGCCAGAGACGGTGATGAGGGAGGCCTACCCCTACCTGTTTGACGTGCAGAGCTGAGTTATGCTTGAGTTTCGAGAATGAAACTTTTTGTAGTGGGGGAGGATGTAGTGACCGGGGACTTCAGTCGAGGCTTGTCGACAGCTCTGGTGAGTGTCGGGACGAGTCCGGGTCGCTTTGGCACAAAATTGACGCCAAACGGGCCCTGTAGGAACACGAGAACAGCGAGTATCTTGAAAATCTGCGAATTAGCAGACTTTTCAATGAGTTGTACCGGTAAATTGGATTTATACCTGTACAACATTGATGGCTATATCGGTACAACCACCAGAGGTATACCGGTATGGCCCTCCGCAGAAATACTCTCGGGTTGACCCATCTGTACCGGTACAAATTGGATTTACACTGGTACACTTTGACAGGCATGGTGCTGTTGACTTTTGCTCTCACATGTCATGTCACCCCTTTTTGCCCATGCCACTATAGAGCAGAGAGAGAGAGAGAGAGCCTTCTTCTTCTTCTTCTCCTTCCTTAGCTGAGAAGTGGAGGTGGTGGAGGACCACAAGAGAGAAGCTCAAGCTTCATCGACGACGCGCCGCGGAGCCGATCGAGAGAACTTTCGACGTCGTGGCGCTGCGAGGGAGCCAGGCGAGCACGAGATTCCGTCGTCTTCGACTCAGCGACAGTTCTGGGGTGTTCTGGAGGTGAGTAGCTTGCCGAGATCATCGCAATGGTTTTAAACTTCTTGGATTTTCGAGCTTTGATGCTGCTGCTGCTGATTCCATTGTCGACCGTTGGCGTTTTGGCTAGTTCTCTGTGTAGGAGCGTCGGATCACGACGAGACTTACTTCGTTGGATTCGGGACTTCGAGACGAAGCCAGAGAGCCCAAGATTATAATTTTTGGATAAGGTTTCCTTGCTCGAAATCTTGTTTTACTGAGCTGTTGTGTACCAAACAGATTCTGAAGTGTTGATCTGTAGATTCTAGCGTCGACCTTCGGTACTTCGGCTCGTACGCGACGTAGGAGCGTCGGAATTCAGCGAAACTTGGTTCGCTGGACTCGTGACTTCGAGAGGAAGCTACTGAGCCCTTGTTTCCTAGATTCAGAGTAGGTTTGCCAGGTCGAAACCTGTTCTTACTTCGCTGCTTTTTTTCGGACAGATTTCGTGAGTGTGAGTACTAATGTGATGCACGGGACCTCGAGCTTGAGCGGGACACCTTGGATTTCATCACCTGATTTGGATACTCTCTTCGCTGTCAGAGGTTGCTTGAAAGGTGGGTTTTCATCGGATTATTCCTGAGTACAAGTAGTCGACATGTATATTGTGTATTGAATGTAAACCTTAGCTCAATTCATCGATATTAGTTGGACTAAATCTGAATTTTTGGAGCATGTTTAGCAAGTAATATTTCATACATGTTGGACTTGGACTTGACTTAGGAGAAAACCACGGTTTGATCGTCATATGTATACACTGCCAGATTTAGCTCTAGAAGCCGTACTGTGTTGTATCGTCGCCGTGGGAGTGCGATGGATATCCAGGGTAGTGTAACTTGTTTCTACGCTCGTGTTGGGGATGCCGAGCTTTGTTACTGTAGAGTTCAGACTTCTGGTGTTGTCGGGGGCCGTGGGGGTTGATAGTGGGCCCAGATTACTGTTTTGGTTACAGATTGTGCCAAGGGCACGTGGTATATTGGTGGTTAGACCCTGTTACTTGACTTATGCCTGTGAGAGCCTGATTGAGCTCGACAGAGATACGCTTGCATACTCGGTTTGTTTGCGCCCACGAGTGCCGCTTCGGAGTCTGGCTTAGTGCTTTTGCGTTGGTGTCGCTGTGTCCTAGTTGTTGGACTCGCTCTCCACTAGCTACCCCTGGGGTAGTTGTTAGTGTAGCTTCGATGGGTAGGACGGGTGTATCACAGTACCACGTAAGATTGGGTCAGTTTTTACTTGTTCTACTGAGGGTGGTATTAGAGCAGGATAGTATAGTGGCATCTAGCTGTAGAGTGTTTTCAGCTTTCCTTTACTTTTCTTGTTTACCCTGTAGACTTAGTGGGTGGACCGATGATGTTTAGCGAGGCACCCACTGAGGACTACCTATTTTTACAGTAGTTCTCACGCCCATTTTCTTCCACCATTGTTGCAGGGCCTTCGGTTTCGGCTGCTGCTCCTCTTGAGGTGGATCGTGGCAAGGGCGTCGTGAGCTAGAGCCCTTCCCGACTGGTGCTGAGTTAGCAGATTTTCCCTACTGCAGGTGGTGTGTTCGTATTTTGGGAGCTATGTACATATTTGTGAACTCGTTGGAGCGAGTGCTTTAGTATCGCGATTTTGTATGTATATAGACTCGTTCCTTCTCTACCTGTTCAGTTTGTTTTAGTCGTTTCTGCTCTATACTACTGTTCGTAGTATTGTATGTTATACAGGTACAGCTACGCTTTGTGTACAGAAAAAATTTCTTGTACACGGCGGATTTGTCGGCGTGCCCGGAAAATCTTTCAACCCGGGGCGTGACATCTACACTTTTGATCATTTTCATCCGTTAGATTATACTATTCAACCAACCACCCACTTAACCCAATGAGGCCCACATCATCCTAACCGCACATCTATTAATCCAAAGGTTAAAAGCTTACAAGCACCAATGACTTGGTACTTTTAAAAGCATAGGAGCTCAATTCTAGCTCTCTCTCTCTCTCTCTCTCTCTCTCTATATATATATATATATATATATAGAGAGAGAGAGAGAGAGTTGAGCTAAAATACTCTCGATAGCAAACTGGGCATTTTACTATCGAGTTGTTTTTTATGATAGAGCTTCCAAATTGACGATCGGCTCCGTTGAACATGATCTATACCACTTAAAGTGTTTAGAAATCAAATTTCAAATATTTTCAACATCATTTGCCTAATGATCAAAGGGTTTCAAAATTTTTAATTTTAATGGTGGATAAGAGACGTTTTCTCGTTTAACGGTGTAAAGATATCCAAATCAATTGAATTTTTGTTAGAAAATTCTTTAAACTATTTAAAAATAGATTTATACTCTTGATCTTGATTACAAGACTCCTATCATCATTTTTTAAAGAATATTCATTTTCAACCATTCATTTTCTGTTCACTAGATGGATAAAAGAACAATATCGAAAGTGCGTGAAATTTGATTTCTAGGTAGTTTAAATGGTTTAGATCATATTTAACAGAGCCGATCGTCAATTTGGAAGCTCTATCATAAAACAACTCGATAGTAAAAAGCCCAGTTTGCTATCGAGAGTATTCTAGCTCAACTCTCTCTCTCTCTCTCTCTCTCTCTCTCTTTATATATATATATATATATATATATATATATATATATATATATATATATATATATATATATATATATATATATATATATATATATATATATATATGAGTGGAGCTATAATACTTTTAGAAGCACCAAGCCCTTGGTGTTTCTAAGTTTTTAGCCCTTGAAACTATTCTTTGATTACTAATAGCCATTGGATCAAATACTATTCCACCTACCACCATCTACCATCATCATCTCAACCCTACATCTCTTCATCCAAAGGTTAAAAAGTCAAAAGCACCACTCCCATGGTGCTCTTAGGAGTATTCTAGCTCAACTAGAATGATAGGATGATGGTGGTCCCAACTTAGAATGATAGTGGTCCCCTAGGGTTGAGTGGTTAGTTGGTTGAATAGTATGATCTAACGGATGAAAATGATCAATGGAATAAATCGAGGGCTAAAACTTATGAGTATAAGGAGTTAATACTCATAAAAGTATAGTAGTGACTTATATATACGGCCACTTCGCTACTATACTATTATGAGTATAGACCCCTTTATACTCATACATTTTTAACCGTTGATTGATGGGATGTGTGGTTAGGATGATGGTGGTCCCCACTTAGAATGATAGTGGTCCCCAGGGTTGAGTGGTTAGTTGGTTGAATAGTATGATCTAACGGATGAAAATGATCAATGGAATAAATCGAGGGCTAAAAACTTAGAGTATAAGCTAATACTCATAAAAGTATAGTAATTTATATATACGGCCACGCTACTATACTATTATGAGTATAGACCCCTTTATACTCATACATTTTTAACCGTTGATTGATGGGATGTGTGGTTAGGATGATGGTGGTCCCCACTTAGAATGATAGTGGTCCCCTAGGGTTGAGTGGTTAGTTGGTTGAATAGTATGATCTAACGGATGAAAATGATCAATGGAATAAATCGAGGGCTAAAAACTTATGAGTATAAAGAGGCTAATACTCATAAAAGTATAGTAGGACTTATATATATGTACTCGCTACTATACTATTATGAGTATAGACCCCTTTATACTCATACATTTTTAACCGTTGATTGATGGGATGTGTGGTTAGGATGATGGTGGTCCCCACTTAGAATGATAGTGGTCACAGGGTTGAGTGGTTAGTTGGTTGAATAGTATGATCTAACGGATGAAAATGATCAATGGAATAAATCGAGGGCTAAAAACTTATGAGCATAAGGAGGCTAATACTCATAAAAGTATAGTAGCCGGACTCTATATATATATATATATATATATCCGGCTGCTATGCTATCAATAGCATGAAGCACTCGATGCTATCAAGTTTTCCGCCGTTAGATCCACCCCTTTGATGATTTTCACCCGTTAGATCACACTATTCAACCAACCACTCACTTAACCCTAGGGGGCCCATATCATCCTAACCACACATCTCTCAACCCAATGGCTAAAAACTTGGTAGCACCAATGACTTGGTGCTATTAATAGCATATATATATATAAGCACGTATATTCAAATTTGGGTCATCGACAGACTCATTTTTTGGCGGAAAAATTAGCGTACATTTTATTAGCGCACATTTTCCTCTTTTTGTACGTAAAATTTTAAATATAAGAATAAGAATAGAAATAAAAACCGCAATGAATACGTAATTTCTCTATAACAAATTACTGGTGTGAAAATTCTAAAAAATATATTTTATCCGATAAAAGATTATTTCTATATATATTTCTGAATTTAAAAATATCTTTTCTTTTTAAGATAACAGATTTTATTTTTCTATTTGAAATTTCTATAGTAAGTTTTCTACAACAGATTACGGGTCTGAAAATCTTATAAAAGATATTTTTCTATTTAGTTTTAAAATATCTTTTTTAAATATTTTGAAAATCCGAGAAAAGATTGTTTTCTATATATATTTCCGAATTTCAAACTATCTTTTTTTTTTAAATAAGGGATTTTATTTTTCTATTTAATTTCAAAATAATTATTACGTGCACTTGCAAGTGCACACTCAACTAGTATATATATATATATATATATAGAGTAGGGCTACTATACTATTATGAGTATAGAGCTCTTACTACTCATAAGTTGTTTCGATGATAGAGCTTCCGAATTGACGATCCACACCGTTAAACGTTATCTAGAGCATTTAAAACTTCTAGAAATTAAATTTTGTAATTTTTCGATATCATTTACCCTACGATCAAAAGCTCACAAAATTGATAATTTTTAACGGCCAGTATGTGATACTTGCTAGTTTAACGGTAAAAAAGAATCGGAATAGGTTGAGTTTTTGATAGAAAATTCTATTCACTACCTAGATACAGATCAATAGCTCTGATCTTAAATTGAAGGATCCAATCGTCCATATTTAGGATGTCGTTTAATTTTGACCGTTCATTTTATACCGCTTGATGGACTTTATAATGATTTTGAAAATTTATGAAATTTATTTTCTAGAAGTTTCAAATACTCTAGATCATATTTAACGGAGTGGATCGTCGATTCGAAAACCCCAACATCAAAAACAACTTATGAGTAGTAAGGACTCTATACTCATAATAGTATAGTTGCCCTACTCTATATATATATATATATATATATATATATATATATATATATATATATATATATATATATATATATATATATATATATAGTATGGCTACTATACTATTATGAGTAGTAGAGCCCTACTACTTATAAGTTGTTTTCGATGATAGAGCTTCCGAATCGACGATCCACTCCGTTAAATATGATCTAGAGTATTTAAAACTTCTAGAAAATAAATTTCATAATTTTTCAAAATCATAATAAAGTCCATCGAATGGGCATAACCCATTTGGTGTGGAGTTAGCCCACCCCACCCCTCCCCACCCCACCCCACCCCACCCCACTATTCCTACCAAACAAAGTACTATTTTACCCACTATTCTTCTTAATCCCACCTACTCCAACCAAATATTATTTTCTACTATTCCTGATTAACTTCAATCCCCAACCAAACACAAAAATACGCTAACCCCATCTTAACCGAACTTAATTTTATTTGAAATAACTAATTTTTTCTTAATCCCGAATCAAACGGTAGATTATTGTTCTTTTCTATTTCTCCATATTTCAATTCTTGCTCTCGTTTTGATTTTTCTTTTAAATCAAAGGCGGCGCCTCCGAAAATCTTTGTTGATCTCAATCACCATCGAAAAGGCCATTTATATAGATTGTCTCAACGTACTCCTCTCACACCATTGACTACTACCCAAATATGCCGGGGAATCATCCGCATTAGCATGTCAAAAATGTATATAAAAATCTTTCTATGCGAGGAATTAGTTTGTACACGTCTACATATGTATATAAAAATTTCTCTCCCCGATTGACATGTACACAGTACACGTCTACATATTTATTTATTTGTTTTTATAATTAGAGATCGGCTACTATACTTTTATAAGTACGGTCGTCTTCGTACTCATAAATCGTTTTATATAATAGAGCTTCCGAATCGACGATCCATACCGTTAAATATTTTTTAAAGCATTTAATTAAAATTTCTAGAAATCAAATTTTATAATTCTTCAACATAATTTACCTTACGATCAAAAGCTCACAAAATTGATAATTTTTAACGGACGGTATGAAATACTTGCTAGTTTAACGGTGCAAAAGAATTCGAATATATTGAATTTTTGAGAGAAAATTCTATTCACTATCTAGATAAAGATCAATAACTCCGATCTTAAATTGAAGGGTCCGATCATCCATTTGTAAGATGTCATTCGATTTTGATCGTTAATTTTATGCCCGCTTGATGATCAATATTATGATTTCGAAAAATTACGAAATTTATTTTCTAGAAGTTTCAAATACTCTTGATTCGGAAACTCTATCATCGAAACCACACAGGGTACTAACTTGATACATTTTAAACCACAGGATACTAAAATAAAAAAATGTGAAACTACAGGAAGAGTTTTTGAAGTTTTCCCAATTTAAAATGAATAAGCACAATGTGTTTTGTCGCGAGAAGATATATGTCCTAATGGGCGCCAAATTTATTGAATATTTTAAAGTAAATATTTATTTTTAGAGGTCTATCGGTGCCTGTAGTTATGAATACAATATAATTAGAGATACATATATTTAAAATATATGCTACAAAATATCACAATTGTAAATAATTTTAATTTGCCAAATTTTTGAATATTTTATTTAAAGGGCTGATTTTGTTTCCTAAGGAAAAATATGGATTTTTTTTAGAAAAAGTTTTTCATTGAATTTTTTTTTTTAGTTTTCTTTCTGTTTGATTAAAAAAACTAGCTTTTGTAGAAAACTTTTTTTTCCCAAATTTTATAGAAAACTAGTATTTTTATTTTTAGAAAACAAATCTAAAAAATAAAAATATTAATTTTCTACAAAATTTGGAAGATAAATTTTCAAAAAACAAGTTTTCTTGAAATCAAACGGGCAGAAATTTGAAAAAAAAATTACCATAGAAAATTTTTTCTTCAAATTTTTTTCTCACGCTTTTCCGACGAACCAAACGCTCCCTAAATAAAATACATCAAAACCAACAATCGGGATTTTTTATCGATTTGCAGATAGCCAATTAAACTTTAAAACTTTTGTATTTGCTATCCAAACTTTCAAAATTTTATAATTAAGCATACCTGGATTTATATTCCATTCTATTAAAAATAATGGGGCATCCCCACAACATAGAGAGGCTTTTCAATGTCCAAATTTATCAAGTGATTAATTCTTATATTTGATCGCAAAAAAATTAATGAGATAACCCCAACTAATTTTGCACACAAGAGTGATTAATTTTGAGTGTTAAAAAGACTCATCTAAATAGCTGGCATGTAGGGCTGGCAAACGAGGGCCATGGCTCGCGTTCGGCTCGCTCAAATATATATATATATATATATATATATATATATATATATATATATATATATATATATATATATATATATATATATATATATATATATATATATAGAACTACTATGTTATTAATAGCATCAAATCATTGGTGCTACCAAGTTTTCGACCATTGGATTGAGAGATGTGCGCCCTCTAGGGTTGAGTAAGTTGTTGGTTGAATAGCACCAAATCATTGGTGCTACCAAGTTTTCGACCATTGGATTGAGAGATGTGCGCTCTCTACGGTTGAGTAAGTTGTTGGTTGAATAGTATGATCTAACGGGTGAAAATGATTAAAGGGGTGGATCTATGTAACGACCCAGCCCACTAGCAACAATAACTCGTTGGGCCCAACCACCGGCCCAAAATGCTTAAGCCAAGTTATTATTACTAGTGTCTAAGTCTCTTATAAACCCAATGACAATCCCATTCCCATCCGATGGGACTATCGGTGTCACAAACTCCCCGTTAAGGCCCCGACGTCCTCGTCGCCTAATCACACACACAACCCACGATCACTGTGCGATGTGAAACTCGTCTCGCTAGCCCATCATCCAGACTCGCTCACCCGAGATTTGCCACACATGTCCACCGGTGAACCGCTCGATACCAAATGTAACGACCACCCACTAGCAATAATAACTCGTTGGGCCCAACCACCGCCCAAATGCTTAAGACCAGTTATTATTACTAGTGTCTAAGTCTCTTATAAACCCAATGACAACCCTATTCTCATCCGATGTGGGACTATTGGGGTATCACAAACTCCCCCCGTTAAGGCCCTGATGTCCTCGTCAGTCTAATCACACACACAGCCCACGATCACCAGGCGATGTGAGACTCGTCTCGCTAGCCGGTCATCCACACCCTGGCTCAGTCGAGATTTGCCACACATGTCCAGCTGGTGAACCAGCTCTGATACCAAATGTAATGACCCAGCCCACTAGCAACAATAACTCGTTGGGCCCAACAACCGGCCCAAAATGCTTAAGCCCAGTTATTATTACTAGTGTCTAAGTCTCTTATAAACCCAATGACAATCCCATTCCCATCCGATGTGGGACTATTGGGGTGTCACAAACTCCCCCCGTTAAGGCCTTGACGTCCTCGTCAGTCCAATCACACACACTGTAAGGAAGTGAATTCTCGAAATCCGAGAGTTGCACCACGATTAGAATCGACTGATTGTCGAGTGGATGGACTTCGGAAAGTTCGAAGTTGATCCGAAGGCAAAAAGTGCACCGGAGTTGATCCCGGTGAAGTTCGGAAGCATTCGGGCGTTTTGGTGCGCTTAGGTGCAAAAATGGAGACCGAAAAGCTATGTTGGGCCATGAGCTAAATTCGACATTAGCGTGGATGAAAAGATGATGAAAACGTGCTCGAAAACATGTTTGGAAAGTCTCGATTCGATTTGAAACGAATCGGAGGTCAAACGAGCGAAAACGGAGAAAAAACGATGAAAAGCTGAAAATTTTGGCTAAGTCCTTGAGGTGGGCTGAAGGTCCCTGAGGGGACCGGTCCCTGAAAAGGGAGACCGGTCCCTGAAGGCTGTCCCGCGAGAGCAGGCTCTCTGGGACCGGTCTCTTAAGGGGAGACCGGTCTCCGGTGCGCAGTGGAGTAGGGCTCTCGGGACCGGTCTCTTAAGGGAGACCGGTCCTCACGCAGAGTGGAGCAAGGCTCTGGGACCGGTCCCGGGTTAGGGAGACCGGTCCCTGAGCCCGAAAAATGCCCAGTTTGGTGCATTTTGTATAGTTGAAGGGCCTTTTAGCATCTTGTTACAATAGATGCTATAGAGGGACTCTCCCTCCTCTCACACCGTCATTCCCTCTCCTCACACAAAGCTCTCTTTCTCTCTAGAAAGAAGAAGAAGAAGAAGAAGGAGAAGGAAAAGGAGTGGAGATCTTGGTGGAGGATCAAGCTAGGAGCAAGCCTAGCATCATCTTCCTCATCTTCTCCACCATTAGGGCTTCTACTTGAGGTAAGCTCTTGAGAGCTCTCATGGTAGACTTTGCTAGGATGGGTTTTATCCTTTGGGGATAATTTTTATGGAACCCTAGCTTCTCTAAGAAGTGATCTACACGGTCGATTTGAGCTCTAGCGCAAGATTTTTGCTCGAGGCAAAATCTAGGGCTCAAATTGGGGCTTTTCTTAGGATGAGGTTTTGATCTCTTTTAACCTCATTTCTAACATATTGTTAGGTCCACGAACGCGTGCGAGGCGACGGTTCGTCGATTCGGCGAACGGTTTAAGCGATCCGAGCCAAACGAAGGCTTTCCGCTTCGATATTGGGCCGGGGAGTCAAAGTAGTGGTTGGAAGCGTCGAGAGCGGCATTCTAACCTCGTGGAACATCCCAAAAGGCGGGGGGTGACACTCGAATACTTCGAACTCCTTTCTATGTCTTAGAATTGCATAATTTTCATCTCTTGCATGTAGCATAGTAGAATTGCATGTTTAGGCTCCTTATGCTTTCTAGTGATAACCTAGTGTACTTGGAATGCTAGGTGAATGGATAGGTGAGGATTGGGTCTGGACATTGGATTCTATAGTGCTAAGAAAGAGATGGACTCGAGGGTTATCTAGTGACATAGATCGAGTGGCATCTAATGTAAAGAACATGACGAGTGGTATTAACATAGTGTATTTGACACTAGAGGTCTTTGGACATAGGGATAGGTGAAATCCCAAGAGAAATAGCTCGTGAACATAGATCTTAGTAAAGCTAAGTACATGTTACTATTGGTCGGAATAGTGGAGTTCCGAGAGAACTGTTGGCCCTAGTCGGTAGGGTATCCTCACGTGGAGAGGATAGATCAAGCTCACGGTCTGTGTCAGTGGTGGTATAGCCATCGGTGTCGTCGAGTACTCCGGAGTGTCGCACGATCGGGACCACGTGGAGGTCCACAGACAATCCCGGGTTGGAGTGCACGTGGAGCCTCCTCCCCAAAAAGGGATCTATATGTGAGGCGTAGGCGAACCCAAGGGTATCGCCACGGATTGGGTAAAGGAAATATTAATGTTAGCATTGAATAGTCATTGTTGAACATAGTGAGAACTTCTAGCATGTTAGTAAACCTTTTACTATATGATGCATGCATTCGTTTCACAAGATTATGGGCATAGTAGCATAGATTTTCTATTATGCACTTACAGCTTTCAGATATCTATCTATATCTAGTTGTTGTTACTTGTGCCCACTTGGACCTAGTGGGGAGATCGGTGGAGTCGGTGGCCGAGCCCACTGGGAACTAAGGAAGTTAGTTCTCACCCCACTACTTTTCCAAAGGCTAGGTGCAGTTCGTCGGCGAGGACCGCGGCAAGTGGCATCGCCCGTCCGATGAGGACTGGTAGTATAGTAGCTTCCTTTCGCATTAGAGTACCATTGTATCTAGATGCTATACTTTTGGAGAGCTATGTATTTTGAGTAAATGAACATGTAATCATTTTGGGATGTAAATGTAAATCAAAGTATATGTGATGTAATAGCTAGTTGTATTCTCTCTTTATTTCACTTGTGTATTACTTGTGGATTACTCGCTCTAGTTGTTGGCACTGTTTGTGCCCCGTTGATTGTGTATGTTTAGAATTTAGTATTCCTGGGTAAATTCTTGTACACGATCTGTTGTTGAGCCTTGGGCGGGCAGGGGAGGTGCTGTCCGTCCGGCGTCCGCTTGGCGCGCCCGAACCGGACCAAATAGGTAGCGGTTTTCGGGGCGGGGGCGTGACAGCTGTGGTATCAGAGCAACAAGAGCAAGTAAGAGAGAGTCTAGGATGACCTAGGAGACCCTAGGTTGGAAACCCTAAGGCTAATAGGTGCGTGAGTGGAACGTGAACCTATGCCGAGTGGCGGAAGTTAATTCGATTGGGTCGAAGGGTTGAAATGTCTCTAGTAGTGGCTAGAGATAAGATTCAAGTGGTGCGAGTCCTTGTCTCGAGGTGGTTGTGTTGGCGGCCGACAACATGATGCCGAGAGACGGAGCGAGTACACTTGTGTGCTTCCGCTCGATTTGAGTAGTATTCGTTAAGTGTCGAACTTAAGACGAAATGTTGGTTAAGTAATTAACCAAAGTGTTGTGTTTTCAGGGGCTATGGCGCGTAGAGGACGCCCCCGAAAGAACCCCATTCCGGCACCGCCTCCCGAGGTGACGGAGCAGGCGGCGGCCCCCGAGCAGGCGGGGCCGAGTGAGGTGCAGCAGCTAAGGGCGCAGGTGACTGCCCTAGCTGGACAGTTCGAGCGGCTCCAGGAGCTGATGGAGCGGCAACTGGCCGCGACAACGGCGGCGGCGGCTACTGAGGGCCGTGATTTACCCGTGCCCCCGGCCCGCGTACCTGAAGCGGCTGAGGGTGGGGGTATCCCGGCGGTCCGGTGACGGCACGCCCTCCGCCGGAAATCATTCCTCAAGCGGCGTCGGGTTCAGCGACACCCGATGCAACGACCGAGGAGGCGGACAAGGAGCGCGCATTGGCGGCTCTGATGAAGCTGAACAAGCTTAAACCGCCGATCTTCGAAGGCGGAAAGGTGGAGCCTGAGGTGGTCGAGTCGTGGGTCGACTCAATGGAGACCTTCTTCGACGACTTGAGCACCTTGGAGAGGGACAAGGTGTACCTCGCTACTCATTTTATGGGTAGGGCGGCGAAGGTCTGGTGGAAGAGGATAAGGAGGGATCGTCCTTCCTCCCGTCGATGGATTGGGAGGAGTTCAAGAGGGCGTTATTCGCCGAACATTTTCCCGACACGGTGAAGCGGAAGCTCCAGGAGAAGTTCCGCAAGTTGGAGCAGGGAGACCGCTCGGTGGTGGACTATGAACAGGAATTCTCCCACATTATCGACTGCGTCCCGGATGTAGTAAAAGATGACCGGGACCGGGCCGATTGGTTCTTGCGAGGACTTCGACCGGGGATTTATAAAGCCGTGCAGATATTGAAGCTCACGACCTTCGCGGAAGTCTTCGACCGTGCGCTTTGGGCGGAGCACGGTGACGCGCACGTTCGGGAAAAGCGCGAATCATTGGCCGAGTCTAAGGACAAGGGCAAGAAGCGACAGGGTGGCGGTTCGGGGGGACAATCGAGCTCTAAGAAGCCCCCGAAGTATCCGCGGACTCAATCCAAGGGCCGTGGAGCACGGCGATGCGTCATTTGCGGAGGTGACCACCCGGTGTCGCGTTGCGAGAAGAGTCGGGGGTGCTACCAATGCGGGCAACCAGGGCATTTTGTACGCGATTGCCCAGAGGAGAGCCTCGCCCGCTCCTCGATTGCATCGGCACCGGCGAATTATGGAGGAGTTCCATGGTGCGTCGGCGGGACGTGCTTCGACGCCGCGTCAACCTGAAGCGACGCGATCGGCCCCGAGCGGACGGGTATTTGCCGCTCAGGTCCAGGCTGAGGAGCCTGCTGAGGCGGAGGAGCATCGCCTTGTGGCAGGTATGGTTTTGGTTAATGGGATTCGCTCTAGGGCCATATTTGATACTGGAGCCACTCACTCATTTATTAGTAGATCATTCGCACACATGCATGACATACCCATAGAGGCGAGTGATAGGTGGCAGGTCAAGGGCCCTGAGTCGACGTTTGACGTCAATAGGGAGTGTTTATCTTGTCCAGTACAAGTGGGTGACCGGATAATGCCCATCCGGATGCTAGGGCTCCGGAATCTAATAGACTACGATGTCATATTGGGCATAGACTGGCTCACGAAATATCACGCGACGATCGACTGCAGTAGCAGAGTGGTTACATTCCGCGAGCCAGGGCAACCCGAGTTCACATATCAAGGATGTCCGAGCTCGTGCTTTGTCGCGACGGCGTCGGCGGCGAAAGCAAGGAAATTGGTCAACGGCGGTTGCGCAGCCTACTTGGCGACCGTTGTAGAAGTGGACCGAGTAACTCCGACCTTGGAGGAGCTAGCTGTAGTTCGGGAATTCCCGGATGTGTTTCCCGCAGAGTTGCCGGGAATACCGCCGGATCGGGAGATCGAGTTCGTTATAGACTTGATTCCCGGTACCGCGCCAATCTCGAAAGCTCCGTACAGAATGGCGCCGGCAGAACTAAAAGAGTTGAGGAGTCAATTACAAGATCTTCTTGACACGCAATTTATCCGACCAAGTGTATCACCGTGGGGAGCCCCTGTGTTGTTTGTGCGGAAGAAAGATGGATCGTTTCGACTCTGTATGGATTATAGAGAGTTGAACAAGGTCACGATCAAGAATAAGTACCCACTTCCCCGTATCGATGACTTGTTTGATCAGTTGCAGGGGTCGTGTGTGTACTCGAAGATAGACCTGCAATCCGGCTACCACCAGTTGAAGATCAAGCCGGAGGATGTGCAGAAAACTGCGTTTCGTACGCGGTATGGGCACTACGAATTCACGGTCATGCCATTTGGACTCACGAATGCCCCGGCAGCATTCATGGATTTGATGAACCGTGTCTTTAGAGAGTTCTTGGACCGATTTGTCGTGGTCTTCATAGACGACATATTGATCTATTCCCGTAGTGACGAGGAACATGCCGAGCATCTGAGGTTTGTGCTTCAAGTCCTTCGGGAGGAGAAGCTGTATGCTAAGCTGAAGAAGTGTGACTTCTGGCTCCGAGAAGTCGCGTTTCTAGGGCATGTTATTTCCGAGGGTGGAGTTTCTGTAGACCCGAGGAAAGTTGAGGCAATCGAGGATTGGCCGCGCCCGACGAATGTCACGGAGATTCGAAGCTTCGTGGGCTTGGCGGGCTACTATAGACGGTTTGTGGAAGACTTCTCAAAGATAGTCGTTCCGCTTACTCGTCTGACCCAGAAAGGCACCAAGTTTATTTGGAGCGACGAGTGTGACCGGAGTTTCAAAGAGTTGAAGGAAAGACTAACTTCGACTCCGGTGCTCGCTCTACCGGTGCAGGGTGAAGACTTTGTGGTCTACAGTGATGCGTCCTATTCGGGTTTGGGGTGTGTGTTGATGCAGAACGGGAAGGTGATCGCTTATGCGTCCCGTCACCGAAGAGCTATGAGAAGAACTACCCCATTCACGATCCGGAGCGGCGGTGATCTTTGCTTTGAAGTTATGGAGGCACTATCTCGTATGGTGCTCATTGCGAGATCTACACCGACCACAAGAGTCCGAAGTACCTATTCACCCGAAGAGCCGAATATGCGACAACGGAGGTGGCTCGAATTATTAAAGGATTATGATGTTGATATCCTTTACCACCCCGGGACAGCGAATGTGGTCGCTGATGCGCTGAGTAGGAAGTCAGCGGAGAACCTCGCTGTATGGGTCACGAATCAGAAGCCCCTATGGCTAGATATGGAGCGAATGGACCTTGAGGTGGTTACTCCCGAGGTTCCGGCCCAATTGATGAAGCTCGTTGTCCAACCGACCTTGTTGGAGAGAATAAAAAGTCTACAACCCGCGGACACAAGTCTCCAAAAGGTTCGCGCGACATCGAGGAGGGTCGTGGCGGCGACTTCACTTTAGAAGCCGACGGTGCACTCCGATTCGTAAATCGGTGGTGTGTACCAAACGACGAGGAGATCCTAAGCCGATCCTAGATGAGGCACATCGGTCGCCTTATTGTGATCACCGGGCGGCACCAAGATGTATCACGGGTTGAAAGAGCACTATTGGTGGCGGGGATGAAGGGTGATATCGGACGCTTTGTGGCAAAGTGCCTGGTTTGCCAGCAAATAAAGGCTGAGCGTCGATTTCCAGCGGGAAAGCTTCAAAGCCTACCAATCCCCGTTTGGAAATGGGAGGATATTTCGATGGACTTCGTGGTCGGCTTGCCCCGCTCGACGGGTGGCCACGATGCAATATGGGTGATTGTGGATCGACTGACCAAGTCGGCACATTTCTTGCCGATCCACACCACTTGGGCAGGAGATAAACTGGCGCAGGTTTACCTCGACGAGGTTGTGAGGCTGCACGGGGTGCCGAAATCGATCGTCTCGGATCGCGACCCCCGATTCACTTCACATTTCTGGAAGAGCTTGCAAGAAGCCCTTGGCACACGGCTCGATTTCAGCACCGCATTCCATCCTCAAACCGATGGGCAAACAGAAAGGACCATCCAAACTCTGGAGGATATGTTGCGAGCGTGTGTCATCGACTACAAGGGGAGTTGGTGTAACCACCTGCCGATGGCCGAGTTCGCCTACAACAACAGTTATCACTCAAGTGTGGAGATGGCACCGTTCGAGGCTCTTTATGGGCGGAAGTGCCGATCTCCTATACATTGGAGCGATGTCGGCGAAAGTGCGGAATTCGGCCCCGATGTGTTGCGAGAAGCAGAGGAGAAAGTCCGCATTGCTCGCAAGAGATTGCTCACGGCGCAATCCAGACAGCAGAGTTATGCGGATAGGCGCCGTCGAGATATTGAGTTCACGGTGGGCGACCGCGTGTTCTTGAAAGTTTCGCCAATGCGGGGTGTAAAGCGATTTGGAGTGCGGGGGAAACTAAGTCCCCGATTCATCGGGCCTTACGAAATATTGGAGCGAGTTGGTACGGTGGCCTATCGGCTTGCGTTGCCACAGAAGCTCGCTGACGTGCATAATGTCTTCCACGTCTCCAACCTTCGCAAATACATCTACGATCCGGAGCACGCGATGCTTCATGAACCGCCGGAACTTCAAGAGGATTTGAGCTACGAAGAGTTTCCGGTGGGAATTATCGCCCGAGAGGTGCGAAAGCTTCGAAATCGAGAAATTCCCTATGTGAAGGTGCGGTGGAGCAATCATGATGATCGCGAGGCCACCTGGGAACTCGAGGAGCTGATGAAGGAGCACCATCCTCACTTGTTTGAGGAATAAGGTAAAAGTTTGAATTATATTGGAAATTGAGTAAGTTTCGAGGACGAAACTCCTTTTAAGGTGGGGAGGATGTAAGGAAGTGAATTCTCGAAATCCGAGAGTTGCACCACGATTAGAATCGACTGATTGTCGAGTGGATGGACTTCGGAAAGTTCGAAGTTGATCCGAAGGCAAAAAGTGCACCGGAGTTGATCCGGGTGAAGTTCGGAAGCATTCGGGCGTTTTGGTGCGCTTAGGTGCAAAAATGGAGACCGAAAAGCTATGTTGGGCCATGAGCTAAATTCGACATTAGCGTGGATGAAAAGATGATGAAAACGTGCTCGAAAACATGTTTGGAAAGTCTCGATTCGATTTGAAACGAATCGGAGGTCAAACGAGCGAAACGGAGAAAAACGATGAAAAGCGAAAATTTTGGCTAAGTCCTGAGGTGGGGTGAAGGTCGAGGGGACCGGTCCCTGAAAAGGGAGACCGGTCCCTGAAGGCTGTCCCGCGAGAGCAGGCTCTCTGGGACCGGTCTCTTAAGGGGGAGACCGGTCTCCAGCTGCGCAGAGTGGAGTAGGGCTCTCTGGGACCGGTCTCTTAAGGGGGAGACCGGTCCCCAGCTGCGCAGAGTGGAGCAAGGCTCTCTGGGACCGGTCCTGGGTTAGGGAGACCGGTCCCTGAGCCCGAAAAATGCCCAGTTTGGTGCAGTTTGCATAGTTGAAGGGCCTTTTAGCATCTTGTTACAATAGATGCTATAGAGGGACTCTCCCTCCCTCTCACACTGTCATTCCCTCTCCCTCACACACACAAGCTCTCTTTCTCTCTCTAGAAAGAAGAAGAAGAAGAAGGAGAAGGAAAAGGAGTGGAGATCTTGGTGGAGGATCAAGCTAGGAGCAAGCCTAGCATCATCTTCCTCATCTTCTCCACCATTAGGGCTTCTACTTGAGGTAAGCTCTTGAGAGCTCTCATGGTAGACTTTGCTAGGATGGGTTTTATCCTTTGGGGATAATTTTTATGGAACCCTAGCTTCTCTAAGAAGTGATCTACACGGTCCGATTTGAGTTTAGCGCAAGATTTTTGCTCGAGGCAAAATCTAGGGCTCAAATTGGGGCTTTTCTTAGGATGAGGTTTTGATCTCTTTTAACCTCATTTCTAACATATTGTTAGGTCCACGAACGCGTGCGAGGCGACGGTTCGTCGATTCGGCGAACGGTTTAAGCGATCCGAGCCAAACGAAGGCTTTCCGCTTCGATATTGGGCCGGGGAGTCAAAGTAGTGGTTGGAAGCGTCGAGAGCGGCATTCTAACCTCGTGGAACATCCCAAAAGGTGGGGGGTGACACTCGAATACTTCGAACTCCTTTCTATGTCTTAGAATTGCATAATTTTCATCTCTTGCATGTAGCATAGTAGAATTGCATGTTTAGGCTCCTTATGCTTTCTAGTGATAACCTAGTGTACTTGGAATGCTAGGTGAATGGATAGGTGAGGATTGGGTCTGGACATTGGATTCTATAGTGCTAAGAAAGAGATGGACTCGAGGGTTATCTAGTGACATAGATCGAGTGGCATCTAATGTAAAGAACATGACGAGTGGTATTAACATAGTGTATTTGACACTAGAGGTCTTTGGACATAGGGATAGGTGAAATCCCAAGAGAAATAGCTCGTGAACATAGATCTTAGTAAAGCTAAGTACATGTTACTATTGGTCGGAATAGTGGAGTTCCGAGAGAACTGTTGGCCCTAGTCGGTAGGGTATCCTCACGTGGAGAGGATAGATCAAGCTCACGGTCTGTGTCAGTGGTGGTATAGCCATCGGTGTCGTCGAGTACTCCGGAGTGTCGCACGATCGGGACCACGTGGAGGTCCACAGACAATCCCGGGTTGGAGTGCACGTGGAGCCTCCTCCCCAAAAAGGGATCTATATGTGAGGCGTAGGCGAACCCAAGGGTATCGCCACGGATTGGGTAAAGGAAATATTAATGTTAGCATTGAATAGTCATTGTTGAACATAGTGAGAACTTCTAGCATGTTAGTAAACCTTTTACTATATGATGCATGCATTCGTTTCACAAGATTATGGGCATAGTAGCATAGATTTTCTATTATGCACTTACAGCTTTCAGATATCTATCTATATCTAGTTGTTGTTACTTGTGCCCACTTGGACCTAGTGGGGAGATCGGTGGAGTCGGTGGCCGAGCCCACTGGGAACTAAGGAAGTTAGTTCTCACCCCACTACTTTTCCGGTGCTAGGTGCGAGTTCGTCGGCGAGGACCGCGGCAAGTGCATCGCCCCCGTCCAGTGAGGACGTGGTAGTATAGTAGCTTCCTTTCTGCATTAGAGTACCATTGTATCTAGATGCTATACTTTTGGAGAGCTATGTATTTTGAGTAAATGAACATGTAATCATTTTGGGATGTAAATGTAAATCAAAGTATATGTGATGTAATAGCTAGTTGTATTCTCTCTTTATTTCACTTGTGTATTACTTGTGGATTACTCGCTCTAGTTGTTGGCACTGTTTGTGCCCCGTTGATTGTGTATGTTTAGAATTTAGTATTCCTGGGTAAATTCTTGTACACGATCTGTTGTTGAGCCTTGGGCGGGCAGGGGAGGTGCTGTCCGTCCGGCGTCCGCTTGGCGCGCCCGAACCGGACCAAATAGGTAGCGGTTTTCGGGGCGGGGGCGTGACACACACAGCCCACAATCACCAGGCGATGTGAGACTCGTCTCGCTAGCCCATCATCCAGACCCTGGCTCAGCCGATATTTGTCACACATGTCCAGCTGGTGAACCGGCTCTGATACCAAATGTAACGACCCAGCCCACTAGTAACAATAACTCGTTGGACCCAACAACCGGCCCAAAATGCTTAAGTCCAGTTATTATTACTAGTGTCTAAGTCTCTTATAAACCCAATGACAACCCCATTCCCATCTGATGTGGGACTATTGGGGTGTCACAATCTAACGGCGGAAAACTTGGTAGCACCAAGTGTTTCATGCTATTGATAGCATAGTAGCCGGACTCAATATATATATATATATATATATATATATATATATATATATATATATATATATATATATATATATATAGAGAGAGAGAGAGAGAGAGAGAGAGAGAGAGAGAGAGAGAGAGAGAGAGAGAGTAGGACTACTCGTGCTCTCGTGAGCACGGAGGCTTCGGTGCTCTTGAGCCGTTTTTGATGATGGAATTTCCGAATCGACGATCGGCTCCGTTAGACTTGATCTAGCTTATTTGAAGTTTCTAGAAAATAATTTTTGCAATTTTTTTATATCATTTACCTAGTGATTGAAAATGTTCAAAATTAATAATTTTTAATGGTTGATGTCTACCGTTTTCAAGTTTAACGTTGTAGAAGCATTCAAATCGGATAAAATTTTGATACAAAATTCTTTATACTATCTACAACAAGATCAATATTTATGATAAAAAATTTTAGTGCTATATCACTACTTTTTATAGAATTTTTATTTTCGGTCGTTAAAAATTATCGATTTTGAATCCTTTCGATTGCTAGGTAAATGATATTGAAAAATCGCAAAAATTATTTTCTAGAAACTTCAAATACGCTAGATCAAGTCTAACGAAGCTGATCGTCGATTCGAGAGTCTCATCATCGAAAACGGCTCAGAGCACTAAGGCTCGTGCTCCCGAGAGTGCAACAACCCCGCTCTATATATATATATATATATATATATATATATATATATATATATATATATATATAGAGAGAGAGAGAGAGAGAGAGAGAACTAGGCTACTATGCTATTAATAGCACCAAATCATTCGTGCTACCAAGTTTTTGGCCATTGGATTGAGAGATGTGCGCCTCTAGGGTTGAGTAAGTGGTTGGTTGAATAGCACCAAATCATTGGTTCTACCAAGTTTTCGGCCATTGGATTGAAAGATGTGCGCCTCTAGGGTTGAGTAAGAGGTTGGTTGAATAGTATGATCTAACGGGTGAAAATGATTAAAGGGGTGGATCTAACGGAAAACTTGGTAGCAACAAGTGTTTCATGCTATTCATAGCATAGTATTTCTCTCTCTCTCTCTCTCTCTCTCTCTATATATATATATATATATATATATATATAGAGAGAGAGAGAGAGAGAGAGAGAGAGAGAGAGAGAAAGAGAGAGAGAGTATCGTGAGCACGGAGGCTTCCGTGCTCTTAAGCCGTTTTTGATGATGGAATTTTCAAATCGACAATCAGCTCTGTTAGACTAGATCTAGCGTATTTGAAGTTTCTAGAAAATAATATTTACAATTTTTCGATATCATTTACCTAGTGATCGAAAATGTTCAAAATTAATAATTTTTAATGGTTGATGTCTGTTTTCAAGTTTAACGTTGTAGAAGCATTCAAATCGATAAAATTTTGATACAAAATTCTTTATACTATCTACAACAAGATTAATATTTACGATAAAAAATTTTAGTGCTATATCACCGCTTTTTATAGAATTTTTATTTTCAGTAGTTAAAATTATCGATTTTGAATCTTTTCAATTGCTAGGTAAATGATATCGAAAAATCGCAAAAATTATTTTATAGAAACTTCAAATACGCTAGATCAAGTCTAACTGAGCCGATCGTCGATTCGAGAGTCTCATCATCGAAACGGCTCGCAGGCACGAAGGCTCGTGCTCTCAAAGTGCAACAACCTCGCTATATATATATATATATATATATATATATATATATATATATATATATATATATATATATATATATATATATCAAAAAGGTGGTGCTTTTGTGTTTTTAGTAGTTGGATGGAGAGATGTGGGGTTGAGATGATGGTGGTAGGTGGTGGTAGGTGGAATAGTGTTTGATCCAAGGGATATTAGTAAACAAGAAGTAGATCCAAGGGCTAGAAACTCAAAAGCACCAAAGTGTTGGTGCTTTTGAGAGTATTCTAGCTCAACTCTATATATATATATATATATATATATATATATATATATATATATATATATATATATATAGAGAGAGAGAGAGAGAGAGAGAGAGAGAGAGAGAGAGAGAGAGAGAGAGAACTAGGCTACTATGCTATTAATAGCACCAAATCATTCGTGCTACCAAGTTTTTGGCCATTGGATTGAGAGATGTGTGCCCTCTAGGGTTGAGTAAGTGGTTGGTTGAATAGCACCAAATCATTGGTGCTACCAAGTTTTCGGCCAATGGATTGAGAGATGTGCGCCCTCTAGGGTTGAGTAAGTGGTTGGTTGAATAGTATGATCTAACGGGTGAAAACGATTAAAGGGGTGGATCTAACGGCGGAAAACTTGGTAGCACTAAGTGTTTAATGCTATTGATAGCATAGTAGCCGGACTCAATATATATATATATATATATATAGTCGGACTGGGCTACTATTAGTAGTAAAATCTCATTGTTGCTACCAGTTTTGTCACGCCCCGGGTTATTTTAGAGTATAAAACAGCGGGATTTTATTTATTTTTTCTTAAATCTTGACCCCCAAAGGCATGTCAGACCTGCCACAAATACAGGGAGACCACTGTTCACACGGACAGAGTCTCCCCTATATTTGCACGGCATCGCACAAGTACAGAGAGTGTCTACACAACATACAACCACAATAATGTGTACAGTAAAGAAAGTAACTTACATCATACACATTTACACCATTCACCACAGGTTATATTCACAATCCACATCTATCAGTTGAAAGGTTCCCTACTCGGGAACTGGTTTTGAAACTCTAAGTCAAAAATCCACATAAAAACCTTTTTAAAACTGTTTCCCACTAGGAAACCTTTTTCCTTTTAAAACGCTACCACGAGGGGTAGAAAACCTTTTCTTTCATAAACCAAGCCATATATTAAATCCCAAAACCACATGATAACTTAAAACATCCAGTTTAAAAGTAGAGAACATGAACCATATAAGTATAAGTCTAAGTCGATAAACGAACTGAAATGAAACGAAAGGTAAACAGTATGCAAACCACGGGTCGTGTACTAGAACGCGATCTAGGTACGCTCCTCTCCTGCTGTCCCGCTGTGACCTGCAACGTTACCAGAAAAAGAAGGCGTGGGGTGAGAACATGTAAACATGTCTCCCCTCCCAGTGGATACCTTGCGGAGATAGACACAAGAGGAGATAATAGTAGTACAGTAGCTATGATAAACAAATAAACGGGAGAGATATACAGATATGAAACAACAGCTACTGTAAGTATGCGTCAACAGGTATAGAAGCTCAAGAGTACCCAATCTGAACCAATGCTCTCTTGCCCAAGACACGACCTCATGCGAAGCCCTCTTGGTCAGTAGTACCGCAGACCTCAAGCCAATGCCACCGCTACTCTACCATGCATCCAACCCCAGCATAAAGCTCCCGGGCTCACGGGTCGAACCTCTGCAACCACTTTTTCGGAAAAGAACACCCCACTTGCGGTGGATCAGACCGCTGGTGTTCGTGACGTGCGACGAGTATCGGGCGATAAAATGCAAATATGCTCAATTATTAACCATCGGCAATCAGCCGACAATCCTGCCCCCCCAGGGCCCACCGACCACGTGGGTCGTCAAGTAACCAGAAGAACCAACCAGGTACCAAGTACTGAGTGTGACTGACCAAATAGGTCATAAGTATGCAAAGTAACTGACCAACTAAGTCCCGAGTAGAGAAAGAAAACTGACCAACCAGGTCCCAAGTAAGAATGTAACTGATGGAAGCTACTCTACTCCTACAGGTAGTGCAAAACCAGGAAGCTACTGAGCAGAGTAAGAATAAAAGTAATACGATGCACGAGTATGAAATAAGCAAAGTAAAGGCAAGGGGCAAAGGAATCGTCACCAAGCTTGCACCACTGAACGGACGTCGAGTCGAGATACCCACCTGTATAACTGTAGCGCTGATCTGTCGACTGCGGAACACCTGAACCTATGAGAGGTCCACCGGGTTAGAATCTAACCTCCGAACACAAGTATCACAACTCACAAAGCCCCACGGAAATCGGTTTCCCAAAACCGATTGCCAAAATATCCGGAAGTCCCGAAAACTGTACCGGAATCCCGTCGTCGCTCACCCGTCGTTTCCGACCTATCGAAACGACGCGGGTGACCAGCCAACAAGGCTCAGCGACGTCGCAAATGATCACTAAGTGTCGTCGGAAGAAATCCGAACCGAAATAACGTTCCGTCGGCGAATTTCGCCGCAAAACGCTCCGAAAATCACTTCTGATTTTCTCAGAATTATTGGGGCCCCGGACGATCGCAGGTTACCCACAGTATCCCTACGCTGTCTACAGCGACCACAAATTTTAAAAATTGCATAAAAGCCCCTGTCGTATCATAATATCGCATTATTTCATGCGATTTAGGGCTTTTATGGGCCGTGCACGCAAACCAGTGCACCATAAATCCTGAAATCGTACCCGCTGTAAGTTTTCGACGTGCCGAAGACCGTGCTCACCTTTCGGAGCACTGTCGGACTTCGTAGCACGCGCACGAGCGATGCTAAATCTGTAAACTATCGCGCACAGCGCGTAAAGTGCGACTATCCCGCTAAACGGGGCATCGAGGTTCGAAACGGAGGTGAGCATCGCGTTCAGCACGAAATTCCGATGCTCGTGCTCACCTCACTAGGTCAAAAAGATCCACTGGAACCCTGAAGGCTGCCTAACCCTAGAACTAGGTGCTGTTAAACAAAACTCAAGCCATACCTTAACCGAGAGCTAGGGCTGGCCGCCGGTGGTCAGGCGGCGGGCGGTGGGCGCGGTGGAAGAGATCAAAGCCGAGCTTTGTTCTCGGGTTAGGGTTCTCCGGCGGCACGGCGGCGGCCGGAGGAAGTCGGGGCGGCCACGTCGGTCGCGCCGGAGGTCTAGAGGAGTGCCGTGCTCCCTCCGTTGGGCGGCGGCGACGCCTAGAAGCCGAGGAGCACCAACCTCGGTCTGCACCGAATCTGGGCGGCGGCGGGGGCTTCCAGCGGCGGCCGGCGGTGAGCGGGAAAGCCGGGGAAGGCGCGCACGAGGTGGCCTGAGGTCGGGGAAGGAGGATACAAGTCTTAAAACTCGACGGAAGTGCGCGGTTCAAGCTCCTACTCGATCTCGGTCTAGGTGAACCAACAATGGCCGCAGCTTCTTCTCGCGGCTCCGGCGGCACTCGGCGACGGCGGGGATGGCCGGAGATGCAAGCTCTGGACTGGATCTGGTCCAGGGAACCCTTCTCCCCGCCAGGCTTGCCTTCCCGAGTGCAGTTGGTCCAAGATGAAGGTGGTGCGGGCTGTGGGGAGGAAGAAGAAGATGGAGGAATGGTTTTTCCGGCGACTGCAGCGGCGGCTGGGGACGGCAGGGGCGCGCGCACAAGGATGGCAGGGGGCTCTGTATTCGGTTTGGGTGGCTGGGGGAGATAGAGGGACACTAGGGTTAGGGTTAGGTTCATGAAAACCCTAATGCATAAATTATATACTATGGGCCACTTTGCATCTAAGCCCTCCACAGCCCGTAATTCTCAATGTAGTCCCTGTCACTAGTTGAATCTTGTGCATAAGAACCCCAACATTCGAAATCTCGCGATTCGGCACATAAAATATTGAGACTTTTCGCGTTTTGCCGTTTTGCGATATTGACCCCTCTGCGTTCTTTTCCCAATTCTCGATGATCCGTCGGTCGGATTTCCGATCGGATCGCGCCAAGGTTTCGACATCGCGAACATCGAATCTAGTATTTTACCTCGATCGATTTGGTCTCCGATTCGCGAAGAATTATCCCCTCTATCATTCTCCCAAAATCTCTCTTTATTTAATTATTTAGGTCAAAACCTTCAAACTCCTTTTTCTCGATATACGTGGATCAGAATCCAATTCCGTCAGCGCCATTGGACTCAGAATAGTCGAGCCGTTCGAAACGAGCTATTGAAGTGCTATATTCGGAGTTCGGTACGCTCGGAGCCATCTCTACTCCGCACCCGCCGAAAATCCGGAGTTACTATTCACTTTAAGTCGTTTTTCCGGGTCGCGTAACTTTTCCGTTTTAGCTCATTTTGACCTGAAATTTGATGAGTGCATTTGTAATTTAATTACACACAATAACATCGTCAACAAAAGGGTTTCTTTATTATGACAAAAATGTCGATTATTACAAGTTTTTTAACCTTTGGATCAGCTCTTATCATTATTTTTAACCATTGGATTAAATACTATAACCCATTGGGGACCACTCAACCCTAGGGGTACCACTCAACGCTAACTACCTAATATCATCCTGACCCTACAAATTTTCATCCGAGGGTTAAAAACTTGGTAGTAAAAAAGGCGTTTTACTACTAATAGTATTCCATTTAATTTTATATATATATATATATATATATATATATATATATATATATATATATATATATATATATATATATATATATATATATATAAGAGAGAGAGAAAGAGAGAGAGAGAGAGTAGGGACTGGTGCTCTTAGGAGCACGGAGGCTTCCGTGCTCTTGAGCCGTTTTTGATAATGGAATTTCCGAATCGACGATCGGCTCGTTAGACTTGATCTAGCGTATTTGAAGTTTCTAGAGAATAATTTTTACAATTTTTTTTATATCTTTTACCTAGTGATCGAAAATGTTTAAAATTAATAATTTTTAATGGTTGATGTCTGCCGTTTTCAAGTTTAACGTTGTAGAAGCATTCAAATCGATAAAATTTTGATACAAAATTTTTTATACTTTCTACAACAAGATCAATATTTCGATCAAATATTTTAGTGCTATATCACCGCTTTTTATAGAATTTTTATTTTAGTTAAAAATTATCAATTTTGAATCCTTTCGATTGCTAGGTAAATGATATCGAAAAATCGCAAAAATTATTTTATAGAAACTTCAAATATGCTAGATCAAAGTCTAATCTGAGCCGATCATCGATTCGAGAGTCTCATCATCGAAACGGCCAGAGCACGAACACTCGTGCTCCCGAGAGTGCAATACTGCTATATATATATATATATATATATATATATATATATATATATATATATATATATAGAGAGAGAGAGAGAGAGAGAGAGAGAGAGAGAGAGAGAACTAGGCTCTTATGCTATTAATAGCACCAAATCATTGGTGCTACCAAGTTTTTTGTCAATGGTTTGAGAGATGTGCGGGTAGGATGATGTGGGCCCCATAGGGTTTAGTAAGTGGTTGGTTGAATAGTATAATCTAACCGATGAAAATCATCAAAGGGATGGTTCTAACGGCGGAAAACTTGGTAGCACCAAGTGCTTCTTGCTATTGAAAGCATAGCAGGACTCTATTATATAGTGGAGCTAGAATACTCCGAAATGCACCGAGTGGGTGGTGCTTTTTAGTGTTTTTAGCTCTTGGATAGAGAGATGAGGTTGAGATGATGGTGGTAGGTGGTGGTAGCTAGGTGAAATAGTGTTTGATCCCAGGAATATTAGTAATTATGGAGTGGATTCAAGGATTAAAAACTTAGAAGCACCAAATGGGTGATTTGAGCTAGAATACTACCAAAAGCACCATTGGGTTGGTGCTATTGAGTTTTTAGCCATTGGATGGAGAGATGTGAGGTTGAGATGATGATGATAGGTCGTGGTAGGTGGGGGTAGGTAGAATAGTGTTTAATCTAAGGGGTATTAATAATCAAGGAGTAGATCTAATGGCTAAAAACCTAATAGCACCATGGGGAAATACTTCCAAAAGTATTCTAGCTCAATTCATATATATATATATATATATATATATATATCTATATCTATATATCTATATATTTATAGAATTGAGTTCCTATGCTTTTAAAAGTACAAAGTCATTGGTGCTTGTAAGTTTTTAGCCCTTGGATTAATAGATGTGTGGTTATGATGATGTGGGCCCCTTTAGGTTAAGTGGGTGGTTGGTTGAATAGTATAATCTAACGGATGAAAATGATCAAAGGTATAGATCTAACGGTAAAAATTCACAAACACCAAGTGCTTGGTGCTTTTACAAGCACCATAGTGACTCTATATATATATATATATATATATATAGTCTAGGATTTTATGTACAGATAGCTAGCATTACTCTCCTGGACCGTTTGGT
Source organism: Aechmea fasciata (assembly GCA_025177825.1). Classification (NCBI taxonomy): domain Eukaryota; kingdom Viridiplantae; phylum Streptophyta; class Magnoliopsida; order Poales; family Bromeliaceae; genus Aechmea; species Aechmea fasciata. The sequence continues at coordinate 6,876,319 of CM045940.1, read as the reverse complement.
TCAAGATTTTATAACATTTCAAAAATATTAAATATTTTATATTTGGAATTACAAGTTTGCTACTAATTTTTGAAATTGGGAGATTGTGAAGAACTAGTTTATTTTTGTTACGACGGATATGATATATATATATATATATATATATATATATATATAATACCTCATGATCTATTATACTCTAGAAAGTATTTCTATCATCCAGAAACCTATAATAATTTTTTTTTCGAGAAAAGGTAGCAAACTACCCGCTTCATTCAATAAGTGATAGTGAATTAGGCGTTACATAATGGAAGCAGCCAGGGTGTGACGCCCCAACTTCCTGGGGTCACCCATCCTAGGACTACTCCCGTCCTAGCACGCTTAACTCTCTTAACCTCTTGGGTCTTGCCACCACCCAAAATGCTTAAGCGGCTAAGCGTTTAGCCCTATTAAATCTCATATATAGGACTATTTGGGGTCTCACAATCTCCCCTCCTTTAAGCCCCGACGTCCTCGTGCCCGACTCACAAGTACTGTGCGATGCGAGACTCGTCTCGCTAGCCCGTCATCCGCACCCCGGCTCACCGAGACTCATCTCACACTTCCGCCGGTAATTGGCTCGATACCATCCGTGACGCCCCAACTTCCCAAGGGGACACCCATCCTAGGACTACTCCCGTCCTAGCACGCTTAACTCTCTTAACCTCTTGGGTCTTGCCACCACCCAAAATGCTTAAGCCGGGTTAAGAGTTTAGCCCTATTATATCTCATATATAGGACTATTTGGGGTCTCACACAGGGCCTCCGGAGAAAGAAAGGCAACAAGGAGTACACAGAGGCCTCCGGCGGGGAGTGAGCGGACCACTCCGCCAACAGAAGCCTCAGCCTCTCAAAAGAGTGAAGGGCGTTGTGGGGTTTAGCTTGGAAGATAAAGTTGTTTCTTTCCGTCCAAACGATCCACCATATTCCCGCTAGACAGCGTAAGCGCTTTGATCTCAGAGCAGCATCGGTGGTGTTGCCTGATAGGGCCCAAAGATCGCGGACGTCCCTAATAGCGTCAGTCGGTAAGAACTGCCCTTCTGAAGTAAGTATCAGGAAGCGAGTGAAGGTACAGTCGGAGAATAGATGGTCGCAACTTTCCATGTTGAGGGCGCAGAAGACGCAGTGTGGATCCACCCTTAGTCTGCGGGCTAAGAGTCTGTCAGCGGTAAGTAGTCTTTTCCTAAGCAGTAACCAAGTGAATATTTTGATCTTAAGGGGGATTTTCAATCGCCAGATGAGCTGGCAGGTTGGGTCCCTGATTCCCGAGTCTGACAGGAAGATGTAGGCGGATTTCACAGTAAACTGCTGGTTTGTAGTCCATCGCCAGTTTACCTTATCAGGTTCGCTTTGAGCACTACTGCTTGCGAGTAGAGCCTTGAGAAGGTAAATTTGTCTACGGCTTTCGGCCGAGATTGCGGCGAGAAGCCCATGCAGATGAAGCGCCATCTCTAGCCATTGGTGGTGGTCCAGCATTGAGAGATTCGGGCGTTCTTGTGTCTGATAAGGGCGAACATTGCAGGGAAAAGGGTGCTCAGGGGGGTTTCGCCAACCCAAATATCAGTCCAGAGCCTGATGTTTCTCCCGTCTCCCAGTTTGTGCGTTATACTTCTTTTGAATATTTCGCCGCAGCGTACCACGCCTTTCCACCATTGTGAAAAAGGAGCGAAAGCATGACCCTCGTGAAGTGGTATTCGCCTGACGTAGTAAAGGGTTCTGATGAGTAAGCACCAGGGCAATTGGGGTTCGATGAAGAAGCGCCACCACCATTTGGTAAGGAGTGCAACGTTCATGGTTTCCATGTCTAATATCCCTAGGCCCCCTTCCTTTTTACTTTTGCAGACAGATTTCCAGTTGACTAGGCATGCTCCCCCAGAGATTTTTGAGCAGCCTTTCCAGAAAAAAGCTCTGCGAAGGGATTCTATCCGGCGCAATACCCATTGAGGTGCTCGGAAGATGGAAAAAAAGAATAACGGGAGGTTAGTCAGAACCGAGTTGACAAGGGTTAGCCTTCCTCCGTAGGAGAGTAATTTAGCTTTCCATCCGTCAACCCTTGAGTCAATGCGGTTAATGATCAACTCCCAATCCTCCTTGCGTAGTCGTTTGGTGTAGAGAGGTAGGCCGAGGTAGCGGAAAGGGAAGGTGCCGACTTTGCATCCGATGACATGCGCAAGTCTAGAAGCTCTGTGAGGGTTCTGTCCTAGATAGAAAAGCTCCGATTTGGAATTGTTGATCTTCAGTCCAGAAGCCCACTCGAAAATTTTTAGGATGAACCATAGGTTGCGCATGGATTTTTTCCTCGGCTCGCAGAAAAAGAGAGTGTCGTCAGCAAATTGGATTATAGTGGTTTGACTATCTTCAGAAGGGCCGATGCTGCGGAGTAGGTTGTTTGACCGTACAGATTCCGTGAGTCGGGCCAAACGATGCGACTCGTAATGAAAAGGTAAGGGAAAGAGGGTCTCCCCGTCTAATCCCCTTCGAGCCTTGAACCACGACGTTGGGGTGTCGTTCACCAGGATTGCTAATTTTGCATTGCAGACGCATTGTTGTATCCAAGTCCACCACTTGTCGTTGAAGCCTACCCACTGCATGACGCGTTTCAGGAACGACCATCTAACATTGTCGAAGGCCTTTTGAAAATCCGCTTTAAAGCAAGCACAGTCGTTGCCAGATTTCGAACACCAGTTAACTAGTTCGGTTGCTGTGACGAAAGAGTCTGTAAGTAGTCGTCCCTCCAGGAATGCTGATTGCGACGGGGATATAATGGATGGCAAGGCGAGAGCTAGTCGGTTGGCGAGTACTTTGGAAATGATTTTCTGTATCCCATTGATGAGGCTGATCGGCCGAAAGTCAGAAACTTTGCGTGCTCCTTCTTTTTTTGGGATGAGGCGGATGAAAGTTTAGTCGATCGGGCCTGTGAAGAGTTTCCGGTGTTGAAGGTCGATGAATACATTGAGAATGTCGTCTTTGATTGTCTCCCAGAAAGCTTGGAAGAAAGCTAGGGGGAATCCGTCAGGCCCAGGAGCCTTTTCGCTGCCAAGTTGGAAGGTGGCCGCCTTGATTTCTTCTATATTGAAGTTCGCCGTCAGGGAGTCTGGGTTTACTAGTCTGCTGGTGCGATAGAGCCCCCCCCAATCTCCATGTGTAGAAAGATTGTCGTCGTCCTGCCCGAATAGGCGCTTAAAGGTTTGGAGAAAGAAATCTCTCTTGTGCGCCTCGTTGGTGAGGGTTAGGCCGTCGTCGTCCTCAATTTCGAGGATGGTGTTGTTTCTTTTTCGACCGTTTGCGACGGCGTGGAAGAACTTAGTGTTGTCGTCCCCTTCTTTGAGCCAAGATTGTTTAGCTCTGGTCTTCCAGAGTATTTCCTCCTCCAGGAGGATAGTCTGTAGTTTTGATTTTAGGTGTGCCCGGAGATGTAACGTTAGCTGAGGTAAATTCTGCTGCTCCTCAAGGAGGTCGATCTGGTGAAGTTCATTCTGAATCTCCCTCTTGGCGTTGGAAATACTGTAGAAGTTAGTCTTGCACCACTCCTTGATCCTAGTTCGACAGTGTCGAAGCTTAGCGGTGATAGTGAGGATGGCAGAGTTCAAAGGCAAGACTTCGTTCCACCAGAGGGGCACATTGCGTCGGAAGTCGTCTTTGGTAAGCCAGACTTGTTCGAACCGGAATCTCCGCGGCGCCCGATGAGTGCCCGTAGTGAGGATGATCGGTGAGTGGTCAGAGGTTATCCGGGGTAGGGCTTTGACCTTGTAGTGCGGGAAGTGGTGGTCCCAATCAGTGGAGACAAGGAATCTATCAAGCTTAGCCAGGGACGGTTGATGTTGCAAGTTCGACCAAGTGAAGCATTGGTTCGAGAGTGGTAGGTCGATCATTGCTAGATCACTAATGAGGTCGGCGAACATTGCCATGGCTCTGTTGCTCCACCGGCTGCCTTTACGTTCAGTCTGGTTTTTGGTGAAGTTGAAGTCTCCGCAGATAGCCCAACTGGTGGAGCACGTGCTGCTCAGGTTGAGGAGTTCAGCGCAGAACTCGTCCTTGCCGTTCCAGGTGGGTGGGCCATAGACGTTAGTTAAGAAAAAACGTTTCCCGCTGGCGGAGTGAGTAAGGAGGAGGGTAAGGGAGAACTTTCTAATAATGACATCGCTGCACGAAAAGACATTAGAGTTCCAGCACGTGATGAGCCCCCCTGATGCCCCAATGGCCGGAAGAAACTGACACCTATCGAACGACGAGCCGCAGCACGAGCGAAGAAAAGACCGAGAGACTGAATCTACTGTCGATTATTGAAGACAAACGACCGATCGTTTGAAAGCGGGAAACGATAGAGCGGATATAGCGACGCTTCGCCGGGTCGTTAAGCCCGCGAACGTTCCAGCTTAAGACGTTAAACATGTAAGAAACTAAAAACGCCGAAAAGACAACAAGCGACAAAACAACACGACAAAGGACACGACCCGAGAGGCAAAGTCTAGACATCCTTGCAAAGGAAGTTGCGCAGCGACGCAGCTTCGGCGGGAGAGAGGGTGACTCCGCAGAGGGAGGCCTTGGTCGAGACCTTGCGAGTAGACCAGGAGCCCGGCGATGGTCGACCCTCGAGGAGGCATGCCTTCCTGCGCATGGCCCTACCCAGCACAGTATCCGCGGGTCGGTGAAGAAGCCTAGCACTGGATCTCAATTCATGGGGCAGAGAAGTGTCAGCAGGGGTACGGACAAGTTCAGTGGCGATATCGTCGAGGGTGGCTGAGAAGAGGCCGAGTTCGAGAGTGGTAGGGTTGCGGTCGAGGGCGATGGTGGCAGCGATGTGGCCGGGGTCAGAGGCGGCAGCGGAGAAGGGTGGGTCGAGCCCAGGAGCGTCCGGCTGCAGTCCGCCAAAGCCGGGGTCAGAAAAATCCCCAAAGTGGCCCGGGCCGGGATCGGAGGCGTAGAGGACATGGTTGGCATTGATGAGGCTCGGGGCAGAGGCAGCATCAACGAAGACTAGGTCTAGCCCAGGGTCATCCGAGCGCAATCCGCCAAGGCCGGGGTCTGAGGAGTCCCCGATGAGGCCGGGGCGGCAGCGGTGGAGACAGGGTCGCGGATGTGAAGAGAGGGTCGAGACGGCAGAGTCGGTGATGGCAGGGAGTCCGGCGAAGCTGGGGCAGGCAGCGAGTAGGCCGAGGTCAGGGGCGGCAGCGCTAGGGGCAAAGGCGGCGGTGCCCACGCTCAGATCGGCGGAGCCGAGGCCGAGCGGAGAGGGTTGACGGAGGTAAGTGGCGAGGGCCCGTCGCATCGAGAAGAGGTCGGGGGGGATCATCGGGGCGAGTGGCGCGCCAGAGGCGGGTAGCCCGGGGATGAAAACAGGGTAGGGGCCTACCGGAGGAGGTAGCTCGGACGGCGGAACCACGAGCCCTAGGGCAAAAGGAGAGGGTAAGATGCCGCCTTCGGCCCGCCGAGGAGAGCTGACTCAAGCCGAGACGGCGGGGCCCGGGGACACCCGCAGCGCTAGAGCAGGGACAAACGGCAGCCCGATTCGAGTCGCCAGTCGGAGGAGGGCCCCCGGGATGGGCCCCCCGCACAGCCCTATTTAACGTACTAATACTTTTTACACAACCCTATTTAATTAACTGAAATGATAATACCTTAATAAATATTTGTAATAAAATACATATATAAAAAAATATCGAAATATTATAAATTATACAAACCAAACGGCCCTTAATACATTCACTCAGTGCAACATCTTAATCTCGACTGCCGGTGCCAGAAGGGGACATTAATTAATTTCTCGATCCCTGGTAGGAATTAATTAATAGAGGGAGGGATATTGAAAGTTACAGGTGAAATGAAAGTACAAATATATTCTTGGTGGAAAATGTGTAAGGTTGTCGTCATGATCACTCGGCGCGGTGTGCTGTGCTGCCTGCTTAATTTCATGCTCGTGTGAACCACAAAAAAAAAAGAAGTCATAATAAGGCAAAGATGACTAATCAGAAAAGTTCCTACATATAATATATGCATGCACACGGGCAATTGCTCCGCCGGCCAGTACTGATTAATATTAGAGATTAGAGATCGAGGGTGCCATTAATAATTAGTTAATTGCTGGCGCATTTCGTTATCCGGAGATGTCCAACCCAGCTGGGTTTGCATCCCTAGTTTGGATCCAAAAATTCCTACATATATCCCATGTAATTCAAATGCAGCAATATTCAAGTCTTTTTAAATTATGATTACTTTTTTATTATTTATTTTAATGTAATTAAATGCGATCTGAAAGTTAAATTTAATCGCTTCTTGCTCATTTTGATTTAACTTGATACCGGTAAAATTAGTTTTTTAAGTTTTATTATTTAAAATTTTGATGTGAGTAATTAAGGGGAATTAAGGGCCGGGATATCAATTACCGCCTAAATATATTAGTAAAGAAACTCCTATCAAATTCAACCTATTAAATAATTAAATCATTTATTATTTTCGGAAGTAATATTAACCCATTGGAAGAAAAAAAATAACTCCAATCCATTTTAAATGAAGTAGAGTTTAGATTTTAATATTTGATAAATCTTTTAGGAAAAAATTAAGTGTGGTGGAACTAATTAAGTTCGGCGATCTAAAAAAAAACTAAAAAATAATTTAAGTTATATTACTTTTTTAACTTATATTAACAAAAAATATTGAAAATAATAGAACTTGAGTTATACTTGGCTACTTAATTACAAGGGTCAAATGCATATAGGTCCCTCGCAAACATAGTCAATTGCGGAAATATCCGCAAAACGAAAATTCCACACGTTGTCCCCGCAAAAGACTTAAGTTATGCAGATATGTCCCTGCCGTCCAGATCTGTTAAAAAAATTTTATTAACCATGGTTAATTAAATTGTGAATTAACTGTTCTACCCTTCTTCTTCTTCCTCCTTTTCTTCTTTCCTCTTCTTCGTCGCCGGCGAGGGCGGCGGCGACTGCCACGACAAACCCTCTCCCTCTCCTTCTTCCTCTCCCTCTTCTCTCTTTCTCCTCCCCTTTTTTCTTCCTCTCCCTCTTTCTTTTCCCTCTTCTTCGTTGCCGACGAGGGTGTCACGCCCCGGGGTTATTAATAAAGTGAAAAATACAGCGGAATTTTTTTTTTTTGAAAACCTGACCCCAAGGTATGCCAGATCCGCCACAAATACAGAGAGTCCACTGTACACACGGACAGAGTCTCCCCTATATTTGCACGGCGTCTCACAAGTACAGAGTGTAGTAGACTACCAGGAAACAACCACAATGAAATGAACATAATACAGATATTACGTACTATTCATACAACCATTCACCACAGGTTCACAACTAGAGATATAGAAGCTTATAAATATAGTAAGAAAACCCTTTGAAAACTGTTTCCCACACGGAAACCTTTTTTTTTTAAAACACGCTACCACGAGGGGTAGAAAACTATGTTATCGCATAAAATCCTTTTTCTTTATTACATTATAAAACCAACTAGAACATCTCATAATCCAAAAGTAAATACTGAACTGAACCATAAATAAAAGTCTAAGTCATGCAAAGGTAGAGATAAAGAAATAACCAACGAAGGGATGGAGCTAAATCGCGAACTAGACCCGCTCCTCACCAGCTGTCTCACTAACTCCTACAACGTCACCTGAAAAAGAAGGCAAGGGGTGAGAACATGTAAACATGTCTCCCCCTCCCAGTGGATACCTCGCGGAGATAGACACAAGAGGAGATAATAGTAGTACAGTAGCTATGATAAACAAATAAGCGGGAGAGATATACAGATATGAAACAACAGCTACTGTAAGTATGCGTCAACGGTACGAAAGTATAAAAACACCCAATCTGGAAACTGCCCTATTGGTCCGCAGACCTCAGGCCTATGCCCACTGCCACTCTACCTGTATCTGACTCAAGGTAGCCTATGGGCTCAAAGGCTGCATATAACCCAAGGTAGCCTATGGGTTCACGGGTTGGCACATCCAACCACTTTTTCGGAAAAGAACACCCTCTTGCAGTGGATCAGACCGCTGGTGTTTGTGAAATGCGTGTGTGTCTCGGGCGATCGATGCTGATATGCTCAATAGCCAAACGTCGGCAACCAGCCGACAAACTTGCCTTTCAGGGCGCTCTGGTCGTATAGGTCGTCAAACAGTCAACCGAACAACAAAGTCACTGTGTAAATTGAAGTAAACTGACCGAACAGGTCACAAATGTCATAGGCTGACAAGAAGTAATGCACTCTACTCCTACACATGGTACTAAGCATGGAAACACTGAGTAGAGTAATACTGTAACACAAAGGTGCAAGATATATCTACGATAACAGATATGAACAGTAAGGTGGAAGGAACGTCACCAGCGTGCACCACTGAACGGACGGCGAGTCGAGATACCTACCTGTACGACTGTAGAAGATCTGATCTGTCGTCTGTGAAAACGAAGAAACCGGACCTACGAAAAGGTCCACTGGGTTAGCGTCTAACCCACCAACACAAGTACTACTACTCACAAAGCCCCACTAAGGAACCTACGGGAATCGGTTTCTCAAAACCGATTGCCGAAATACCCGAAAGTCTCAAAAACTGTACCGGAATCCACCGTCGCTCACCCATCGTTTCCGAACCTTCGAAACGACGCGGGTGACCAGCCAATAAGGCTCAGCGACATCGTAAATAACCACTAAGAGTCGTCGGAAGAAATCCGAACCGTAAATGCGTTTCCGTCGGCAGATTTTGCCGAAAAATGCTCCGAAAATCGCTTTTCGATTTCCGTAAAGGCTTGGGACCTTGGACGATCAGTCCAGGGGGTACCCACAGTACGTACACACTGCCCACATTATAATTGCATAAAAACCCCCAATACAATCATGAAATCACATTATTTCATATAATTTTAGAGTTATTATGGACCGTGCACGCAAACCGATGCTCAATAAATCGAGCCATCACAGTCGCTGGAAGGTTTCGACGTGCCGGAGACCGTGCTCACCTTTCGGAGCACTTTCGGTCACTGTAGCACTCGTACGAGCGGCACGAAGTTCTGTAAACAGCGCGCACAGTGCCTAAAGTACAACTATCTCGCTGATCGGGGCATCGAAAATCCAAACGGAGGTAAGCATCGCGTTCAGCACGAAAAGACGATGATCGTGCTCACCTCACGAGGTCAAAAAGACCTTCTAGAACCTCGGGAATTGTGTACAAAACCTAGCTAGCATGCTTGTTCAAGAAATATACGATACCTGTCGAGAGAGCTAGGGCCCGTCGCCGGCGGCACGGCGGCGGGCGGTCCGGCCGTGAGGATGCACCCGGTCGGGGAGGTCCACGGCAACCAACGGCGGCGGCGGAGGGTGGCGGAGGCGTGGCGAGAAGATCAAAACCGATCTTGCTCTCGGGTTGGGAGGCTTCCGGCGGCGCGGCGGCCGGAGATGGTCGGGATGGCGATGGGTCGGCGGAGGTTGAGAGGACCACCGTGCTCCCTCCGTTGGACGGCGGCGACGCCTGGAAGCCGATGGGGTTCGGCCTCGGTCTGCACCAGATCTGGGCGGCCACGGGGGTGTTCAGCGGCGGCCGCCGGTGTACGGGGGCCTCGGGAACCGTGCGCACAGGGTGGCCTGAGGTCGGTGAAAGGCAACCCGACCTTCCTCAGGCGTTGGCGGCGTGTAGATCTCTTCCTCACCCGAGCTTGGCCAGGCTGGAGTAGATATGGCCACGGTGACTCTTTTGGCTCCGATGTACAACGACGGCGGCGATGGCCGGAGATGCAAGCCTGGAGATGGATCTTGGCCGAGGAACCTTTCTCCAAAGGTAGCTTGCCTCCCTGAGTTCCCTTGCCCAAGATGATGGTGATGCGGTGTGGGGAGGAAGAAGAAGATGGAGAAGGGTTTTCCGGTGGCGGAATCCTCGCCGGCGGCCGGGGCACGCGCACAGGTAGGGTGAGAGGGTGCTGAATACGTTTTGGTGGCTGGGGGGAGGTGAAGGGCTATTCGGGTTAGGGTTTGGTGGAAGAAACCCTAAAATCCACTATTATACACTATTGGCCAATTTTGCAATTAAGCCCTCCACAACCAATTATTCTCAATCCAACCCCGTCAATAGTTGAATCTTGCACGTAGGACCCTCTACGTTCAAAACTTCGCATTTCGGCCCATAAAATATTAGGTTTCTTCGCGATTCGCCGTTTTGCGCTTTTAAACCCTCTGTGTTCTTTCTGCAATTTCTGAAGATCCGTCCGTCGGATTTCCGATCAGATCGCACCAACGCGTTCAGCACGACTGGGGCATCGAATCTAGCATTTTGTTTCGTCCGATTTGGTCTCCGATCTGCGACGAAACAGCCCCTCTTTATTCCTCCATAAATCCACATATATATATATCTATATATATATATATATATATATGTATAACCGTTCAAAACCCTTTTTCTCGACAATAGTGCATCAGAATTCAATTCCGTCAGTGCCATTGGTTCCAGAATAGTCGAGCCGTTCGAAACGAGTTATTGAAGTCCTATTATCGGAGTTCTGTACACATCTGGACCCTTCTCTACTCCCTGGCTCGCCGAAAAGCCGGAGTTACTATTCACTTTAAGTCAGGAGTCCAGGTCACATAACTTTTCCGTTTTAACTCATTTTGACCTGAAATATGACGAGTGTTTTTGTAATTAAATTACACACAATAACATCGTCAACAAAAGGGTTTATTTATTATGATAAAAATGTCGGTTATTACGGAGGAGAAGATGCGGCGGCGTGACGAGCCCTCCTCTTCCTCTCCTTCTTCCTCTTCGCCATTCTTCTTCGTCTTTCTCTATCTCTTCCCTCTTTTTCGTTCTGCGAGAGAAGATCTGTGTGTGACGGCGACGTGCGGCGGCGAACCTCTCCTCTTCATCTTCTCTTCTCTCTTCCCCTCCCACTTTCTTTCCTTCTTTCTCTTTCTTTTTCTTCTTCCTCTCCTTCTTTCTCTTCCATCTTCTTCGTCGTCGGGCCGCCACCGTTGTTCGCTCCGGCGGCCCAAAGAGGAAGGGAAAGAGATAGGGCTTTTGGAGGGATATATTTGCAAGGGTAAAAATGTCATTTCACGCTTCAACTGTTAAAAAATTAACAGTTCACTAACGGATGATGACCGCAGGAACATATCTGCATAACTTTGGACTTTTGCAGGGACAATTTACCTAATTTCGCGTCTGCAGGAATATATCCGCAATTCACTATATTTGCAGGGACCTGTATGCAAATAACTCTAATTACAAACCAAATAGGGTTTTTTAGTGCAATAGTTTTCTCCTAAAATTTTATTTTCAAAATAGACCTGTTAAATTTTTATTTATAAATATAGTTCTATAAAAGCATCGTTTTTTCTTTCTTTTTCTCACATCTTTCTATATTTTTATGATGATAAAAACGATGAATGGTTCACCGTTTTTATTCTTTTTTCATTCCTAATGAGGAGTTATAAATGCGATGAATAATTCGTATTTAGAGGTCTATATTTATAATTATTTTTTTATAATATTATTTTTATAATTATAAAAATTGATAGAATTATTTTTAAAAAAAATTCAACCAAATAGGTGCTTGAGGGATGGGCCGGACGAGCAATCGTTAATGGTGAAACTATTACGCGCATTGATTAAGAGCAATCGTAAATTACACTCTTCTTGGTACATTCTTTACGTTCTGTCGCCTCCTTTGACGTTGGCATAAGATTTTCTTGTCTTAAAGATTTTTTGAATATTAAGAGGTTTTTTGGACCGTCTCTAGCGCATGTTTAGGAGTGTAACCAGCTAACACGAGCGTATCGATTGGTCGCGGTTCGCTCGTTATTTAACATCGAGTTTGGCTCATTAAAAGAGCTTCCAGTCGAAAAATTCGCTCGTGAAGCCTGCCTCTGCTTACGTTAACACGAAATGTCTACTAATTGTTCAATCTAATAATAAATAAATAAATTAATTAAATATATTAAAAAAATAAATTTATAAAATTTTATTCATTGTATTCAAGTTGTTATCGAGCCGAACACGAGTGAGTGATCCTAGCTCGTGTTCGCTCGTTTATTAAACGAGTGAAAAATTCGACTCGTGTTCGCTCGTTTACTAAACGAAGCGAGATCTTAAACTCATTTCATCGAACACGTGGCTCATGAACAATGAGTTGGATTGCCACCTCGCATGTTCCAAATGATTTAATAGTTAGTATTTAATTAAATTTAAAAATTAGTTATTTTATATTTTTAGTTAAATTTATTTTTTAAAAATACATGTTATAATTATTTTTCTTTTTGTATGATTGAAATTTGAAAGAAAGAAGTTTAATTAAGGTTCTTATTTTCACCATGCCACTTGATACGGTAGCATAATTCACTTCAAAAATTATTTATCTTATTTTAAGATTAAGTATAATATTTTATTCTATATATTTGACTACATTACTCATCTATCAAACATTATATACTTTTTAATTAAACAAAAAGTTGTACAGAATAAAATATTCATACTTTCACATAGAGCCTTTTATCAAGAATTGTATGGTAACATTGACTTTGACCGTCATTTCAAAACATATTTATAATTAATAGAAATTACGGTTTCCTTTAATTGTTGGCAACAAATTAAGAAAGGAAAATAGTACTTTCAAAAAGTGGCGTTTTATTAATTGTTTGATTTGTAGTGAATATAAAAGTTATTTTAACTAAATCTTACTTTTCGGAATTTGGCCTAAAAAATTTCGAAGTCGCCAAAAATGGTCTAAAAGATTATATTTGTTCTTAACTTTAATTTTTATATAACTTTTTAGAGTTAAATTTCAACTTAAATTAAAAATAAATTTATGAATTTAATTTTGCATTTTCAATTTTATTTGCAATTTGAAATTCAACATAAAATTTTTAAAATTAAATTCTCAAATTTATATTAAATTTAAGTTCTAGTTTTAAATTTTTATTTCAATTTAAATTACAGTTTTAAATTTTAAATTAAAATTATAATAAATATTTAAATTTAAATTTTAATCGAATTATTTTTAGTTATGAACTTCAATTTAAACTTTAGATTCAAACTGTTTCAAACTATAAACTTAAGTGTTGGGTCATTGGCGCTAACCATTAATCCCAAAAGTTCGAATTGTTAGAAATACGTAATCAATTCACTTAAAGTATACAGATACAATACCCACGGGTCTCGATTATGATTCAGCCCAACTAGCCTCACGCTTAAAGCTGTCCAAAATATCTGATATATCATATCCGATTCGGACCCTATGTAGTGATCCTGGAATTCTAGCAGTTGAGGCTTGTCGACAGTTCTGATGAGCGTCGGGATAAGTCCGAGTCGCGTTGGCGCAAAATGGACGCCAAACGGACTCGGAGGACCGAGAGCGAGATGGTATCATAAAAATTCGCAAAATAGCGATTTTTACGCACGTGTACCGGTACAAATTTTGAAATGTCTGGGTACAAGCTTGATAACCGGTACAACCATCGGGAATGTCTGCGGTACGATCTGCGATGAAATTGGGTTGCCCATTTGTACCTACACTTGCACGTGTGCGGTACACTTTGGTAGGTGAGGGCTTTTTGGTAAATCCCTCACATTGGTTGTATCACCCTTCACCATCCTCTCTATATAGGATTGAGAGAACAGAGAGGAGAGGATTTTTACTCCCTCTCTCTCTCTTCTCCTTGTGCTGGACGTGAGTAGTGGAGGAGATTGGTGGAGTTCGAGCTTCGTCGACGTCGCGCCGCGGTGCCGGTTGAGCGTGCATTCGTCGTCGGGGTGCTGCGAGGAGGTCGAGCGAGCGAGAATTTTCGCCGTTCTCGACGTTGTGCCGGGTCTAGACAGATTTTCGAGGTGGGTGATCTATCAACAATTCCCCAATTGCTTCAAGCTCCATCAATTTCAGCATGTGGTGCTGTTCCTGCAGAATTTCAGCGACGACTCGCAGTGTTTCAGCTCGTGCGCGACGTAGGAGTGTCGGATCGTGACGAAACTTGGTTCGTTGGATTCTAGATTTCGAGAGGAATCCACGAAATTCAAGATTGCAGGATTTGATGAAGGTTAGCTTGGTCGAATTCCTATTTTTTCTTTGTTGTTGGCAGATTTGAGCTGAAAGTGGGATTTTGATGGATTTAGTGGATTTTGATGTCCAGATTTTTGGACGAGATTATTGCTGATCCAGTGGTGATTCCGGCGGGGATTCTTTGTGTTTCGGGACCTTCTTGCTGTCAAGGATTAGCTTGAGATGTGGGTTTCATCGGGTTTACTCCTAAGTAGTGATTAGTAAACATGTATAGTTCTGATTGTTTATACTTTGTATTAGCTTAAATTCATTTAGTAGCATCTTGGCTGAAATCTGAATTTGAAGCATGTTGTAGAACTTAGATAAGTTATACATATTGGACTTGAAAACTGAATTAGGAGAAAACCAGCGATCTGACCTGTCATATGTATATACTACCTGATTTAGCTCTAGGAGCCGTGTTTTGACTGTATCATCGCAGTATCAGTGCGATTATGACGCCCCAACTTCCCAGGGGGTCACCCATCCTAGGACTATTCCCGTCCTAGCACGCTTAACTCTCTTAACCTCTTGGGCCTTGCCACCACCCAAAATGCTTAAGCCAGGTTAAGAGTTTAGCCCTATTATATCTCATATATAGGACTATCTGGGGTCTCACAATCTCCCCACCTTTAAGCCTTGACGTCCTCGTCAGGCTCAGACTCACAAGTACCAGGCGATGTGAGACTCGCCTAGCCGTCATCCAGGAGCTCGTGAGACTTATCTCACACTTCCGGCTGGTAATTGGCTCTGATACCACTTTAATCTGTCACGCCCCGGGGTCTCTCTTAGATTGAAACACAGCGAAAAAGCGTCTATTTTTATTTTTTTTTTTTGAAAACCTAAACCCCAGGGTATGTTAGATCCGCCACAAATACAGAAAATCCACTGTTCACACGGACAGAGTCTCCCATGTATTTGCACGGCGTCGCACAAGTACAAGAGTATAACCAGAATACAACCACAACAAATGAATATGCAACATCTAATTTTTTATACATTCATACACCATTAACCACAGATTGACATTCGATGTTTAATCATAAATTCACAGGAAAACCTTTGAAAACTGTTTTCCACATGGAAACTCTTTTCTTTTAAAACACGCTACCACAAGGGGTAGAAAACTCTTTTCCATTTCACAAAATTCACAAATCCGTTTATTACATTTATGAAAACCCACATTTTCAAATTTAATAAAAATACTGAACCATATAAACTATCTAAGCTATATCAATAGAATAGTAAGGGTAGAAACTAAACCGAATAACCTCGGTCGGAAGCTCTAGCGACCACTACGAACGTGTTTCACGTCTCATCTCAACTCTCACCGTCCGCGATACCTCAACAATAGGGGGGGGGGGGAGGGGGGTGAGAACATGTAAATATGTCTCCCCTCCCAGTGAGTACCGCAAGCCGAAGAAGGCGAGGAGTACTCACCGGATCATGAAGAGGTAAACAACAATACGGTAAACCAATATAGATGCTGATACGAAGAAACTACAGTAGCTATAATAGATAAATGAGCAATAAATAAAACTGCTACTGTAAGAAATGCAAAGCTGAGTATGCCTCAGGGTAACCAATCCAAAACTGTACCCAGTCTGGTGCCTGCTATATTGGTCTATAGACCTCAAGCGCTGCCTGTCACTGATCTGCACCGACCTGATTCACCCGCCCCACAGGACGACCTATCTGGATAAGCACACCTCCGACCGGTGGTCAAACCGACCCGGTGTCGTGAATACCCCCAAGTGCTGTGACTAAGTCATGCTGGTATGCTCAACACAAAAACCGGCTGAAGCCGGTGCCTAGGCCGAAGCCAGAAACAAGGGCGTACAACGCCGAACCTCGATCAACCAGATCGAAAAACATGACGAGAGAGTCGATGTGTTGCCTGGACCCAAAGTCCACAAAGTCCAACTGGCCGGCAAGGTTACTGATACGAAGTACGAGAACCGACCAACCAGGTCAACAGATATGCATATAGATAGAACTACTCTACTCTTACTCAGGATACTAAGCATGCAAACAACGAGTAGAGTATAATGGAATAACATGGGTCCAAGGCTCAATATATACTATACAATAGTAACAACAGAAGAGTAAGTGTAAGAAACCATCACCGAGCGTGCACCACTGTACCGACGTCGAATCGAAGTACCCACCTGTACAAATGTCGCGATACTAGCCTTCCACCTGCGGAGGAATAATCAATCGGACCTACGAAAGGTCCATCCGGTTAGAATCTAACCCACAAAACAAACCACTAACTCTCACAATTAAACCCACGGAAATCAGTTTCCCAAACCGATCGCCGTAATACGCCGGAAGTCCCGAAATCCCACAGAGACTCCGCCGGAACCCACTAACTGTCCCGGGACAAGCCGACTCGTGCTACGAGTCACCCGCTGCCACAAAACACACCAATTTTGGATGTCTTGGCAGCGAACACAAGTTAACACAACTACACGATTATCGCTGGATAATTGTATGAATATGGGTTCCAGGAAGTGTCAATTTTGACACCGGAACCCACCGTCGCTCACCGGTCATCACCGAACCCACAATGTGATGATGGTGACCAACCAACAAGGCTTAGCGACAACTCACAGAGCAACCAAACACCGCCGGAAGAGATCCGGACCAAAACCGCGTTCTTTCGGCGAGTTTCGCCGAAAGACGCACCAAAATCGACATTCGATTTCCGCGAGGGCTATCGGACCTTAGACAATCAGTCCAGAGGTCACAACACACACATACACACTGCCCACAGTAGCCACCAGGTGCGCAATTGCACAAAAGCCCCTGTATTTATATAAAATCCCAATATTTTCTGTAAATCGGGCGATAGTATGGCTCATTCACACAAACCGAGAACTTTCAAGGTCTGTCGAGACACATACTGATAGGTCTCGATATGCCGGAGGCCGTGCTCACGTTTCGAAGCATTGCCGACCACTGTGGAGAGTGCGGGAGCGACGTGAGAGTCTGCGAACAACGCGCAGTCAGGGAAAAACGCACCGAACAGCACTAACCGGACTCTGTTGATCCAAAATGAGGTGAGCACTGTGATCGGCACTGACCAGCGACCACCGTGCTCACCTCCGAAGGCATCGAAACAGCCTTGGATCACCAGAACAACCCACGCAAACACGGAACAGCAGCCAAAAAGGCTCAAACGAAGCAACACAGCCGAAACAGCGGAACGAGTCCTCCCCGACAGAAAAAATGTGAGCACGATGATCAGCAATTTGCTATGATCATCGTGCTCCTTTCCGCAGAGATCGGGAAGCCTCAGAAAGCTCGGAACAAGAAACCACCCATAAAAAGCCCTATTTCGGGCTTGGCCGGAGCAAGCTTGCTCCAGCCGACCTCCGGCGGCACGGCGAGGTGCACGCGCACCAGGGATGGGTGCGGGGGAGGTGAGGAGCACTGTGCTCACCTCGGATGGCAGCTGAGAGTGGCGGCGGCGTCGGCGGAGCAACCCAAGCCTACACGGGTTGAGCTCGGCTCCATGGGCAATGGCGGCCACGGCGGTGGCCATGGAGCTCCGGGACGGCGGAGGAGGGTTGCAAGAGGCCGGAGGGAGGGCTACGGGGTGGCCCACGGCGACGGCAGCGCGAGGGAGAAGGTGCGAGGTCGCCTCGGCCCGAGCAAGTATGGACGGTTCTGCTAGCCGAGACGGCGGGCGGCTCGGGCGGCGGCGGTCGATCGCCCGAGGTCGGGGAGGTGCCACAGAGTGGCCGAGGGCGGCGGCGATGCGACGGCAAGGTCGCGAGCCGACCTCGGTCTCGGCTTGGCCTAGCTTGCTGCGAGGTGCAGGAGCGGCAGCGGCGGCTCTGGCGACAACAGCAGGCGGCGACCGGCTGAGGAAGGCTCCGACACGGTCAGGGCGATGCCGGCAGGAGTAAGGAAGCTAAGCAGCCTCGGCCTAGGCTCCAACCCGAGAAGAAAAGGGAGAGATGGAGAGAGATATATGGAGAGGGAGGAAGATGATGGCTCGGCGGCGGCCGGGGCTCAGTCGGCGGCGGCCGGGGGTGTGTGGCTAGAGCTGGCGAGGGAGATGGAGGTGGCTAGGGCTAGAATCAGGTTTCAAAGTGCAAAAACCTTAGAAAACACTATTTAAACAAAGCTCTACTCGCGCCAAAGTCCCTCCACACTCGATAGTTTAATCCAAGTCCTTCACAGCGCGGGTAAAACGCGCGAATACCCCTCCACGTGTGATTTCACGCGAAACGGTCCATAAAATGTCGTGACTTTTGCGAAATTACCGTTTTGCCATCGCCGACCTCTCCTCGATCAATGCGCAATCCCCCCAGATCCGTCCCTCCGATTTGCAAACGGATCGCACCAGTACGATCAGCACAACGGAGACAACAAAGCTGCCATTTCGGTTTATCTCGATCGGTAGCGGATTCGTGACGAAGACCGTTCCAACTCTCCAACAGACGAAACTACACACAAACACATATAAAATATGTATTTTTGAATTTTCTCGAAATTCGTGCGTCAAACTCAAAATCTGTCAGTGCCATTGATTCTAGAATAGCTGAACCGGTCGAAACGAGCTATTGGATCGCTATGAACGGAATCCGATATGTGCCGAAAGCCAACTCTACTCCGTGGCTTCTTTGGAAAACCGAAATTACTATTCACTTAAGCGAAAACTAAAGATCGCGTATCTTCTCCATTTTAGCTTATTTTCTCCTGAAACTTGATGAGTACTTATGTAATTAAATTACACATAGGAATATCGTCAACAGAGAGTCTAAATGCACTGCCAAAATCTTAGTCCTTACATTATCCCCTCCTTAAAAGAAGTTTCGTCCCCGAAACTTGACCACGTACTCACTGAAATCGCAATCAGACATTGCTCCATTAGTGTACTGGTCAATTACATTTCCATGAATCTGAACAGATCAATTATCGTTTCACTTTCGACAGTACATTGTCTGCAGCCAATGTACTTATCAAAAGAAAAGCGAAATATCCGAAGATCCACTACCAACAACAAGTTGGAAACGTGACACGTCGAAGTATCAAGCCACCCGATACCTCTTCACCGCACCAAGAGTTCACCCCCAAATCCGTCGATACATCGACTTTGTAAGGCGACATTCGAAATCATATTGACTCAGAACCGACTCACTAGGAGTCCCACAGCTTTCACCATCCGAAAGCTACTAGCGACACTAAGCCGCAAACCACACAACTGAGGCTTAAGGAAACGGTTTCTGTAACCGATTTCCGCCCCACAACCGAGCTATACCCAAAGCTCCAAGAACTCCGACGATACCTTTGAGTAGCTCGCGTCGAGACGGATCCTACCAAACCATCTACTATCCCCTGACATATCAATGTTAAGGATAACCCCATACAATGTATGCATCAACAGAGACCTAACACCAAACCGTATCTAACCGATTCTAATACACGCGTTGACGTATGAACTAGTTAAAGGTCAAAAGACCCAAACCGCCGATTCCATCAAGAAACGAGAAAGGAGGGATAGGCATCACAACCTTATCCAAAGATCTGCAAAAGCAACACCAAAGTTGCAGTCGTCTAGACAGCTGCTACCACACCCTGGACTATACCGTAGTAGCCCCACAGAAGTCGCGACCATAACAGGTCTTAGTGCCGTCTCCGTAGAGATACTCGCAGTAGCTCTCGTGTCCAAAGTAGGAAAAGTGGCCCGGGCGTCGGGAGTCAAGAGACTCGCCTAGGCCCGAAAAACCGAAAAACACTTGCCCTTCAAGGCCCCACCTGACAGGAGTGGCTACACCTAGGGAACCTCACCCCGCCACTCAATGTCCATATCTGTACACCGCCACTACTCCCCACTGAGACACGAGCTCGTGCGAAAACCGTAACACATACGGGAGAAACCGTGCACTCTTAGTTTACCAAACTCGACATGCACACCAAGATTCAAGCCCAAACCCCACACTCACGTGCCTATAAACCGTAGGTCTTCCTATGGGTCAACCTAACCAATGGTTCAGTTCAATTACTTTTCAAATCAACCTGTGAATGGTGTTGTGGTTGTAACTTGGCTCTGATACCATCTGTGACGCCCTAACTTCCCAGGGGGTCACCCATCCTAGGATTACTCCCGTCTTAGCACGCTTAACTCTTTTAACCTCTTGGGCCTTGCCACCACCCAAAATGCTTAAGCCGGGTTAAGAGTTTAGCCATATTATATCTCATATATAGGACTATCTGGGGTCTCACAGCGATGGATACCCGGGGTAGTTTAGAATGCCTTTACGCTCGTGCTGGGATGCCGAGCTTATTTTTAAAGTAGAGTTTAGACTGTTTCGGATTGTCGAGGGCCGTCGGGCTAGACGGTGGGCCCAGATTACTGTTTTCCACTCAGATTGTGCCGAGGGCACGTGAGTTTGGTTTCTAGACCTGTTTAGACCCTTTATACTTGACTTTGGCTTGTTAGAGCTTGATTGAGCTCGACAGAGATACGCTGCTACTTGGTTGGGTAGCTCCCACGAGTGCCACTCCGGAGGCGGGCGCTGTGCTTTTGCGTTGGTGTCGTTCGTGTAGGTTGGACTTGCTCTCCACTGAGTGTTAGGGTGGAGATAGCTGTATAGTCGCAATCGGACGGGACGAATGTGTTCACAGTCCCAAGGACGGGTATGATTACAGTCCCCTTCGAGATTGGGTCTGATATTATATTAGTCTATAGCCGGTTGGGTTTAGCGCAGGATAGTGTAGTGACATTTTAGCTGTAGATATGTTCCAGCATTTCCTACTATCTTTGCTTACCCCTGTAGACTTTGTAGGTGGACTGATGATGTTGAGAGCGGCACCCACTGAGGACTACTTATTTCTATAGTAGTTCTCACGCCCTTTTGTTACTATTGTTGTTGCAGAGCCTTCAATTCCGGCTGCTGCTCCTTCTGAGGCTGATCGAGGCAAGGGCGTCGCGAGTTAGAGCCCTACCCGACGAGTTGCTGAGTTAGAGGATCACCAGCAGCAGGTAGTGGTACTTTATTTTTTGGGAGTTTATGTACATACGGATGTTTAACTCGCTAGGACAAGTATAGTTTTTGTATCTAGATATTTTTGTATATATATAGAACTCGTTGTTGTTTCTACCTGCTTATGTAAATTTATTATAGCTTTATACTACTAGTCGTAGTATTGTATGATTTACAGGTACAGCTACGCTTCGTATATAGGGGAAACTCCTTTATATACGGCGGATTTGTCGACGTGCCCGGCGAACGTGTAATCCAGGGTGTGACACCCTATACGATAACACGAACCCTATCCAGACCCGAACTGGACCAGATAAAAAATTGATAGTATATGGGTAAAAAAATACCCATTAAAGTTTCGGGTATGGGTTCGGATACATACCCGATTTGGACTCGACCCGAACCCAACTTTTAAATGAGTAGGGTTTGAAATAGTTTTCACATCGGGACCCGGATTCGGACTAGATGAAGCATCCGACAATAAATAAAAAAGATTTGAACTTTTAAAATTGAGGGATCAATTTTAATAGAACTTTTAGATGAGGGGTCTCTAAATATTTTCATCCCGGTGAAACACTAAAACCCCAAACTCGCTCTTTTACTAATTTCTTTCCTCTAATTTTTTTATCTATATTTTTTATTCTTTATTTTTTTTGTTTCATTTCTGCCTAATAGTTTTTTATGAAACAATATTTTCATCGTCGTTATCATCAAGATATTAATCCTTTATAGATATAGCACGAGTAAGTATTTTCCAGATCTTTTCTTCAATCATAGTTGACAATCTAATTTTTTTTAATGAATGTTTTTTTTTCCTTTTTTTGGATGTTAATATATAATATTCTCTTTATAGGGGGAGATTTATAGTTTGTCTACAGACTATTTAATAAAATTTATAAAAAAATATATGTATACGGATATTCGTACCTAATTTAAACCCAACCCGTACCCGGTCTTGAACAGGTAGTATATGTGTAGTCACTATTCAAACCCGCTCAAATAGACCCGATGGATATATTAGTAACTTAATGTCACGCCGCGGGGTTAATAATAAAGTGAAAAATACAGCGGAATTTTTTTTTTTTGAAAACCTGACCCCAAGGTATGCCAGATCCGCGACAAATACAGGGAGTCCACTGTTCACACGGACAGAGTCTCCCCTGTATTTGCACGGCGTCGCACATGTACAGAGTGTAGTAGACTACCAGGAAACAACCACAATCAAATGAACAGAATACAGATATTACTATTCATACAACCATTCACCACAGGTTCACAACTAGAGATGTAGAAGCTTATAAATATAGTAAGAAAACCCTTTGAAAACTGTTTCCCACACGGAAACCTTTTCTTTTAAAAACACGCTACCACGAGGGGTAGAAAACCGTTTTATCACATAAAATCCAAAGCCTTTTATTATAAAACATCTCATATTCAAAAGCAAATACTGAACTGAACCATAAATAAGTCTAAGTCATAAAACAGGAAAGGTAAAGGGATAACCAACGAAGGGACGGAGCTATGTCGCGATCTAGACTCGCTCCTCACTAGCTGTCCCACTATGACCTGCAACGTCACCTGAAAAAGAAGGCGGGGGGTGAGAACATATAAACATGTCTCCCCCCCCCAGTGGATACCTCGCGGAGATAAACACAAGGGAGAAGATAGTAGTAGAGTAGCTATGATAAACAAATAAACGGGAGAGATATATAGTTATGAAACAACAGCTACTGTAAATATGCGTCAACGGTACGAAAGTACAAAAATACCCAATCTGTAAACTGCCCTATTGGTCCGCAGACCTCAGGCCTATGCCCACTGCCACTCTACCTGTGTACAGACCAGTACTGACCGCTGGGCCCACAGGCTGCATATGACCCACTCTAGGGCTCACGGGTCGAACCTCTGCGACCATTTTTCCGGAAAAGAACACCTTCTTGCGGTGGCCAAACCGCTGGTGTTCGTGAAATGCGTGTGTCTCGGGCGATCGATGCTGATATGCTCAATAGCCAAACGTCGGCAACCAGCCGACAATCCTGCCTCCCAGCCGGATGGACCGTATAGGTCGTCAAACTGTAAGGAAGTACTAGAACCGACCAATCAGGTCAACTAGGATGGAACAACTCAACATCCTCTCAACTGTATGCAAGTACTACTGAAGGAAACACAAGAACTGACCACTCAGGTCAACTAGGATGGAACAACTCAACATTCTCTCAGCGTATGCAAGTACTCCGAAGGAAACACGAGAACGACCAACCGAACAACAAGGTCACCGAGTATATCTTGAAGTAAACCGACAGACCCACAGATGTCATAGGCTGACAAGAAGTAATCTACTCTACTCCTATACATGATACTAAACATGGAAACACTGAGTAGAGTAATACTGTAACAAACAGGTGCAAGATATATCTAGGATAAACGATATAAACAGTAAGGGTGGAAGGAACGTCACCATACGTGCACCACTGAACGGACGTCGAGTCGAAATACCCATCTGTACGACTGTCGCGTCTGTCTCCTGACTGCAAAAGAGTGTCAACCGGACCTAAGGAAGGTCCACTGGGTTAGTGTCTAACCCACCACTAATAAACACTGACACCACATCCCACAAACTAATCCCACGGAGATTGGATTTCCGCAACCACCAACCGTAATCGCAGAAGTCCCGTAAACAAGATCGGACTCCGCCGGGACCCACGAACGATCCCGAAATACACCCACTCGTGTCACGAGTCACCCGCTGTCATAAAACACTCCTATTTGGATGTTTTGGCAGTATACACAAGATAACACTACAATACAATTATCGTCGGATAATTGTACAAATACGGGTTCCCGAAAGTGTCTATTTCGACACCGGAACCAACCGTCGCTCACCCGTCATTCCTGAACTTCCGAAATGACACGAGTGACCAGCCAACAAGGCTTTGCGACAACACAAAAGCTCACGGAGCACCGTCAGAATAATTCCGAACCGAAAACGCGTTCCGTCGGCGGATTTCGCCGGAAAACGCACCGAAAATTAATTTTCGGTCTCCACGAGGGCTTAGGTGTTACGGATTTTGTGTTGGCAAGTTTCGTGACTTATGTTTTGGGTCGGAGTCTTGAAGGATTGGAGCGGATCGAAGATGGTCGAAGAATTCTGGACTTCGAAGAAAACGACAAAGTTGGATCACGATGCCAAGGTAAGATTTTAAATCATAATATGGTGATCTAAACAAAGTAAAGAGGCATTAGAAGACTTGGATTACTTTTAAACTGATAAATTTTTAAAGCTAAGTTTTTCTAAGAACCAAGACCGGACAATGGAGTCTTGTCCGGATGCCACAGGCTGGTCTGTGAATTACGCAAGTCAAGACCGGTCATTGTGGCGATGACCTGGTCTCGATGAGGGTCGCGAAAAAATTGACGACACGGTGGACCGGTCGAGCCACTCAAGACCGGACATTGAAGACAGGACATCACTATGAAGGCCGGACATTGGTTGCGTGAAATCTTTTAAGAATCAGATTTTTACAATCCTAGTCAATTTCTAAGTCTTCTAATTGGTTTAAGAATATATTTTCAAATCCTAATTTATCTCTAAGTCTTCTAATAGGTTTTAAAAACATGTTTTCGAATCCTAATCTATCTCTATGTTTTCTAAACCTATAAATAAGGTCTTGGGGTTCTCTAATTCGATGCACAACATGAAGATACATGTTTGAGAAACCCTAGAGGCTAGGAATTCATCTAAAACCTATTTTCTACAAAATAGCCTATTCTAGATCAAATCGAGATATCATAATTTCTCAATTATATGTCGATTTGATCTACGCTCGCTTGGAGTCTTCTTCTTCGGTTTTCTACGATACTCCTAAGCGAAGGATCACCATATTCATGATACAATCGTGAAGCGTCGTGGATTCGGCACATTGAAGGCGGTTCGTGGATTCGGATCGTTGGCTCGTGGATTCGAGTGGCGTCGTGGATTCGGGGTGAAAGAAGCTTCGTGGATTCGAAGTGGTGGCGTTCGTGGACTCGAACGTGAGGGCGTGGACAACCCGAAGGAGGATTGCGCGGAGATCCATAGGAGAGTTAGAGAGGTCGAGTCCGTGGAGTTCGGTATCACCTTGTAATCTTTTCTCTTATTGATTGTTTATTCGCGTGTTGGTCCCGTCGGTTTTTTACTCCGAGTTTGGAGTTTTCCCACGTAAATCTCGGTGTGCTTTTTATTTTCCGCATTTACTTTTTAAAGCATCGAGATTTGTGGATTTTGGCCGGTACACCTATTCACCCCCCTCTAGGTGTTGTTTGATACAATCTAGATAGATCCTTGGGGCTTCCCCGTAACTCACAATTGGTATCAGAGCGGGATCTAGATAAATTGTTATCATGGCCGAAGGTGGAAACATTAATCGACCACCGCTCTTCGACGCACTAATTATGCCTATTGGAAAGTTCGCATGAGAGCTTTTCTAATAGCGATCGATGAGCGGGTATGGCAAGCGATAGAATTCGGATGGAAACATCCTACCGAAGTGGTCGATAATGCTACCGTCTCGAAACCACGAAACAAGTGGACTAAAGATGAAAGAGAGTCATCTTCGTTTAACGGTAAAGGAATTAATGCTTTATTCAATGCTTTATCGCAAACGGAGTTTACTCGTGTTTCGGCGAGTGAAACCGCCAAGGAAATTTGGGATACTCTACAAATTACACATGAGGGTACAAGTCTAGTAAAAATTCAAAAGCTCCAAATGTTGACTAGTCAATTTGATTCTATTCGTATGGAGGAGTATGAATCTTTTACCGATTATTATACTAGACTTCAAGACATTATTAATACATGTGCTAATTTGGGAGAGAAGATCCCGGACTCTAAAATTGTTAGAAAAATACTTCGTACTCTCCCGGAACGCTTTAAGGCAAAGGTTGCCGCAATCGAAACGGTAAAGCATCCGGATGAGATGAAAGTAGAGGAGTTAGTAGGTGCGTTGCAAACTTATGAAATGACTTTTCCTACTAACCAATCTTCTTCCAAGTCTTTTTCTAAAAGCACAGGGATTGCACTCAAATCAACAAAGGAAGAAGACGACGACACGGATTCCGACGGAGATATTTCACTTGCGGATTTTGAACAACAATTGGCGCTCCTCACGAAGAAATTCCGACGGAACTTCCGAAAGAAGAACGATGCTTCATCTTCGAAACGAAAATCTTTTTCTAAAACT
This sequence comes from Aechmea fasciata, assembly GCA_025177825.1. Classification (NCBI taxonomy): domain Eukaryota; kingdom Viridiplantae; phylum Streptophyta; class Magnoliopsida; order Poales; family Bromeliaceae; genus Aechmea; species Aechmea fasciata. Next base: position 6,850,057 of record CM045940.1, on the reverse strand, counting down.
TCTTCATCCTCAAAATCTAAAGATAAAAAATTTGCAAAATCTTTAAAAGAAAAAGATGAATTTGAAGGGGAGATCCAATGCTTCAAGTGCAAGGGCTACGGCCATATAGCAACGGATTGTCCTTCAAAGAAGACTTATAAACAAAAGGCTTTGCAAGCAAAAACTTGGGATGATTCTACTTCGGGTGATTCATCTTCAAGTGGTGAAGAAAAAGATCATATTGCTTTAATTTCTAAGTCTTCTTTGCCTTCCTCTAATATTACTTGTTTATCCTCTATTGTTACTAATTTGAATGTTTCTCCTTCTTTGCATGGATCTTCGAGTGACAACGGCGAAAGCGAGGAGGAATCAAACGACGATGATTTGGAGGAGGCATACAATCAACTTCTTATCGAATCGAAAAAGATGGCGAAGTTTAATAAGAAGTTGAGAAGACAATTATTTGATTTTGAAGAGGAGAATAATAATTTGAAGACCGTGAATAAAGCTCTTGAGGAGGAACGGGAATCTATCCTAAACAACAATTCGGTCCTCCAAAAGAAGCTAGAAGAAGCGGAATTAACGATCAAATCATCTAAAGACAAGATTAGATTTTTGGAGCAACAATTCAAGGAAACCTACACATCTAATCAAGTCTTAATTAAGCAAGTTCATCAACTCAAATCCGATCTTCAACAATTTTCTTCCGGATCGAAGAAATTGGATCACATGCTCGGTTTGGGTCAAATGAACAAGGTTGGTCTCGGCTACGAACGGACATATGTTGAGAAGGTACAAGTGTCGACATCGAAAGTCTCAACAAATTTAAAAGACAAGGTGTGTCATAGATGTGGCATCAAAGGACACATCAAAAGGAGTTGTCCGAACAAGACAAAGAAGAATCAATCGGCAACTCGGAAATCTCAATTGGTATTATCTAGTACTCGACTTCCCCCACGGAATCAAAGGAAAAATCAAGTTAGTCAAGTACCTCAACCGAACCGGATTTCTAAATCGAAGCCACAAGCGATTTGGGTTTTTAAGTCTCAACGACAATATCATCCGAAGTTTCAACCAACGCAACCGCCAACGGTTGATCAAAAATCAGAGCAAATCAAGCCTCACGTCAACAAGCCAAAGCAACAGAAAATCCGACAAGTTTGGATTCGGAAAGGTGATATCTTTCCATGCTTTTCTCTCTAATTTGTTTTCGTTTATGTAATGCTTTGATTAGTGCATATTTCATTCTTTTATTCATGGCATTACATGTTTAGAACGATTTTTGGTACTTGAAATTCTATGTGTTTCAAAATCGTCTTGAGGAGAGAGATGAGATTCAAAAGTAAAAAAAAAAGGGATTTCAAATGAGGGAGAGAGATTTCAAAGAGGGAGAGATCAAAGGTTTTTCAAAGTGCATTAAACGGTATTCAAAGACATTTCAAATCAAATTAAATTCATATTAATTGTCGTTTTTACTCTACTTTTTATTATTTTGACGATAATTTAATATGTGATTTCTTCTTACATACATTCATCAAAATTTTGAAATTATTTTTAATCTCTTGATTTTTAAATTCATCTTGGTTGTGAATGTTGAATATAATTGATGGATATTTTCTTAATTGACTAAAATTCGTCAAAATTATTTTCAAATGTGAGATTGTCTAGTTTAGGGGGAGTTTGAATATTATAAAAAAAAAAAAGGGAGAAAACCCCTATGATTATAAAGATGTGGAAAGAGTTACATCCGAAAGGAGTGTGAAAACTACCACCACATGTAGGAAAGAGCTACCACCCCGGTCGTCCGGTACGTGTGTGAAGCTATCACATGGGTAATTATATGAAAAAACCGAATAGGTTGAAAAAAAATATATGTGAATATTTTAGAATTTTCGGCGTTATAAGGTGGTAGATTGAAAAAGATGCTCAAAGAGCCACATCCGGTGTTTATTAGCTAAATCTGTATTTTGAACGGGTTGTGACAAATTGGTGTCATTTTTGCTGAATTTTTAAAGATTATTTTTCATCAATTTGCGTCGTGATGTTTTAAAAATATTAGATTTTCTTTAATATCAAATTTTGATGATTTGATGTCTTTTGAAATCAAATAATAATTTATTTTCATCATAATGATTTTTGGAGTAAAATCATTAATTGTTACGAAATTCTTTTGATTTTGGAGGATTTTGTTTTAATCTGTTTATCGTGTTCATGCACAAATATTATTGGTGCTCTCTATTTTTGCACTCTCTTTTGGCAATTTTTGACAAAAAGGGGGAGAAGAAAAGAAAATTTTGAATAGAAGATCAAAGGGGTAGACTTGAATAGAAGATCAAAGGGGTAGAGATTTTTATATGATAAGATGCATGAACAAAGGGGGAGAGATTTTTAATGATATTTTTTCTTTCTACTAACTTTGTTCGTGGAGAAAGTAAATTTTTTTATATGATAAGATGCATGAACAAAGGGGGAGAGATTTTTAATGATATTTTTTCTTTCTACTAACTTTGTTCGTGGAGAAAGTAAATTTTTTTTTTTGCAAATCATAGAAGACTTCAAGACTCCTTGTGTCTAAGTCATAAAGTTTGTTTTAGGAGTTTTTAGTGTATTTTTAGTTTTAAAATTGTATTTGGATTACACGCGAGAAGTTTGATGTTTTGGTGATGACATTGAACTTCGTTTGTCTTTATGATGTATTTTTAGTTTTTGTGTTTTGTCACGAAATTGCCAAAGGGGAGATTGTTACGGATTTTGTGTTGGCAAGTTTCGTGACTTATGTTTTGGGTCGGAGTCTTGAAGGATTGGAGCGGATCGAAGATGGTCGAAGAATTCTGGATTTCGAAGAAAACGACAAAGTTGGATCACGATGCCAAGGTAAGATTTTAAATCATAATATGGTGATCTAAACAAAGTAAAGAGGCATTAGAAGACTTGGATTACTTTTAAACTGATAAATTTTTAAAGCTAAGTTTTTCTAAGAACCAAGACCGGACAATGGAGTCTTGTCCGGATGCCACAGGCTTGACTGTGCATTACGCAAGTCAAGACCGGACATTGTGGCGATGACCGGTCTCAGTAGGCTGCGAAAAAATTGACGACACAGTGGACCGGTCGAGCCACTCAAGACCGGACATTGAAGACCGGACATCACTATGAAGACCGGACATTGGTTGCGTGAAATCTTTTAAAAATCAGATTTTTACAATCCTAGTCAATTTCTAAGTCTTCTAATTGGTTTAAGAATATATTTTCAAATCCTAATTTATCTCTAAGTCTTCTAATAGGTTTTAAAAACATGTTTTCGAATCATAATCTATCTCTATGTTTTCTAAACCTATAAATAAGGTCTTGGGGTTCTCTAATTCGATGCACAACATGAAGATACATGTTTGAGAAACCCTAGAGGCTAGGAATTCATCTAAAACCTATTTTCTACAAAATAGCCTATTCTAGATCAAATCGAGATATCATAATTTCTCAATTATATGTCGATTTGATCTACGCTTCGCTTGGAGTCTTCTTCTTCGGTATTCTACGATACTCCTAAGCGTAGGATCACCATATTCATGATACAATCGTGAAGCGTCGTGGATTCGGCACATTGAAGGCGGTTCGTGGATTCGGATCGTTGGCTCGTGGATTCGAGTGGCGTCGTGGATTCGGCGTGATAGAAGCTTCGTGGATTCGAAGTGGTGGCGTTCGTGGACTCGAACGTGAGGGCGTGGACAACCCGAAGGAGGATTGCGCGGAGATCCATAGGAGAGTTAGAGAGGTCGAGTCCGTGGAGTTCGGTATCACCTTGTAATCTTTTCTCTTATTGATTGTTTATTCGCGTGTTGGTCCCGTGGGTTTTTTACTCCGAGTTTGGAGTTTTCCCACGTAAATCTCGGTGTGCTTTTTATTTTCCGCATTTACTTTTTAAAGCATCGAGATTTGTGGATTTTGGCCGGTACACCTATTCACCCCCCTCTAGGTGTCGGATACAATCTAGATAGATCCTTGGGGCTTCCCCGTAACTCACAATTGGTATCAGAGCGGGATCTAGATAAATTGTTATCATGGCCGAAGGTGGAAACATTAATCGACCACCGCTCTTCGACGGCACTAATTATGCCTATTGGAAAGTTCGCATGAGAGCTTTTCTAATAGCGATCGATGAGCGGGTATGGCAAGCGATAGAATTCGGATGGAAACATCCTACCGAAGTGGTCGATAATGCTACCGTCTCGAAACCACGAAACAAGTGGACTAAAGATGAAAGAGAGTCATCTTCGTTTAACGGTAAAGGAATTAATGCTTTATTCAATGCTTTATCGCAAACGGAGTTTACTCGTGTTTCGGCGTGTGAAACCGCCAAGGAAATTTGGGATACTCTACAAATTACACATGAGGGTACAAGTCTAGTAAAAATTCAAAAGCTCCAAATGTTGACTAGTCAATTTGATTCTATTCGTATGGAGGAGTATGAATCTTTTACCGATTATTATACTAGACTTCAAGACATTATTAATACATGTGCTAATTTGGGAGAGAAGATCCCGGACTCTAAAATTGTTAGAAAAATACCGGAACGCTTTAAGGCAAAGGTTGCCGCAATCGAAACCGTAAAGCATCCGGATGAGATGAAAGTAGAGGAGTTAGTAGGTGCGTTGCAAACTTATGAAATGACTTTTCCTACTAACCAATCTTCTTCCAAGTCTTTTTCTAAAAGCACAGGGATTGCACTCAAATCAACAAAGGAAGAAGACGACGACACGGATTCCGACGGAGATATTTCACTTGCGGATTTTGAACAACAATTGGCGCTCCTCACGAAGAAATTCCGACGGAACTTCCGAAAGAAGAACGATGCTTCATCTTCGAAACGAAAATCTTTTTCTAAAACTTCTTCATCCTCAAAATCTAAAGATAAAAAATTTGCAAAATCTTTAAAAGAGAAAGATGAATTTGAAGGGGAGATCCAATGCTTCAAGTGCAAGGGCTACGGCCATATAGCAACGGATTGTTCTTCAAAGAAGACTTATAAACAAAAGGCTTTGCAAGCAAAAACTTGGGATGATTCTACTTCGGGTGATTCATCTTCAAGTGGTGAAGAAAAAGATCATATTGCTTTAATTTCTAAGTCTTCTTTGCCTTCCTCTAATATTACTTGTTTATCCTCTATTGTTACTAATTCGAATGTTTCTCCTTCTTTGCATGGATCTTCGAGTGACAACGGCGATAGCGAGGAGGAATCAAACGACGATGATTTGGAGGAGGCATACAATCAACTTCTTATCGAATCGAAAAAGATGGCGAAGTTTAATAAGAAGTTGAGAAGACAATTATTTGATTTTGAAGAGGAGAATAATAATTTGAAGACCGTGAATAAAGCTCTTGAGGAGGAGCGGGAATCTATCCTAAACAACAATTCGGTCCTCCAAAAGAAGCTAGAAGAAGCGGAATTAACGATCAAATCATCTAAAGACAAGATTAGATTTTTGGAGCAACAATTCAAGGAAACCTACACATCTAATCAAGTCTTAATTAAGCAAGTTCATCAACTCAAATCCGATCTTCAACAATTTTCTTCCGGATCGAAGAAATTGGATCACATGCTCGGTTTGGGTCAAATGAACAAGGTTGGTCTCGGCAACGAACGGACATATGTTGAGAAGGTACAAGTGTCGACATCGAAAGTCTCAACAAATTTAAAAGACAAGGTGTGTCATAGATGTGGCATCAAAGGACACATCAAAAGGAGTTGTCCGAACAAGACAAAGAAGAATCAATCGGCAACTCGGAAATCTCAATTGGTATTATCTAGTACTCGACTTCCCCCACGGAATCAAAGGAAAAATCAAGTTAGTCAAGTACCTCAACCGAACCGGATTTCTAAATCGAAGCCACAAGCGATTTGGGTTTTTAAGTCTCAACGACAATATCAACCGAAGTTTCAACCATCGCAACCATCAACGGTTGATCAAAAATCAAAGCAAATCAAGCCTCACGTCAACAAGCCAAAGCAACAGAAAATCCGACAAGTTTGGATTCGGAAAGGTGATATCTTTCCATGCTTTTCTCTCTAATTTGTTTTCGTTTATGTAATGCTTTGATTAGTGCATATTTCATACTTTTATTCATGGCATTACATGTTTAGAACGATTTTTGGTACTTGAAATTCTATGTGTTTCAAAATCGTCTTGAGGAGAGAGATGAGATTCAAAAGTAAAAAAAAAAGGGATTTCAAATGAGGGAGAGAGATTTCAAAGAGGGAGAGATCAAAGGTTTTTCAAAGTGCATTAAACGGTATTCAAAGACATTTCAAATCAAATTAAATTCATATTAATTATCGTTTTTACTCCACTTTTTATTATTTTGACGATAATTTAATATGTGATTTCTTCTTACATACATTCATCAAAATTTTGAAATTATTTTTAATCTCTTGATTTTTAAATTCATCTTGGTTGTGAATGTTGAATATAATTGATGGATATTTTCTTAATTGACTAAAATTCGTCAAAATTATTTTCAAATGTGAGATTGTCTAGTTTAGGGGGAGTTTGAATATTATAAAAAAAAAAAAGGGAGAAAACCCCTATGATTATAAAGATGTGGAAAGAGTTACATCCGAAAGGAGTGTGAAAACTACCAACACATGTAGGAAAGAGCTACCACCCCGGTCGTCCGGTACGTGTGTGAAGCTACCACATGGGTAATTATATGAAAAAACCGAAAAGGTTGAAAAAAAATATGTGAATATTTTAGAATTTTCGGCGTTATAAGGTGGTAGATTGAAAAAGATACTAAAAGAGCCACCCCCGGTGTTTATTAGCTAAATCTCTATTTTGAACGGGTTGCGACAAATTGGTGTCAATTTTGCTAAATTTTTAGAAATTATTTTTCATCAATTTGCGTCGTGATGTTTTAAAAATATTAGATTTTCTTTAATATCAAATTTTGATGATTTGATGTCTTTTGAAATCAAATAATAATTTATTTTCATCATAATGATTTTTGGAGTAAAATCATTAATTGTTATGAAATTCTTTTGATTTTGGAGGATTTTGTTTTAATCTGTATATCGTGTTCATGCACAAATATTATTGGTGCTCTCTATTTTTGCACTCTCTTTTGGCAATTTTTGACAAAAAGGGCGAGAAGAAAAGAAAAATTTGAATAGAAGATCAAAGGGGTAGACTTGAATAGAAGATCAAAGGGGTAGAGATTTTTATATGATAAGATGCATGAACAAAGGGGGAGAGATTTTTAATGATATTTTTTCTTTCTACTAACTTTGTTCGTGGAGAAAGTAAATTTTTTTATATGATAAGATGCATGGACAAGGGGGGAGAGATTTTTAATGATATTTTTTCTTTCTACTAACTTTGTTCGTGGAGAAAGTAAATTTTTTTTGCAGATCATTGAAGACTTCAAGACTCCTTGTGTCTAAGTCATAGAGTTTGTTTTAGGAGTTTTTAGTGTATTTTTAGTTTTAAAATTGTACTTGGATTACACGCGAGAAGTTTGATGTTTTGGTGATGACATTGAACTTCGTTTGTCTTTATGATGTATTTTTAGTTTTTGTGTTTTGTCACGAAATTGCCACAGGGGGAGATTGTTACGGATTTTGTGTTGGCAAGTTTCGTGACTTATGTTTTGGGTCGGAGTCTTGAAGGATTGGAGCGGATCGAAGATGGTCGAAGAATTCTGGATTTCGAAGAAAACGACAAAGTTGGATCACGATGCCAAGGTAAGATTTTAAATCATAATATGGTGATCTAAACAAAGTAAAGAGGCATTAGAAGACTTGGATTACTTTTAAACTGATAAATTTTTAAAGCTAAGTTTTTCTAAGAACCAAGACCGGACAATGGAGTCTTGTCCGGATGCCAAAGGCTTGACTGTGCATTAAGCAAGTCAAGAATAGGACATTGTGGCGATGACCAGGTCTCGATGAGGGTGCGAAAAAATTGACGACACGGTGGACCGGTCGAGCCACTCAAGACCGGACATTGAAGACGGACATCACTATGAAGACGGACATTGGTTGCGTGAAATCTTTTAAAAATCGATTTTTACAATCCTAGTCAATTTCTAAGTCTTCTAATTGGTTTAAGAATATATTTTCAAATCCTAATTTATCTCTAAGTCTTCTAATAGGTTTTAAAAACATGTTTTCGAATCCTAATCTATCTCTATGTTTTCTAAACCTATAAATAAGGTCTTGGGGTTCTCTAATTCGATGCACAACATGAAGATACATGTTTGAGAAACCCTAGAGGCTAGGAATTCATCTAAAACCTATTTTCTACAAAATAGCCTATTCTAGATCAAATCGAGATATCATAATTTCTCAATTATATGTCGATTTGATCTACGCTTCGCTTGGAGTCTTCTTCTTCGGTTTTCTACGATACTCCTAAGCGAAGGATCACCATATTCATGATACAATCGTGAAGCGTCGTGGATTCGGCACATTGAAGGCGGTTCGTGGATTCGGATCGTTGGCTCGTGGATTCGAGTGGCGTCGTGGATTCGGCGTGATAGAAGCTTCGTGGATTCGAAGTTGTGGCGTTCGTGGACTCGAACGTGAGGGCGTGGACAACCCGAAGGAGGATTGCGCGGAGATCCATAGGAGAGTTAGAGAGGTCGAGTCCGTGGAGTTCGGTATCACCTTGTAATCTTTTCTCTTATTGATTGTTTATTCGCGTGTTGGTCCCGTGGGTTTTTTACTCCGAGTTTGGAGTTTTCCCACGTAAATCTCGGTGTGCTTTTTATTTTCCGCATTTACTTTTTAAAGCATCGAGATTTGTGGATTTTGGCCGGTACACCTATTCACCCCCCTCTAGGTGTCGGATACAATCTAGATAGATCCTTGGGGCTTCCCCGTAACTCACATTAGGACCTTGGACAATCAGTCCAGAGGCTATCCACTGCCCACGCGTGCTGCCAGCAGCAGCGAGAAGGTGTATAATTGCATAAAAACCCCTCACGTTACACGAAATCGCATTATTTCATGCGATTTCAGGGGTTTTATGGCCCGATAGAGTAAACCGAAGGTCAAACAGACCAACCAAGACACCTGCTGAAAGGTTTCGGCGTGCTGGAGACCGTGCTCACCTTTCGGAGCAATTCCGTGTTAAGGATGTTTTAGGTTGGCAGATTTCGTGAATTTGTCGGAGTCTTGAAGAGATCAAGTGTATCAAGATGAAGTTGGATGATTCAGGACTCGTCAGAGAAGCTCGGCATCTCAGGTATATCTTAAAGATCATTTATGATGATTTACTTTAATTTTATAGTCGATAGAAGTCTTTAATATGCTTTAAAAGTGATAAGATTTCAATACACTGAATATATATGGTCAATGTTCGGACCTTCATGTGAGTTACGGGGATGCCCCAAGGATCTATCTAGATTGTATCTAGCACCTTATCCAACACCTAGAGGGGGGTGAATAGATGTATCGGCCAAAAACACACCGAGATTTAACGTGGGAAAACTCCAACTCGGAGTAAAAAACCCACGGGATCAACACGCGAATAACAATCCACTAAGAGAAAAGATTACAAGGTGATTACCGACTCCACGGACTTAACCTCTCTTAACCTCCTATGAATCTTCGCGCACACTTCCACCAGAGAGTTCATGAAAGGAAGTGAACCAGTGTTTGTCTCCGGTCATGTGTCGGGAACAACCACTATCAAGGTACCAAGATGTATTATCGTAAGCATGTAGGGATGTATGAATAACAAGACAAGGGTAGATTTCACCTTTGCGCACCCAAACCTTACGAGTTTTGGATTGCGTTGGCCGACTTGATTGCGTCTTGAAAAACTTGTCGACGATTTTGATTTGCTTGTTCTTAAGATCTTCCACCTTAGGTCTCCAAGTTTGTTTGGTCTTTGCGTTATGTGCTAGCTTGGTAGATTTCAATGAGCTCCTTGGATTGGTGAACGTTGTGTAGTTTTTCTTGAGGTTGCAAAATTTCTTCACGTGACCGAGGACACCACAAACATGACAAACCTTGTTAGTAAAGAAAGATTTTGTAGAACGATTGAATTTACCTTGGACCTTGGGTAATGATTTAGTCAAGTTTGCGTTCCCTTGCTTAGTGACTTGATCAACATACGTCCGTTCATATCCTAACCCAAGTTTGGATGTTTGACCTAGTCCTAGCATCTTATCGAGTTTAGTCGATCCGGAGGAGAACTTGTTCAAGTCGACTTCAGTTGAATAATCGTCTTTGAGAACTCCAAGTTAGCCTCCTTTGCTTCCACGAGTTGCTCGTTGAGATCCTTTAAGTTTTCTTCACTTGTCTCTCTTTCGTTCTCAAGTATTGCAACCTTCTCAACTAAGAAATTATAGGCCTTTGACAATCCATCCTTTTCTTGCTCCAAAGAATTCAATAAAGCAGTCAATTTGGTGTTTTCTTCTCCTACGTCAAATACCCTTCTTCTCAGTCTCTTGTTATGCTTTGCCATCTTTTTCGATTCGACGACCAATTGGTGGTACGCGGTGGCCATCTCATCTACATCCGTTTCTCCCTCCGAGGAATATTCCGATTCGAATTGTTCATTCAAAAAACCGTCCTTGGCCATTAATAACAACCTATACCGGCTCTGATACCAATTCTAGCTTTTAGGTCTTAGGATCTAATAGGAATCAACACCTAGAGGGGGGTGAATAGGTGTTCAACGGCCAATTAAAAATCTAGATGCGATTTTAAAGTAATTGCGGAAAAATAAAATCAAACACACCAAGATTTACGTGGAAAAACTCCAAACCGGAGTGAAAAACCCACGAGACCGATCACACGAAAATTCACTAAGAAACAACCGAGTACAAGGCGATTCACCCACGACTTTACCCGATTAACCGAATCTTCTATGTGAATATCCTTCGCTGGTCCACGATCGATTGAAGTCCTCCAACCGACCACGCCGCAACTCCTTGCCGCGCCAACGCCTCGAATCCACAAAGCGTCCACCGAGTCCTCGGCTCCCCCTACACGCGATCCCCGCGCAACACACCTCCGTCCGGAGAAGAAGAACGAAGATTTATGGTGATCTCCAAGTTAAGGCACCGTAGACGATGGGAGGAATTCGTCTAATTGATCATCAAATTGATTCGCAAGGGTAGAATCAAAGGGAAGAACCTTGAATCAACTTAACAATCAAATCTCCATCAAATCTCTCTAAGAACTAGATCAAAAAGCTTAGGAGAGAGATTCTAGGGTTTTAGGATTGAAGTATCTTCAGGTATATTATTGTATATTCGTCCTTGAACCTCCCATGGTCTATTTATAGAGTTAGAAGACTTTGAAGTCGAGTAGAATTGAAATCAGCCTTTTTAAGAATTCTGTTTTCGAGTCCACTGTCCGGTCAAACCATCTCTGTCCGGTCTCAGTGTGTCGTCAAATTTTTCGCTGCGAGCACTGACCGGTCAGACCAGGGGTTTGTCCGGTCCTAGGCTCTAGCACTCAGAAAGTTCAGCTTCACTGTGTCCGGACAGAATCCACGATCCGGTCAAAGGCCTGCGAAACTTTCTGCTATCAACCTTACTGTGTCCGGTCAAAGTGGTTGGTCCGGACAGAGTGTTGCGAAAAGCCAGATGACATACTCACTGTGTCCGGTCAAAGGGGCTGATCCGGACAGGGTTTATACAGAAAATATTTTTCATAAAAATCAATATTTTAAACCCTTTTTAAGTCTTCTAACTACTATGTTATTAATGTTAATCACCATAAATGATCTTAAATGCATACGAGGTGTCGAGCTTCTCTCGACGAGTCCTGGAGCGTCCGATCTTCTTGTAATCTCTTGATCTCTTCAAGACTCCGACAAACTCACGAAATCCGCCAACTTACAAAATCCTTAACACTTCATGTATGTCCAGACCCAGTAAGCTTGATAGCTGCAAGTTATTACTTCTTGTCCGGACCCTCTGCTAATGTCCGGACCCAGTGAGCTTCACTTTGAACATCTTTCAATTATGTCCGGACATCCTGTATATGTCCGGTCTCAGTAAGCTGAGTTTTCATGCTACGCAAAGTAAGACCGGACATCATTAGGCATTGTCCGGACCTAACCTATTGCGAAAATATTGACGGAAGGGTGGACCGGACAAGAAGCTTAGACCGGACAGAAGCAAGACCGGACATCCATTATAAGACCGGACATTGGACACGAAATTATTTCCAAAAACGCTGATTTGAATTCTACTCTATTTCAAAGTCTTCTAACTCTATATATAGACCATGGGAGGTCCAAGGATACATAGACTTTTATTCTTAATCAATTTCAAACCCTAGAAACTCTCTTTTAAGCTTGATGACCTACTTCTAAGAGAGTATGCTATTCTAGTTGATCGTTGAGTTGATTTTAGTTTCTTTCTTATGATTCTCTCTTTGTGAATCAACTCAATGGTGAATTAGAAGGGATTTCCCATAGTCTTTGGTAATACAAAGTTGAAATCACCATAAACCATCTTTGTTCTCTCTCCGGATGGAGAGCTTGCGCGGAGATCGCGTGTGGAGGCCGTGGATTCGGTGGACACTTGGAGGATTCGAAGTGTTGGCGCGGCAAGGAGTTGCGGCGTGATCGTTTGGAGGATTCTAAGCGATTGAGGACCGGCGAAGGAGATCTACATCGAAGATTCGGTAAATCGAGTTGGGTAGTGGGTATATCACCTTGTACTTGATTTGTTTCTTAGTGGATTCTATTCGCGTGATCGGTCCCGTTGGTTTTTCACTCCTTTTGGAGTTTTCCCACGTAAAAATCTTGGTGTGTTGATTTTATTTTCCGCTTTTACTTTAAAATCGCATTGAGATTTTTAATTAGTCATTGTACACCTATTCACCCCCCGCTAGGTGTTGATTACCTTTTAGATCCTAGGGTTCCAAACCTACATTCCGGACACTGTAGAGAGCGCAGGAGCGACCCGAAAATCTGAAAACTGCGCGCACTCAGGGAAAAACGCACTAAACAGAACTAACTGGATACTGTTGATCCAAAGTAAGGTGACCACTATGATCGGCACTGAACAACAATCACCGTGCTCACCTCCAGAGGCATCAGGACAGCCTCGGATCGACAGATAAGTGCACGCAAACCCGTAACAACAGCCAAACAGGCTCTACCGGGTCCACACCGCCAAAACAGCAGATCAGGACCTTTCCGACAGAAAACAAGGTGAGCACGGTGGTCAGCGATGAGTCGCGATCATCGTGCTCCCTTCCGTAAGGATTGGGGAGGCCCGGGTTGCTCGGAACAGCCAACCGCCAAAGAATGGCCCTACTTCGGGCCTGGCCGGAGCAAGCTTGCTCCGGCCGGCTTCTGGCGGCATGGTGGTGTGCCCGTGGGTCAGAGGTGAAAGATATGGATCCCTAAGATCTAAAAGGTAATCGACACCTAGAGGGGGGTGAATAGGTGTATAATGGCAAAACAAAGAATCTCTATGCGTTTTAAAAATAAATGCGGAAAATAAAACGAACACATGAGATTTTAACGTGGGAAAACTCCAAGACGGAGAGAAAAACCCACGGGACCGATTACACGAAAATCCACTAAGAATCAAATTGAGTACAAGGTGATTTACCGATAACCTAACCCAACTTTACCAATTCTCCAATGTGGATCTCTTTCGCTAGTCCTCGATCGCTTGAAATCCTTCAATCGATCACGCTGCAAATCCTTGCCGCAACAACGCTCCGAATCCACGATGCGTCCACCGAATCCACGGTCCTTCACGCAATCTCCGCGCCAATCTCCATCCGGAGTAGATGTCACGCCCCGAGACCGATCCATTTGGCCGGTTCGAGCGCGTCAACAGACGCCGAACGGACAGAGCTTCCCCTGTCCGCCCAAGGCTCAACAAGTACAGATAGAGTATAAATTTTACACATGCGGAAGCATACACAAAAGGCTTACACGAGGGTAAGCAACATAGCCAAAATGAAAGTAACTAATGTAATACATACAAGTAACATGATTAATTGCAATCACATACATGCATAATTCTTACAACTTTGCATTCTTTAAAAGACTACCATTCTTTACATTCTTTGCATCATTTCTTTTTACATCTCATAGTCTTCAAGGATAAAGCTTAAATACATTTGATATTAGCATCTACCATCATCAAATACAAAAGATGATACAAAAGGGTAATGCAACTATAAAAAAGTAAAGTACTCGGTCTCTACCTAGGGCGCGATGCCCGTCCCGCGATCGTCGGCCGGCTCACTCGGTCCCGGCTCTGTGGAAATAGTGGGGTGAGAACTACAACAAAGTTCCCAGTGGGTTCGGCAACCAACCACGCCGACTTTCCCACTAGGTCTAACTCAAGCGTAATAGAAAGAAAGGTAAGATAAGAACCAAACTATCAAATGCAACTAATACGCTTGAAAGTAAAGATAATATGCTCAAACTGTAAAACATGCAAGATCATAAGTTCAATACCCAATCTCTTGGCTAACCCGTGGGTTTCGCCCTCAACAAGACTCAACCAAACTCAAAATCCCATAGTATACCGGGGAGGCTCAATCGACCCGTTGGGACCGTCCTCGGGAAAACTCATTCCCCTGGAAAACTCATTCCAGTGGTGACCAACTCCGGAGCGCACCGCTCGAGGGGGAGCTACCGCCCCCGAGCAAGGACTATATGGTGAGTACGATCAATCCTTAACTTTAAGGATTCTAAATCTCAATCTGTTCCTTGCCTTCAAGGAGAACTCATGTTCATATGACCCTTAACTCTAAGGTTATTGTCAAATGTCAATCTCATGACTCTACTAGTGTTATATACACTACAAGTTCTTGTTCTTGCTCTTTGATGTCACACATGTTGTCTAAGTATTCTAGACTCATCTTTGTCACATTCTCTAATACATGTCCAATGTCACATTCACTTGTCAATTACACTACTTGTTCTTTAGCATGCATATATATAGGGTTCTTGTTCTTTGTCATATAATCTCATACAATTACCCTATCATGCATTATGCTCAACATATATAGAATGCTCAAAAGTGACACATAGACTTAGAAAGAATTTCGGTGTCCTTGGAATGCACCACCCACCTTCTAAAATTATGGATGGTTTGCCCGTCGAGTTTCGTAGCTAACCGAGGCCTATTTTACAATCTGCGCAGTTAACAGATTTCACATCAGGCTAACTTACATAGCAACTCATAGATAGGCTTTTCGTTTAATTAAACGGAGTTGTCCCACGCGTCGGGGATACCCCCAATTAGGTTTCTACAAGGTCAATTTGACCCTAGAACCTCTATGGCAAAAAGCCCCAAATTTGGTGCTCTATCCAAGCCCTATGCAAAACCCTAGGTTTTGATCTCTTAAACAAGCAAAAGAGAGCTTGTTGTTACTCTTAGAGTTCATCTAGAACAATTTAAACCATCATTAGGGCCTCTACTTGAAACCCTAAGAATCCACCATGAGAGGACCTTGAGCTTTCATGGGTTTTCATGGAGCTCAAGCCTCTACTAGGCTTCTACACCAAAGAGAAGACTCAAAACTCTAAGTTCCTTGCTTAAAACCCAAACCCTAGTCTAGGTTTACCATGAAACCTCACCTTGGCCCAAGCTCCACCTTGTAGGAGAGCTTCTAGGTCTTCCCCAAGCTCCAAATCCTCCAAGATCACCTCCTCCAAGCTCCTTCTCCAACTTCTCCAAGCTCTAGGAGAGGTTTTCTAGAGAGAGAAAGAGAGGAAATGAAAGAGAGTGGTGAGGGAGTGAATGGCTGTGAAGAGGTAAGCCATTGGGTACATATTGTGTTGTGACAATTGCCAAAAAGCCCCTCCATTCACGAAAATTACAACCGCTCGGGCGCTTTTCGTGTTCGTGGTCCTGGACTGCCATGGGATTCGGATCTCGAAAGGGGGTTCTCGGGACTTAGCCATTTTTTCGCCGATTTCGCAGGGTGGACCGGTCCCTGGCCTCCCGATCCGATCCCGAGAGCAGGATTTTCGGGACTTAGCCATTTTTTTTTTGGCCGATTTCGCATGGGTGGACCGGTCCCGGCCTCCCGATCCGATCCCGAGAGCAAATTTTCAGGACTTAGCCAATTTTTTTGGCTGATTTCGGCTGCTAGGCTTGTGGCATCCGGACTCCACCTGTGGGGTCCGGACCCAGCAAGCTCCAAATCTGAAATTTTTCCAGATTTGCAGTTTCTTGTTCCTCGGGTCCCGTTTTCACTTCACACAAGTTCTAAAACTCTTAGAACCTTGTGGCACTTGTCTCACTCCGCGTTCCGCTCATTTTGACGAACTCGCACGTTTTACGAGGAAGTGGGTTTTTACATTCTCCACCCCTTAGAATTAGTTTCGTCCGCGAAACTAACCTATTTACAATCTAGATTCATACCTTAATCCAGATTCTCGAATAAATGGGGATAGTGCTTCCGCATTACGCTCTCGAGCTCCCACGTAGCTTCCCGGTCGTTGTGTTCGCTCCAACGGACCTTGACATACGGAATCCTCCGGTTCCGTAACTTTCTTTCTTCTCGACCGATTATGTATGCCGGGAACTCGTCATAAGTCATATCCTCCGAATCTCTCGATGGTATATACGAGAGAATATGATCGGGATCATGAACATACTTGCGGAGGTTGGATACATGGAATACATCATGAACTCCCGCAAGCCTCGGTAATGCTAGTTTGTAAGCCACCGCTCCGATTCGTTCCAAAATTTCAAATGGTCCAATATACCGAGGACTTAATTTCCCCCGGATTCCAAACCGTTTAACTCCCCGTGTTGGCGAAACCTTTAGGAATACATGGTCGCCGACATCAAACTCAACATCTTTTCTTCGTTTGTCGGCATAACTCTTATGCCGCGATTGCGCCGTCGCAAGTCGTTGGCGAGCAAGGCGAACTTTCTCTTCCGCCTCCCGCACTACGTCCGGGCCAAGAACAGATTTCTCGCCCACGTCGCTCCAATGAATTGGAGAGCGACACTTTCTTCCATAAAGGGCCTCGAATGGCGCCATCGCGATACTTTCTTGATAACTGTTATTGTATGCGAACTCCGCCATCGGTAAATGGTCGTGCCAATTGCCCTTGTAGTCGAATACACACGCCCGTAGCATATCCTCAAGTATTTGGATTGTCCTCTCCGATTGTCCGTCACTTTGAGGATGGAATGCCGTGCTAAAGTCGAGCCGTGTGCCCAACGCTTCTTGTAGGCTCCTCCAAAAGTGAGAAGTGAACCTCGGGTCCCGATCCGATACGATAGACGCCGGAACCCCGTGAAGTCTCACAATCTCATCAATGTAAACTTGAGCCAACTTGTCCCCCGACCAAGTAATATGAATCGGAAGGAAATGCGCCGACTTCGTTAACCGGTCCACGACCACCCAAATTGCATCGTGTCCCCCTTGAGATCGAGGCAATCCGGTCACAAAGTCCATAGCGATATTTTCCCATTTCCAAACGGGTATAGGTAAGCTTTGTAACTTTCCCGCCGGAAACCGCCGCTCCGCCTTTACTTGTTGGCAAGTAAGACATTGCGCAACAAATTCTCCAATGTCTTTCTTCATGCCCGGCCACCAATATTGCAACTTTAGGTCTTGATACATTTTGGTGCCGCCCGGGTGGATACTATAAGGAGATTGATGCGCCTCTTGCATAATCGCCTTACGGAGATCCTTATTCTTGGGTACACACAAACGATTTCGAAATCGTAGTGTGCCGTCGGTCCCAATGCCAAAGTCATCGGCACTACCGCTTTCTACCTCGCCGCGCACCTTTTGGAGGTACTCGTCGGAAGTTTGCAACTCCTTGATCCTCTCCAATAAGGTCGGTTGCACCACTAAGGTGGCAAGAGTTGCCGGCACTCCCGGTGCCACTACTTCCAATCCAAACCGTTGCATCTCCTTTTGCAACAACGGTTGGGGCGTAATTGCTGAAGCCAAATTTTCACCCGACTTTCTACTTAGCGCATCGGCTACGACATTTGCTTTTCCGGGGTGGTATAAAATCGTGACATCATAGTCCTTTAACAGCTCTAACCACCGTCGCTGTCGCATATTTAGCTCTTTTTGGGTGAACAAATACTTAAGGCTTTTGTGATCCGTGTAGATCTCGCAATGTTCACCGTACAAGTAATGCCTCCACAACTTTAGCGCGAAAATCACCGCGGCTAGCTCCAAGTCATGAACCGGGTAGTTCTTCTCATAAGGTTTCAATTGGCGTGAAGCATAAGCTATAACTCGCCCATTTTGCATCAAGACACACCCGAGTCCAATGTAGGAAGCATCTCAGTACACTACGTATGTCTCCGGCGTCGGTAAAGCAAATACCGGGTCGTCGTTAACCTTTCTTTTAACTCTTTGAAGCTTCGATCGCAATCTTCGCTCCAAACATACTTGACTCCTTTGTGTGTAAGGCGCGTTAGCGGAGTGGATATTTTGGAGAACCCCTCCACGAACCGCCGATAATAACCCGCAAGTCCAAGGAAACTGCGGATTTCCGTTGCACTCGTCGGGCGAGGCCAATCTTTAATTGACTCTACTTTCTTCGGGTCCACCGAGATACCCTCACCCGAAACCACATGTCCTAGGAAAGTAACCTCCGAAAGCCAAAATTCACATTTCTTCAACTTGGCATATAACTTCTCTTTTCGGAGTATTTCCAAGACAAGTTTCAAGTGCTCCTCGTGTTCTTCCTCGGTCCGAGAATATACCAATACGTCGTCAATGAATACCACGACGCATTGGTCCAATAGCGGACGGAAGACACGGTTCATTAAGTCCATAAATGCCGCTGGGGCATTAGTAAGCCCGAATGGCATTACCGTGCACTCGTAATGGCCATACCGCGTACGTACGCCGTTTTATGCACATCCTTGGGCCGTATCTTCAACTGATGATACCCCGACTGAAGGTCTATTTTAGAATACACCTTCGACCCTCGCAATTGATCGAATAAGTCGTCGATCCTTGGCAATGGATACTTGTTCTTTATTGTTACCTTGTTCAACTCGCGATAATCCACGCAGAGTCGAAGTGTGCCATCTTTCTTCTTGACGAAAAGCACAGGAGCTCCCCACGGAGACACGCTCGGCCTCACAAAGCCTTTGTCGAGCAAGTCTTCCAATGGCGCTTTAAGCTCCTTTAGTTCTACCTGCCATTCTATACGGAGCCTTCGAAACCGGCGCCGCCCAGGAATCAAGTCAATAACGAATTCAACTTCCTGGTCTGGTGGCAATCCCGGTTACTCCGTCGGAAACACATCCGGGTACTCGCACGCCACCCGAATGCCCTCAAGGTCTGGGTGTTCCTTTCGGTCATCTACGATGGTCGCCAAATAGGCTTTACAACCACCCTTCATCATCTTCCTTGCCCTAACCGTGGATATGGTCGCTGCAAAGCGCGCACCCTTACACGCTCGATACACCATTTCCTCTTGATTTGGCTCACGAAAAGTGATCACCCTTCTCTCGCAGTCGATGACCGCATAATACTTGGTAAGCCAGTCTAGCCCCAAGATCACGTCAAACGACCACAACCGAGTTAGCACTAGCATATCGATCGGCATGACCCAATCTCCTATCTGGACTGGACACGCCGGACACTCGTCGTAGACTGTATAGGCGTGCTCAGGGGATTTAATATCCCAACCTTCCTCGTCATGTAAAACCTCTAAGTCATGAGCACTAGCAAACGATGCACTTATAAATGAATGCGATGCACCAGTGTCGAATATAGCTTGAGCTCTCGCTCCATTGATAGAAATAATACCTGCTACAATGTCGTCGGGAGCTGGAGCCTGCTCCTCCACCCGAGTGGCAAAACCCGCCCACTCGGTGCTCTCGATGTCTCCGCCGGCGCGACGATGATGAGCGCCACCGCTATAGGTGGTGGCGGTCCCCATCACCGCCTCGGCGTAGAAGGAGCCGATGCCGCCGACGGCAGAAGATCCCAGCTCGGCACTCTCGAATCATGTGCCCGTGCTGACCGCACTTGTAGCACTTCCCTTCTCGCTGCGAGCATGTCGCCGGCTGATGGTTGCCGCCGCAGATAACACAACGGAAGGGTCTCCCGCCCTTCTGCTGCTGTCGGGGATACCGAGGGGGTTTCTTAGCGTTTGGCCGGCCCCCGGCACCACCCGCCGCTCGCTTCTTGCCTTTCTCCTTACTCTCCGCCATGGCCTCGCGCTCCTCCCGCGCATAGGCGCTGCCGTGCTCCGCAGATAGAGCCCGGTCGAAGACCTCCGCAAAGGTCGTGAGGTGGAAAAGTTGCACCGCCTCATAAATCCTCGGCCGAAGTCCTCGCAAGAACCAATCGGCCCGATCCCGGTCATCACGTACAACGTCCGGGACACAATCAATGATGTGGGAGAACTCTAGCTCATAGTCCGCCACAGAGCGGTCTCCCTGCCTCAACTTGCGGAATTTCTCGTGCATCTTCCGCTTCACGGAGTCGGGGAAGTAGTTCGAAAATACCGCTCTCTTGAACTCCTCCCACAACATTGGCGGTAGATCGGGTGACCGATCCCGCTTTACTCGCTTCCACCACGCCTTCGCCGCCTTGTCTAGGCAATGGGTGGCGAAGTGTACTTTGTCTTTCTCCGGGTGTTGAAGTCCTCGAAGATTGTTTGCATGGAGTCGACCCACGACTCCACGACCGCCGGTTCCACCACTCCTCCCTCGAAGATAGGTGGCTTGAATTTCATGAACTTAATGAGCGCCGCCAATGTGCGCTCCGTTCCTCGTCGTTCGCCGCGCTACGGGTCCGAAGTCCCCCGATCCGGCCCGAATAGCCAGAATCGGTACGGCCGCAATCGGGCCGCCGCCGCACCATCGACCACGGCATCCCAGCAGTGAGGTGTAGGGTGCTCAGCTCCTGCCCGCGCCGCCGTTTGCTGCTGCTCCCATGTCTCCTGGAGCCGTCGAATTTGCTCGCCTTGAGCCCTTACGGATTCGGCTTGTTGCCGCACTACGCCGATAAGCGCGCCATCCGCTCCTCAAGCCCCCGCCGCCGCCGGCCGGGGTTGCACAGGAGCCGCAATAGGTGCCGCACTCGGTGCCGCACTCGGTTCCTCTGGCATCGACCTTGTCCGGGGTCAACCACGAGGTGCCATTGCTTCCTGAAAAGAAGCAACTCACATTAGACACTTGACCCACATACTCGGATAAACCCAATCCGGCGAAAGCAAACCAGCGCATTTATCTTCATTCCCAAGTATCATGTCGTCGGCCGCCGATCACAACACAAGGAATAGAAAACAAATAGCAACTTACAATTAGTCCCTAAGTAACTTAGAGACATAATAACTTTAACCCAATCACATGCTTTCGCTATACTTGTTCAACGTCACTCACGTTTCCTAGGTCCTTAAGGTCTTTTCCATTTCCTATGGCCCCTAGGTCCATCCTAGCTTTCACTTTTTGGCTTTATACCCGCTCTGATACCATTTTATCTGTCACGCCCCGAGACCGATCCATTTGGCCGGTTCGAGCGCGTCAATAGACGCCGAACGGACAGAGCTTCCCCTGTCCGCCCAAGGCTTAACAAGTACAGATAGAGTATAAATTTTACACATGCGGAAGCATACACAAAAGGCTTACACGAGGGTAAGCAACATAGCCAAAATGAAAGTAACTAATGTAATACATACAAGTAACATGATTAATTGCAATCACATACATGCATAATACTTACAACTTTGCATTCTTTAAAAGACTACCATTCTTTACATTCTTTGCATCATTTCTTTTTACATCTCATAGTCTTCAAGGATAAAGCTTAAATACATTTGATATTAGCATCTACCATCATCAAATACAAAAGATGATACAAAAGGGTAATGCAACTATAACAAAAGTAAAGTACTCGGGCGGTCTCTACCTAGGGCGCGATGCCCTTCCCGCGATCGTCGGCCGGCTCACTCGGTCCCGGCTCCGTAGAAATAGTGGGGTGAGAACTACAACAAAGTTCCCAGTGGGTTCGGCAACCAACCACGCCGACTTTCCCACTAGGTCTAACTCAAGCGTAATAGAAAGAAAGGTAAGATAAGAACCAAACTATCAAATGCAACTAATACGCTTGAAAGTAAAGATAATATGCTCAAACTGTAAAACATGCAAGATCATAAGTTCAATACCCAATCTCTTGGCTAACCCGTGGGTTTCGCCCTCAACAAGACTCAACCAAACTCAAAATCCCATAGTATACCGGGGAGGCTCAATCGACCCGTTGGGACCGTCCTCGGGAAAACTCATTCCCCTGGAAAACTCATTCCAGTGGTGACCAACTCCGGAGCGCACCGCTCGAGGGGGAGCTACCGCCCCCGAGCAAGGACTATATGGTGAGTACGATCAATCCTTAACTTTAAGGATTCTAAATCTCAATCTGTTCCTTGCCTTCAAGGAGAACTCATGTTCATATGACCCTTAACTCTAAGGTTATTGTCAAATGTCAATCTCATGACTCTACTAGTGTTATATACACTACAAGTTCTTGTTCTTGCTCTTTGATGTCACACATGTTGTCTAAGTATTCTAGACTCATCTTTGTCACATTCTCTAATACATGTCCAATGTCACATTCACTTGTCAATTACACTACTTGTTCTTTAGCATGCATATATATAGGGTTCTTGTTCTTTGTCATATAATCTCATACAATTACCCTATCATGCATTATGCTCAACATATATAGAATGCTCAAAAGTGACACATAGACTTAGAAAGAATTTCGGTGTCCTTGGAATGCACCACCCACCTTCTAAAATTATGGATGGTTTGCCCGTCGAGTTTCGTAGCTAACCGAGGCCTATTTTACAATCTGCGCAGTTAACAGATTTCACATCAGGCTAACTTACATAGCAACTCATAGATAGGCTTTTCGTTTAATTAAACGAAGTTGTCCCACGCGTCGGGGATACCCCCAATTAGGTTTCTACAAGGTCAATTTGACCCTAGAACCTCTATGGCAAAAAGCCCCAAATTTGGTGCTCTATCCAAGCCCTATGCAAAACCCTAGGTTTTGATCTCTTAAACAAGCAAAAGAGAGCTTGTTGTTACTCTTAGAGTTCATCTAGAATAATTTAAACCATCATTAGGGCCTCTACTTGAAACCCTAAGAATCCACCATGAGAGGACCTTGAGCTTTCATGGGTTTTCATGGAGCTCAAGCCTCTACTAGGCTTCTACACCAAAGAGAAGACTCAAAACTCTAAGTTCCTTGCTTAAAACCCAAACCCTAGTCTAGGTTTACCATGAAACCTCACCTTGGCCCAAGCTCCACCTTGTAGGAGAGCTTCTAGGTCTTCCCCAAGCTCCAAATCCTCCAAGATCACCTCCTCCAAGCTCATTCTCCAACTTCTCCAAGCTCTAGGAGAGGTTTTCTAGAGAGAGAAAGAGAGGAAATGAAAGAGAGTGGTGAGGGAGTGAATGGCTGTGAAGAGGTAAGCCATTGGGTACATATTGTGTTGTGACAATTGCCAAAAAGCCCCTCCATTCACGAAAATTACAAACTGCTCGAACTGGGCAGTTTTCGTGTTCAGGGTCCGGACCTGGCCATGGGATTCGGATCCCGAAAGCTGGGGTTCTGGGACTTAGCCATTTTTTCTGCTGATTTCGCAGGGGTGGACCGGTCCTGGCCTCCTGATCCGGATCCCGAGAGCAGGATTTTCAGGACTTAGCCAATTTTTTTGGCTGATTTCGCATGGGTGGACCGGTCCTGGCCTCCTGATCCGGATCCCGAGAGCAGGATTTTCAGGACTTAGCCAATTTTTTTGGCTGCTGCGGCTGCTAGGCTTGTGGCATCCGGACTCCACCTGTGGGGTCCGGACCCAGCAAGCTCCAAATCTGAAATTTTTCCAGATTTGCAGTTTCTTGTTCCTCGGGTCCCGTTTTCACTTCACACAAGTTCTAAAACTCTTAGAACCTTGTGGCACTTGTCTCACTCCGCGTTCCGCTCATTTTGACAGAACTCGGCACGTTTTACGAGGAAGTGGGTTGTTACAGTAGAAGACGATGATTTATGGTGATTTTAGCAATTAAAAACCATAGACCGATGGGGATCTCCTATTAATTGATCATCAACTTGATTCCGAAAGAATAATAAAAAACTAGAATCAATTTGATGAACAATCCCTCCGAAACTCTAATTTAGAAAAGCATTAGGTTTGAAAGAGTTTCTAGGGTTTTCAAAGAGATTAAGATTGTAGGTCTATCTAATTCTGAACCCCCATGGTCCTTATATAAGGTTTAGGAGACTTAGAGATAGATTAGGATTAAAATAACCAAATTTGGAAATATTTCCCGCAGCCAAGGTCCGGATCAGACCCCCTCAACCGGTTCTCTCTTCCGTTGTTCAGAAACAATTTTCATGGGATCCGGTCCTAAGTCATGTGATCCGGTCCACAGTTACGCAACTTGAGACACCAAGGTACGGGATCCGAATCACAAGCCTGGTCCGGATCTCAATTAAACTTGCGCAGGAAATCGGCTTACGGGATCCGAATCACACCACTTAGATCCGGATCACAATCAACTTTTTCAGCTTTATATTTTATCATTTGAAAAATAATTTCAAGTCTCCTAATCACTATATATTAGATTAAAAACACCATAAATGATCTTATTATCATACCTGAGGTGCCGAGCTTTACCGCAGTCTTGTAACGTCCAAGTGTGCTCGACTCCTTCAAGACTCCAAACACCTCACGAAAGACGCCAACTTATCAAATCCTTAACAAGAGGTGGGTGCGAGGGAAAGGATTAGCACGATGCTCACCTCAGATGTCGACGGGGAGCGGCGGCAGCGGCGGGCGATGATGCCCTAGCCGCGCGGCTAAGACAAAGCTCGGCTCGGTTTCGGCCAGCAGAGGAGCATCGGCGGCGGGCCGCCGGCGGTGATCGGGTGCGGCCGGCTGGGAGGCCGGCGCTCACGCCGATCGGCGACGGGAGGCGGCCCGCGGCGGTCTGGAGCACCCCGAGCCCGCATGGGCTCGGCTCGAGCACGAGGAGCGGCGGCGGCCACGGCGACGGCGGGGATGGCGAGCGGTGGGTCACCGGGGACCCACGAGGCGGCGCGGCCGGTAGGGGAACGGCGGCGGCTCACGGAGGCGAGCCAAGCCCGGTTCGGCTCGCTCAAGGTGCGGCGGCGCAGCGGCTCGAGCGGTGACGGCGACGCGCGACGCTGCGGGGACCGGCAAGGGCGACGGCGGTGACCTCTCGGATGTCGGCGGCGACGGTCCGAGGTGACGGGGAAGTGCGCGACCAAGCATCGGCCACCTGCCGGGCTCGGCCAAATCGTGGCCGCGCCGCTACCCGAGCACGCGCGGCGGCGCCTATGTGCGCGGCGGCGACGGCGGCCGGGATCAGCGCCCGAGGATGGTCTCGGCCAGAGGGAGGACACCTTACTTTGATGGTGGCTTCCCGAGCTCCAAGTCCGAGGAAGGTTGATGAATCCGATTGAGAGAGAATGGAGGGATGGCCGAGTTCCTATTTTCCGGCGACCGGGGCGCCAGCCGGCGGCCGGGGTGCGAGCACAGGTTGGGCAGGGACCAGAGGTGGTCGGCTGGCCATCAGTTGTCGAAGAGGAGGGGTCCTAGGGTTAGGGTTTCCCTAAGACCCACTTTTATGCAAATTGCAATTTTGCACAAAAGTCCCTCGAAACTCAATATTTCGTACTGAGACCTTTACAGCGCGTGTATCCTGCGCAAACACACCTCTACGTGTGATCTCTCGCGAAACGGTACATAAAATACTATGTCTTTTGCGAAAATACAATTTTGCCAACATCGACCCCTTTGAGATCATCTTGCAATATCCGGCGATCCGTTCGTCTGATTTGCAAACGGATCACGCCATCGCGTTCAGCACATCGAGGACATCGAAACTAGCGTTTTGTTTCACTCAATTTGATCTCCGTTTTGCGACGAACCCATCTCTCCATCTTTTCCCGTAATAAACCAACTTATAACATATATGTTTTATATATGTAAAATCGTTCGGGACCCTTTTTCTCGACAACCGTGCATCGGAATTCGATTCCGTCAGTGCCAACGGTTCCAGTATATCTGAGTCGTTCGAAAAGAACTATTGGAAGCCTATATTTGGAATCCGGCACGTACCCGAACCTAACTTCTATTCCCGGCTCATCCGGAAAAACTAAAGTTACTATTCACTTTAAGTCGAACTTCCGGGTCGCGTAACTTTTCCGTGTTGGCTCGGTTTCGCCTGAAATTTGACGTGTGCTCTTATAATATAATTACGCACAATAACGTTTAAAATCGAAGGTCAAATTCCATCCTGAGAAAAAGTCGGTTTATTACGCTTAAGTATCCAGACCCGAATCCGACCCGAAGTTAAATGGGTAGGGTATATATTTTTTTTTCTAACCATTTCTTTTTAAGGTACGGGTACAGCATATCAACTACCCAGACCCGACCCAGCATATAGACACCTTTCCTCACGCTACTTCGAATATAATTCGGCCTAACCTCATCTCACGCCATTTCTAATATGACTCGATTTAACATGGACTCCCGTCATAGGACAGGATACTGATCCATTTATGCCAATACTTAGATTATCTATTGAAACTTGATGTCCAAATTTAAACTTTTAAGTTGAAATTGAATTTTAGAATTTAATTTTAGTAATGAGCATAGTTAGTTAATTCGAATTCGGCAAAAATTCGGTATGGGCATAATTCGAAAAAAATTTGTCTTCTAATTTTTAAATTCGTTGAAAAAGACGGCTAAAAAGCAAATTCGTCAATTATTCGGATACGTGATTTATACAGATATTATATGTTCACCAATTAAAAATTCGGGATAAAAAATTCAGCTATTAAATTAAAAATTTTTTCTCTCAAGCTATATTTATGCTATTAGCATAACTACTCATATTTCTTAAAAGAATATAAGAATAATGTAAGGTACCGAACTTCTGAAATTATGAAGTTGCGGTGGAATTTAATATACCGGATTCTCAGTTTAAAAATAAATATGAATAAAAAATAGTGTGAGATACTATTTTTATTGGACTTATAGAAGTATAATATAAGTCTGGAATGACCTGTGCGGAAATCGGACCGAAAACAGAAGGTTTAGAATTTTCTGTGAGAAACGGGGCAGATAAATTAGCAGAAAATGCACAGTGTCAGAAAATTACGAAAACTGGGGGATATGTCAGGATTATTATCATGAGGCTAGATTTAAAGTTTCATGCCATTCCGACACTCGAAAAATGAGAAATAAAATTCGAATGCTATCTGATAGCGATTACAGTTCGGTAGAGCTTTCAGTGACCAAATGGGGTCGAAACTGAAAGATTTAAATTTCTTCGTTAAGTTATGTAAAAACAAACATAATCACAATTCGAGCTCAATCGGACATTCCGAAGGCGGCGAAAATATCAAAGCTTCAGCCAAAGATTGAGGTGAATAGTGTGATGAATAGTGTTGGGTGTTGCTTAATAAAGAAGCAGCAGCTCCTCCCTGCTTCCCAACCGAGAGCGCACACACACACATACTCACACGCACACATGAAGAAGAGAAAGAGAAACCCACTTCTCTCTCTAGATATCTCTCTCATCTCTCTATATTATCCGCTCAAATTCGCGGTGTTGGCGGAGAACGATCCTGCGAACGCGTTGGAGGCGACGGATCGAGCTCTCGTGCGCCCGTTTGTGCGGCGTGTCTTCGACCGAACGTTCACAATGATGGTGAGTGTTTAGGGTTTGGTTTATATGCTCTAAAAATGGATTTAGTGGAGCTCCTAGATGCTAATTAGAGGTTTATTGCTTAAATCATAGATTAATTTAATAGTTTTTGCAATAGTGAGCACCTAGGATTTAGAAACGCAATTTTTGCTATTAGATGGGTTTGATCTAATTTGACCATTCGTAAACCTAATTGCTAGGTAGCGAAACGCGTTGGCGAAGTCGGTTCGGCGATTCGTCGAGCCGACGCGAAGTTATTAAAGAAACGGACGTTTAGGCTTCATTTCCGCCGAGAGGGTCGAGGCGACGACGTAAAATCGTGGAAATGGAATCGTGGGCTCGTGGCAACAAACCGAAGACCTTTAATTTTTGGATCGTGAATCGGAGGTTGCTCGGTGGTCGCGCGCGGATTAGATCGAGCCGTGCGG
Organism: Aechmea fasciata; assembly: GCA_025177825.1. Lineage (NCBI taxonomy): Eukaryota > Viridiplantae > Streptophyta > Magnoliopsida > Poales > Bromeliaceae > Aechmea > Aechmea fasciata. The sequence continues at coordinate 6,821,969 of CM045940.1, read as the reverse complement.
CGTGCGCCGCGGGAGGCCGATTGCAAGTGTCGACAAGCAATCGGAACGCGAGTTAAGGTGGGTTGTGTTTACCGAAGCGACTAGGTCGCCTGTATGTCTAAGAGTCATATAACTCTTATTGACGCATGTTTAATAATGCTAAGTAGATGCAGGTAAATAAATGAAATGCATGATGATAGCATAAAGTACAATGCTAGAAGAGTAGAAGAATGCATGCTTAGCATAGTGGATACTCCATGAACATGACCATAGCATATTATAGAAATGCTAGTGAACAAGTAAGCATGAGGCAAGTGAAATGCTAAATATAAGAATGCTAAGTAAAGAATGTGAGTCATGGACTTAATAAACACATAGATCGAGTGGCATCTAACTTAGTGTTAAAGAACATGAGTGTGTAGTGAACCTAGAGTCAATGGACCTAGGTGTGTGGCATCTAACCTAATGTATATAACATAGGTTATAGTAAACCTAGAGTCAATGGACCTAGGCATGTGACATTTAACCTAGTGTAAAGAACATAGGTTATAACAAACCTAGAGTCGAGATCTAGGTGTGTGGCGTCTAACCTAGAGTTAAAGAACATAGGTTGAGAACTGAACCTAGAGTTAAAGTAAACCTAGGTTATGAGATTGAGGCACTAGACCTAGAGTCAGTTGGACCTAGGGTGTAAAGTGCGTTGGACCTAGATAGGTCAATGATATAGGGTTATGGACCCTTGACTTGGGAAGTGGATTCCGGAATCCCAGTATATGTGAGCTCGATAGTTCTGGTTCCGCGGGTGTATGCGGCATGTTCCTCTTCCACCGGAAGAACTTCGAGGATTATGATTGAGCAAGAACAAAGAGAGCGCTAGGGTGTATGCGGCATGTTCCTCTCCCTATCAGGGAATCTGGCTATGGGTGTATGTGGCATGTTCCTCTCCCAGTGGCGGATCCCTGACCACGGTGCACGGACCTTCGGGCGGACCGTTGGGCGATGTGGTTCTTGGCCGTAAGCTGAGGTGCATGTGACAGAGTCCTTCACCTCGAGCCAGGCAAAGTGCGGATTATCCGCTATTGATTGACTCGTGGCCGAGTCGGGTGGCTAGCTGGAATCAGGTAGAAAGAACCTTGAAAGCTAGTGATATGTATGGTGAACCTAAGGTAATAGACACCTTAGAAGCAAGTTAGACTTGAGATGGAAACCTAGGGTTATAGAAACCTTGGAAGTTAATGGCATGAGCTAATAGTGGAATAGAAAGGCTAATGTAAAGAATAGCAAAAAGATAAAGGAAAGCTGAAAACTATTCAGTAGTTGCATATTGCATTCGTGAGGCATGTTCTTATGTTAGTTGCAAATTATATATCTATAGATGTTTTTTGGACTAACATATTTGCAGTGCCTCCTTGGACCTATTGGTCGAGCTTTTCTCTTGGGTGGCCGTACCCACTGAGAAATATGGACAATAGTTCTCACCCCCGTGTTGTTTTTGGGGGTGCAGGTACACACGTGAGCGGCGCAGCAGCAGCAGCGTGAGGCAAGGGCGTAGCTCAGTAGATAGCGTCCTACCAGGAGACCAGAGGTAGCAGTACCCCGAGGTGGTCTAGATTAGAATGTTAAAGATAACGATCAAACTTGTAATAAATTTGTTGTAACTTAATTGCAATTGCAAGTAAATGCGATGTAATAAGCTATGAATGTGAATGCTTGTAATAACATAGGATTTGCTATGTTGTTTGATACCTTCCTTATGCAATCTTGATTGATCTCAGTTCCTGGTTGGAACATCTCGATTTGTATTGATTGCGATGCCTTGGACGTACAGGGGAAACTCTGTCCGTTCGGCGCTGTCGGCGGCGCCGCGACCTTGGCCAAATTGGCGGGTGGTCGCGGGTCGTGACAAATAAAGAGCAAAAAATTAAGCTAATTAAGTAAAAAAATAACAAACTATATTATGCCTTAAAATAAATAAATAAATAAGCAAATAAGAGATTAAATTTTGTTACGTGCACTTGCACGTACACTCAACTAGTATACATATATATATATATATATATATATATATATATATATATATATATATATATATATATATATATATATATATATATATATATATATAGAGTAAGGCTACTACGCTTCTGGAAGCACGGAGGGCTCCGTGCTTCCACGTCGTTTTCGATGTTGTGGCTTCCGAATCGTCGATCGGCTCCGTTAAACTTGATCTAGAGTATTTGAAGTACCTAGAAAATAAATTTTGCGATTTTTCGATATTATTTGCCTAGCGAACGAAGGGGCTAAAAATCAACGGTGAAAATAAAAATCTTACAAAACGCGATAATATAGCATTAAAAATTTAGATCAAAGATATTGATCTTGTTTTATATAGTATAAAGAATTTTCTATCAAAATTTCATGTACTTTGGATATTTCTACACCGTTAAACTTTCAAACGGCACACTATGACCATTAAAATTATTTGATTTTGTGCCCTTCGATCACTAGACAAATGAAATCGAAAAATTATAAAATTTATTTTCTAGATACTTCAAATACTCTAGATCAAGTTTAACGGAGCCGATCGACGATTCGAAGGCCATCATCGAAAACGACGTGGAAGCACGGAAGGCTCCGTGCTTCCGATAGCATAGTAGCCTCACACTATATATATATATATATATATATATATATATATATATATATATATATATATATATATATATATAGTTGAGCTAGAATGTTATTGATAGCAAATCGGCACTTTTGTCACCCATTTGTTTTCGATGATGGAGCCTCTCCAAATCGACGATCGGTATCGTTGAACATGATTTATACTACTTGAAGTATTTAAAAATTAAATTTCAAATCTTTTCGATATTATTTGCCTAATGATCAAAAGGTTTCAAAATTTGTAATTTTAATGGTCGATATGAGGCGTTTTCTCGTTTAACGGTGTAAAGATATCCAAATCAATTGAATTTTTGTTAGAAATTTTTTTAAACTATTTAAAAAAAGATCTATACTCTTAATCTTGATTACAAGTCTCCTATCATCATTTTTTTAAGAATATTCTTTTTCACTGCTCATTTTTGTATCCACTCGATGGATAAAAAAACAATATCGAAAATTTATGAAATTTGATTTCTAAATACTTCAAGTGGTATATATTATGTTCAACGGTGCCGATCATCAATTTGAATGCTCCATTATTGAAAACAAATGGATGGCAAAAGTGCCGATTTGCTATCGATAGTATTCTAGCTCAACTATATATATATATATATATATATATATATATATATATATATATATATATATATATATATATATATATATATATATATATATATATATATATATATACTAAATATAAAAGTACGTATATTCAAATTTGGGTCCGACGTACACATTTTTCTAAAAATTAACGCCCATTTTATTAGCCCCATTTTTCTTTTTCGTACGTAAAATTTTAAATATAAGAATAAGAATAAAAATATAAACCAATGAATACGTAATTTCTCTATAACAAATTAAGGTGTGAAAATCCTAAAAATATATTTTATCCTATAAAAAAAATTTTCTATATATATTTTCGAATTTCAAAATATCTTTTCTTTTTAAGATAACAGATTTTATTTTTCTATTTGAAATTTCAATAGTAAATTTTCTATAACAGATTACGGGTGTGAAAATCCTATAAAAGATATATATTTTCCTATTTAGTTTTAAAATATAAGATATTTTGGAAATCCTATAAAAGATTCTTTTCTATATATATTTTTGAATTTCAAAATATCTTTTCTTTTCAAGATAACAGATTTTATTTTTCTATTTAATTTCAAAATATTTTTTCAAAATATTTTTTTCTAAATTTTATTTTTTTATAATTCCAAAATATTTTTACTTTTCTATATATATTTTCGAATTTCAAAATATCTTTTCTTTTTAAGATAACAGATTTAATTTTTCTATTTAATTTCAAAATTATTTTTTTCTTTTTTACATTAATAAAAATATTTATACTTATCTATAACTTTAATTCCACGACGATTATGACCAATTAGTTAAAAATATTAAAATTAAAATTAAACTATTATGTTCAATCATAAAAAGTTGCATTTCTATCCATTTATTTTACATTATAATTTAAATCTGAGTTTAAATTGTGAATTAAATTTAATTTTTAATTTTTGATATCAAATTTACCCAAAATCTACGGACCAGGACCCACCGGAATCAACACTATCCTATAATCCGCGGACAAAAACAGTCCCGCGACCAGGATTATTCGATCCCAAATCCCTAGGTCCACTCGACATTGGTCCGCGTAACAACAACCGACTCGACTACGTCGATAGTTCACGTAGAAAAGTCACTGATCAACTCCACAAGTACGGAGTATAATCTCAAAGGCCGAAAGGCACACTCCGACTAGCCAACAACGTCAACCTGCTCACTACGAGCAAATACGAAACGTCGTTCTTAGACCTGAGTCAAAACACTCACCCTGGAACCACAGTCTCACACTAGTTACCGCACACTGACAAGGCCAGTCTAATCAACGAAAAGTCACCTGCGACATTCTACAGTCCTAGGTCCAAGACCTCACTTTCCACCTGACCCAAAAGGTCCAACTGACAATACCAATTGAGCTCGACAATTTGTTTGCTCAATAACCTCGATTAATCAACGCAGGTTCCATGCAAGTCCATTACTTGATGCACAGGATTGCCAATCGCACTAAGCGATATCAACCACTGGTGATGCTCAACACCTGTCTCTACGAGATCCTGTCCCTGCCGTCCTACAAGGGACCCTAGCGATCGATGTCCCTAGCAACACCAAATACTTGTCTCCGAGAGACCCAGGCGCACCTGTCACCAAATAACCGGACAAGCATACCATCCCAAGGTTTGCACGATAAGCCGAGTCACAAACTTTTCATGCTATCACATACAGTGACAATCATAGCCAACAACCAGGCTTAAGTCACCCAACAACTGTGATGCAGAACCTTCCAGCAACAGACCGAGACTACTAACTAAACAAACCCTTTTAGTTGCAGGAGGCACAACTAAAGAACCAACGAGCACCTAGACTCACCAGAGTCAAAACCATCAGCAGTGACGATAAGTCAACTGCGCAAGGCTGCTAAGGAATAATCCCATGCTTACAACGTGCTCAGAGATAACCATTACTCTAGCTTTCCCACAAGACACTCGAGAGAAGACATCGACCCAATCCATATGTCCCAAACAGGGAAAGGATATTTCGTCCTACTTTCGACAGTATATTGTCTGCAGCCAATATACTTATCAAAAGAAAGTGAAATATCCGAAGATTCACTACCAACAACAGGTTGGAAGCGTGACACATCGAAGTATCAAACCGCTTGATACTTCTACTGTCACGCCCCGAGCCCGCCAATTAGGTCGGATTCGGCGCGCCAGCAGACCGCCGAACGGACAGAGTCTCCCCTGTACGTCCAAGGCGTCGCAATCGATACAATTACAAGAAGGTTCCAACTAGGAACAGTATTCGACATACAACGATTGCATAAGGAAGCTAGGTATCAAACAACATAAACACATCCTATGTTATTACATTCATTCCACATTCATTTTACATCACCGATTAATTTACATTAGACTTCCAAATACAATCTACTTATGATTACATCATTTCACAAGTTAGTTACATTTTTGCTCACTACCCTCTAGTCCCCGCTATTAAGACGGCCTCGTGGTACTACCTCGGTCTCCGGTAGGGCGCTATCTACGTATCTACGCCTTGCCTCGCGCGCTGCGCCGCTCACGTGTATACCTGTACCCTCAAATCCACAACACGGGGGTGAGAACTATTGTCCATAGTTCTCGTGGGTACGGTCACCCAAGAGAACAGCTCGACCAATAGGTCCAAGGAGGCACTGCAAATATGTTAGCCCAAAAACATATATAGGTATATAACTTGCAACTAACATAAAAACATGCCTCACAAATGCAACATGCAAATTATTACTTTAGCTCTTAGCTTTTCTTTACCTTTTTGCTATTCTGTACTTTAGCTATTCCATTCTTACTTAGTTATTCATAACTCATACCCGTTGTAACTCTAAGATTTCTACTTACCTTAGCTCATGTCATTAACTTCCAAGGTTTTTATAACCCTAGGTTTCCATCTCAAGTCCAACTTGCTTCTAAGGTGTCTATTACCTTAGGTTCACCATACATATCACTAGCTCTCAAGGTTCTCTCTACCTGATTCCAGCTAGCCACCCGACTCGGCCACGAGTCAATCAATAGCGGATAATCCGCACTTTGCCTGGCTCGAGGTGAAGGACCCTGTCACATACACCTCAGCCTGCAAGCCAAGAACCACATCGCCCAACGGTCCGCCCGAAGGTCCGTGCACCGTGGTCAGGGATCCGCCACTGGGAGAGGAACATGCCGCATACACCCATAGCCAAGATTCACGATAGGGAGAGGAACATGCCGCATACACCCTAGCGCTCACTTTGTTCTTGCTTAGTCACAATCCTCGAAGTTCTTCCGTGGGAGAGGAACATGCCGCATACACCCGCGGAACCGTAACTATCGAGCTCACAATTACCGGGATTCCTAATCCATTCCACGTTGCTTGAGGGTTGGCCTTAACCCTCAAGAGTCGACCCAATAGGTCCATTGTTCTTTACATCCTAGGTCCACTTGACTCTAGGGTTCACTCATTGTCACATAACCTAGGTTGTCTTAACTCTAGGTTCAGTTCTCAACCTATGTGCTGTCACACTAGGTTAGGTTGCCACACTCCTAGGTCCATTGACTCTAGGTTTACTATAACCTATGTTCTTTAACACTAGGTTAGATGCCACTCGATCTATATGTACATTTAGTCCATGACTCACATTCTTTACTTGGCATTCTTTACTTGGCTCTCTTATGTCTATCAATCCACTCATATGCATGTTTCTATTATGCTAAGCATGCATTCTTTTACTCTTCTAGCATTGTACTTTATGCTATTATCATGCATTTCATTCATTTACTTGCATCTACTTAGCATTTTACTTTACCTCACTAGCATGCATTTCTACTCATGCATTATTGAACATGCATCAACAGGAGTTAAGTAACTCTTAGACATATAGGCGACCTAGTCGCTCCGGTAAACGCACCCACCTGTTTTGCTCTCCGATTGCTCGTCGACACTTGCAATCGGCCGCCCGCGGCACCCGTGACCCGATTCGGCTCGACTCGTGCGCGACCAGCCGAACGATCTCCGAATCTCGATCTGAGACTTGGTGCCGTTGCCCCACGCCTTCAAGTTGCCCCAGTTCCGTTTTCATGAATTTAGGGCTCCTATCTTGCGTGCTGCGGACATCTGGTATGAATATATTAAAATATTAATATCTTTGCAACCGCTCGTCGGATCACCGAACCGAGCGCGCCAACGCGTTCGTTGCACCCCCAATTAGGTTTCTATGGGGTCAAATGAGATCAATCTCATCTATTTCTAAAAACCCCCAAATCGAACCCTAGGTTTGCATCTATGCGAAACCTACCGTAAATCCCTAGATTTACGCCTTGATCTTCTATTGAGCCTCAAGGGGTTCTAATCCAACCATTTCTAGGGTTTAAAAAGCCCTCTACGAAAATCCACCATGAGAGGGAGCTTAGAAGCTTACCTCTACAAGCTTGCTTCGAGCTCGAGGAAGAGGGAGAGGATAGCCATGGAGGTCTCCACCTTGATCTCCATCATCTTCCTCATCTTCTTCCTTCTTCTTCTCTCTTCCTTTCCTTCTCTTTTTCTTTCTTTCTTCCCTTGTTTCGGTCGACAGAGAAGAGAGGGAGAGAGGGTTCTGAGGGAGTGAGAGGGAGAGAAAGGGTTTTATTACCCTCTATTCACTTAACCCCCTGCATAATTGCAAACAAACCCCTCAACTTTGCAATATTTGAACAAATCGCATTTTCGGCTCGGGACCTGCCTCCTAACTCAGACCGGTCCCGAGAGCCTTGCTCCACTCACCGGAGACCGGTCTCCCCGTAAGAGACCGGTCCCTGAGAGCTCTCGCGGACAGGCCTTCCGGGACCGGTCTCCTTTTGTGGACCGGTCCCCCCAGGGACCATCAGCCTAGTCCAAGGACTTAGCCAAATTTTCAGCTTTTTCCGTTTCTTCTCCGTTCCAACTCACTTTTGGCTCGTTTGACCTCCGATTCTTTTCAAATCGAACCGAGCCTCTCCACACATGATTTAAATCATGTCCACATCATTATCTCATCCGCGCAAGCGCCGGATTTGGCTCACGGCCCAAAGTAGCCTTTCGGGCTCCGTTTTCGCACCTAGTGCACCGAAAACACCCGAAAGCTTCCAGACTTCACCGGAACCACTCTTATGGCCTTCTAAGCCAACATACCTCGTAACTTCAAGACTTTAGAAGTTCGATATGTCACATCTACACTGAACATAGAGTTCACAACCATTACTATCGAAATATCGACTTTACAAGTCGACATTCGAAATCAGAATAACCGACTCACAGGAAGTCCTATAGCTTTCAACCTCTGAAAGCTACTAGCGACACTAAGCCGCAAACCGTACAAACCGAGGCTATAGGAAATAGTTTCCGTAACCGATTTCCGCACCACAACGAGCTATACACAAAGCTTCAAGAACTCAGACGATACCTTAGAGTAACTAGAGTCAAGACGGGTCCTACCAAACCATCCACTATCCTATGACACACCAATTTAGGTGTTAAGGATAACCGCATACTATGTATGCATCAACAGAGACTTGACACTGAACTGTGTCCAACCGATTCTAGTACACGTCAGTTTGACGTATGAACTAGATAAAGGTCAAAAGACCTAAACCCGCTGATTCCATCAGCCAAAACAAAAGAGGGATAGGCAACACAACCTTACCCAAGATCAGCGAAAACAACACCAACGTTGCAGTCGATTGAACAGCTGTTAAACACACCCTGTGCTACACCCTAGTAGCCCCACAGAAGTCGCGACCGTAACAGGTCTAAGTACCGTCTCCGTAGAGACACTCGCAGTAGCTCTCGTGTCTAAAGTAGGAAGAGTGGCTGTGGCGCGGCGGTCCGTACACTCGCCTTGGCCCGAAAATCACCGGCCCCTTCAAGGCCCCACCGACATCGTGGAACCTCACCCCACCACTCGATGTCCAAAAGAAGCACCACCACTACTTCCAACCGAGACACCACTCGAACGAAATCGTAACGCATACGGAAATATCCGTGCATTCGAGCTTACCAATCTCGACATGCAAACCGGGACGTAAGCCCAAACCTGCACTCACGTGCCTATATACCGTAGGTCTTCCTATAGGTCAACCTAACACATGGTTCAGTTCATTTGGTTCAGTTCAATTACTTTTCAAAACAACCTGTGAATGGTGCTGTGGTTGTAACTTGCTCTGATACCACTTTAATCTGTCACGCCCCGAGGTCTCTTTTAGGATAAAAACACAGCGAAATTTTTTTTTTTTGAAACCTGACCCCTGTATGTTAATCCGCCACAAATACAGTGGAGTCCACCGTTCACACTACGCAGTCTCCCGTATTTGCATGGCGTCGCACAAGTACAAAGTAATATAATACAACCAGGAAACAACCACAAATGAACATACAAATCATCTACAGTTATACATTCACATACACCATTCACCACAGGTTCATTCACATTTGAGTTTAACATAAATCCACAGGAAAACCTTTTAAAACGGTTTTCCACATGAAAACTTTTATCTTTTGAAAATGCTACCACGAGGGGTAGAAAACTTTTCCATTTTACAAAATCCAGAAATTCTTTTTTATTACATTCATGAAAATCCACATATTCAAATGCAATAAAAACACTGAACCATATAACTAACTAAGCTATATCAACAGAAATCATAGGAGTAGAAACTAAACCAACCAACCGGGTCGGAAGCTCTATCGACCGCTACGAACGTGTCTCACGTCTCGTCTCAACTCTCACCACCCGCAATACCTGAAAAATGGTGGGGGGGGGTGGGTGAGAACATGTAAACATGTCTCCCCCTCCCAGTGGGTACCGCAAGCCGATGAAGGCGAGTACTCACCGGATCAGGAAAAGGTAAACAATAATACGGGTAAGTGAAATACTAGATACAGTAGCAACAATATACATGAACAAGATGTATAAGAACAACTACTGCTACTGTAAAGAATAACTGAATGTATACCTGCAACAACACTATAGTAGCAAGACAAGTAAAAGGAAAGAACTGTAAGTAGATATATATATATATATACAACCAATGCTACTATAGACATATGCGTCAACCGGACGTATAGACCAAATATACCCAATCTGGAATCTGCTGCTCTGTTGGTCCGCAGACCTCAAGCCTGTGCCACAACTGCTCAACCAATATATGACTCTCGCATATAGCACCCGAGTCTGAACGTACATGATCCTCGCATAAAGCACCCGGATCTCAAAGCATATAACCCTCGCATATAACACCCGGGTCTCACGGGTTGGCACTCCCAACCACTTTTCCGGAAAAGAACACCCTCTTGCGGTGGCCAAACCGTTGGTGTTCGTGAAATGCGTAGGAATAGTGGCGATCAATGATGATATGCTCAATAGATAACCGCGCAACTAGCCGACAATCATCGCTTCTTAGGGCTAACCGACCAATAGGTCATCACATTATAAGGAAGCACAAGAACCGACCACTGTCAACTAGGATGGACAACTCAACATCCTCTCAACTGTATGCAAGTACTGCTCAAGAAAACACAAGAACTGACCACTCAGTTCAACTAGCTAGGATGGAACAACTCTACATCCTACTAAAGGTACGTAAGTACCGACTACTCAAGTCAACTAGGATATATGTACAACGAACAAACGAATGTGTCACCGGAGGGTATCAACATAATCCGTAACTACCGTCAGCCACTAGCCGACAATCTTACCCGTCAGGGCACACCGACCTCAAAGGTCATCGACGACAGAAGTCAAGGAATCGACATGAGACACAATGACCGACCAATCAGGTCACGAAAATAGATACAATGCACTGACCAACTAGGTCATCATTTCACGGATAGTCACGAAACCGCTCTACTCTAGACATGATACAGGATATATAGAACAATCAAGTAGAGTTACGAGGAAACATAATATCACATACAGGTAGACTACTCTACTCCTACACATGATACTAAGCATGGAAACACATGAGTAGAGTATAACCAAAGAACGTGGATGCTAGGCTCAACATATGGTATAAGTATGGATAATAATAGAGTGCAAGGGTAAGAAACCATCACCGAATGTGCACTACGCTGTGCCAACGTCGGATCGAAGTACCCCCCTGTACAAATACGACGTCTGTCTTCATCCGAGGAAGTATCAACCGGACCTACGGAGGTCCACCGGTTAGTGACTAAACCATAACTAACAAACACTAAACCCACCACTAAGAAATACTAAGAGCACAACTCCACAATTAAACCCACGGAGATCGGTTTTTCGAAACCAATTACCGTAACTCGCCGGAAGTCCCGAAAACCACACCGGGACTCTGCCGGGACCCACGAACTGTCCCGAAATGCACCGACTCATGTCACGAGTCACCCGCTGCCACAAAACACTCCAATTCGAATGTTAAAGAAACATAAAGTAACACTATAATACAATTATCGTCGGATAATTGTACGATTACGGTTCCCTAAGTTGTCTACTTCGACACGAATCCACCGTCGCTCACCCATCATTTCCGAACCATCGAAATGACGCGAGTGGCCAGCCAACAAGGCTCAGCGACCACACAATAGTTCCCAAAGTACCATCGGAATAATTCCGAACCAAACCCGCGTTCCGTCGGCGAATTTCGCCGAGAAACGCGTCGGAAATCACTTTTCGGACTCCACGAGGGCTTGGGACCTTGGACAATCAGTCCAAAGGTTACCCACATCTCACACATGCTGTCCACAGCAGCCTCGATAAGCATAATTGCACAAAAGCCCTCCCGACAACCCGAAATCGCATTATTTTATGTGATTTCGGCGCTGTTATGGTCCGACTACTCAAACCAGGGCTCATTCAGCCAAACCAAGACACCCGTTGGTAGGTCTCGGCGTGCCAGAGACCGTGCTCACCTTTCGGAGCAATTCCGGACACCGTGGAGAGCGCGGGAGCAACCCAAAGTTCAGCAAACTGCGCGCACTGCATGATAAACATGCAAATTCTCACTAACCAGGGACTCGTTGACCCTAAATGAGGTAACCACTATGATCAGCACTGACAGACGATCACCGTGCTCACCTCCAAAGGCATCGAAACAGCCTCAGATCTCCTAAGCTGTGCGTAAGCGAAACAAGAAGCAAAAAGGCTCAAACAGAGCGACATCGCCGAAACAATGGACGAGTCTTCCTGACCAAAACCAAGGTGAGCACGGTGATCAGCGATGAGTCGCGATCATCGTGCTCCCTTCCGCAAGGATCGGGAAGCCTCAGGAAGCAAGGAATAGTAACCCCCCTGAACTAGGCCCTATTTTGGGCCTGGCCGGAGCAAGGTTGCTCCGGCCGCCTTCCGGCGGCACGGCGGCGCGCGCGCGGGCTTCAGGTGGGTGCGGGGAAGATAGGGAGTGCGGTGCTCACCTCGGGAGTTGACGGAGAGCAACGGCGGCGACGGCGGAGCAAACCGCGCCCCCATCAACTAGGGCTTGGGTTCAACGGGCCAAGGCGGTCATGGCCGTGGCCGGGGAGCTCAGGGACGACATCTGGGAGTTTCCAGAGGTCGTCGTGAGGCAGCATAGGTTGCCCCGCCGCGGCGCGGCGCCGGGACCGGCCAAGGCTCGGCCCGAGCAAGCTGTGGCGATCGCAGGCCGGCCGAGGTGGCGCGCGCGGCGTACGGGGCGGCGGCGACGGCACGTGGGGTCGCCGGGCTCCGGGGAGGCGGCAGAGGAGGTCCAAGGTGGCGGCCGCGCGCGGGGAGGCCGCGACTCCAACCTCGCCGTGTTCGGCCGGGCCGCAGGCGGCCGGAGCGGCAGCGCGGCGGCGCTCCGGGGCGGCGCGGGCGGCACGGCGGGTGCGGAGGTCGGGGCCGCCCCAGATGTGGAGCTCGAGGGTGGTGATCCACCTCGGATGGTCCACGGCAGAGATGGAGAGGTAGATAGGTGGAGTTGATGGTGGAGGAGGTGGGGGAGAGGCCGATCTGGGCTTTTCCGGTGGCCGAGAAGGTTTGCCGGCGGCCGGGGTGCGAGCACAGGTTGGGTAGAGGTGCAGAGATCCTAAGGGAGGCGGCTAGGGCTTCAGTTGAGGAAGAGGAAGGCCAAGGGTTAGGGTTTCCTTGGAGAAACCCTAAGTGGTCAATTATAAACAAATGCGATTTTGCGTGTAAGACCCTCTAAACAGAATATTTCGTTCCGAGTCCCTCACAGCGCGTGTAATTTACGCGTACGCACCTCCACGTATGATCCCATGCGATTTGGTACATAAAATATTGGGACTTTTGCAAAAATACCGATTTGCCCACACCAACCACTATTCGCTCAACTCGCAATTTCCGCAGATCCGTCCGTCCGATTTGCGAACGATTGCACCCAGTAAGCTCAGCACATCGAAGACATCAAACCCACGATTTTGGTTCACTTCAATCGGTCACGAATTCACGAAGAAACCCGTCCTCTCTCCAGCAATCCCATTTGCCAACATTGACCCCTCTTCGATCATCTTGCAATATCCGGCGATCCGTTCGTCGGATTTGCAAACGGATCGTGCCATCGCGTTCAGCACGTCGAGGACATCGAAACTACCATTTTGTTTCATCATGTTTGGTCGCCGATTTGCGACTAAACCTATCTGCTCTCCAAATTCTTAATTATTACACATAGACCGATGTGTAAACCCGCGAAACCTTAATTTCGCATCTGCATTAGGCTTCCCTACAACTAGTAGGGACCCCAAACATCCCTTACCCTACTCTAGGTCACATGTACGGAGTCCGAGGAGTTTCACAATGCAAGAATAGCATAGTGCGAAAACCCTAATTCCGATAAAACTCCTTTTCTCGAAACCGTGCATCGGATCGTGAATCCGTGGCTGCCATTGGTTCCAATAGCTGAACCGGTCGAAACGAGCTATTGGACTGCTATGATCGGAGTCCGATACGCGTCCGAAGCCAACTCTCCTCCGCGGTTTCTCCGGAAAACCGGGTTACTATTCACTTTAAGTGAAAAGTAATAATCGCATATCTTCTACGTTTTAGCTCATTTTCTCCTGAAACTTGACGAGTGCTTATGTAATTAAATTACACACATAAACATTATCAACAGAGAGTCAAATGGCACAATCAAAATTTCAGTCTTCACACCTATCCTATTAAAAGCGTATATATATATATATATATATATATATATATATATATATATATATATATATATATATATATATATATATATATATATATATATATATATATATATATGGCCATGGCTACTATACTATTATGAGTATTGAGCCCTACTATTCATAAGTTGTTTTCAATGATGGTGCTTCCGAATCGACGATCCACTCCGTTAAATATGATCTAGAGTATTTGAAACTTTTAGAAAATAAATTTCGTAAATTTTCGAAATCATAATAAAGTCCATCAAGCGGGCATAAAATGAACGGTCAAAATCGAATGACGTCCTAAAAAAGGATGATCAAATTCTTCAATTCAAGATCGGAGTTATTGATCTTTATCTATGTAGTGAATAGAATTTTCTATCAAAAATTCAATAAATTTCGATTCTTTTACACCGTTAAACTAGCAAGTATCCCATACCTGTTAAAAATTGCCAAATTTGTGACCTCTTGATCGTAAGATAAATGAGTCGAAAAATTATAAAATTTTATTTTTAGAAGTTTTAAATGTCGTAAATAACGTTAACGGTGTGGATCGTCGATTCGGAAGCTCTATCATCGAAACGACTTATGAGTACGAGGCGTTCGTACTATATAATAGTATAGTAATGACCCATACATATATATATATATAGAGAGAGAGAGAGAGAGAGAGAGAGAGAGAGAGAGAGAGAGAGAGAGAGTGCGCTAGGATGCTTCCATAAGCACGGAGGCCTCCGTGCTTCCACTTTGTTTTCGATGTTCGAACTTTCGAATCGACGATCGGCTCCGTTAGACTTGATTTCGAGTATTTGAAGTATCTAGAAAATAAGTTTTGCGATTTTTCGATATCATTTGCCTAGTGATCGAAGTGGCTCAAAATCAACTACCGAAAATAAAAATCTTACAAAATATGATGATATGACATTAAAATTTTAGATCAAAGTTATTGATCTTGTCTTATATGGTATAAAGAATTTTCTATCAAAATTTCACATAATTTGTACATTTATACACCGTTAAACTTGCAACCGGCTCACCACGGCCGTTAAAATTATTTATTTTGAGCCCCTTCGATCACTAGGCAAATGATATCAAAAAACCACAAAATTTATTTCCTAGGTACTTCAAATACTCTAGATCAACTCTAACGAGCCGATCGTCGATTCGAAAGTCCGAACATCG
Organism: Aechmea fasciata; assembly: GCA_025177825.1. Taxonomy (NCBI): domain Eukaryota; kingdom Viridiplantae; phylum Streptophyta; class Magnoliopsida; order Poales; family Bromeliaceae; genus Aechmea; species Aechmea fasciata. The sequence goes on along the minus strand of CM045940.1, from coordinate 6,806,414 downwards.
AAAATAAATCGGAAGCACGGAGGCCTCCGTGCTTCCATAAGCACACCACCCACTATATATATATATATATATATATATATATATATATGCTAAATTGCACAAAACCCCCTGTCAAATCCTGCTTTTTCCCTTTCCCCCCCTGTCATTTAAAAGCCTACATTTTGCCCCCTCGTTAAATCGAAAATGTGCACTTTACACCCTACCGTTAGGGTTCCGTTAGGGTTTAATTAGAATTTTTTTTTTTTGCCGAAAATACCCTCGCCCCATCGTTTCACCCTCCCCTTCCTCAACTCCCCCACCGCGTCCTCTCCGAGCACCACCGCCACCACCACTCGATCCCCGAGTCCCCCAACCTCTCGGGCTCTCTCCCGATCCAAAGCCCCTTCCTCCTCCTGCCCTACTACTCTCCTCTCGTTCTACCTCGTCTCCACCACCAAACCCTAATCCCCATGGCCACCTTATCCCTCCTCCTCCTCCCACCCTCCTCCTCCTCCTACTCCTACTCTACCTCCCTCCGCCGCCTCGCCGCCCTATCCCTCCCTCCGCCGCTACGCCCCCGCCGGCCCGCGCCGCCGCGCCCTCGAATCCTTGCGCAATCCGTGCCCTCCGCTCTCGCGCAGACGACCTCAAGAAGCTCGCCGCGAGAGGGCCGTGGGAGTACGTGAGCGCCGGCATGGTCTCGGCCCCCGCACCGGCTCCACCGCCGCCTTCGTCGCCGTCGCCGAGATCGGCGCCTCCTCGCCTCCGGTAAGCTCTCCCGCATCGTCGGCGTCCCCACCTCCAAGCGCACCTTCGAGCAGTCCGGTCGCTCGCATCCCCTCTCCACCTCGACGACCACCCCCACATCAATCTCGCCATCGATGGCGCCGATGAGGTTTGCTCTCGGAGGTGTTCGCGGTGCTCGCGGATCGCCGCCGCGACGTGGTGGAGGCGAAGGTGTGGACGCACAACGGGGGCATTGCGGCGCCGGTCCTCGTGCGGGACGCGGACTCCGGTGCCCCGTTCCGCCGACGCGCACCGCGTCACCCGCGTCGAGGCACGCTCCGCAACGTGCTCCGCGGCTCCGGCGATCGCGACCGTGATCGGGAAGGGCGGGTGCGCGAGCGCCGACCGCGCTGACGAGACGCTCCGGCGGCGAGGGCGACGCTGCGGAGGACGAGGGTGAGGAGAAGATGGAAATGGCACAGGGCAAAATGGTCATTTTGTCACACCGTACCCGCACTCGCGCACATTTTCGATTTTACGAGGGGGCAAAATATAGGCTTTTAAATGACAGTGGGGAAAGTGAAAAAGCGGGTTTTGACAGTGGGGTTTTGTGTAATTTAGCCATATATATATATATATATATATATATATATATATATATATATATATATATATATATATATATATATATATATATATATATATATATATATATATATATATATATATATATAATGGGGCTACTAAACTATTATGAGTATAGAGCCCTTTGTACTCATAAGTTTTTAGCCTTCGGATGAAAAAATGTGCGGTTAAGATGAGAGTGGTTATGGTTAGGTTGATAGTGGGGCCCCTAGGGTTGAGTGGGTGGTTGGTTGAATAGCATAATCTAACGGTGAAAATCATTAAAGACTAGATCTAACAAAAAATTTATGAGTATAAGAGGCTCGTACTATAAGAGTATAGTAGGACTCTATATATATATATATATATAACTAGGCTACTATGCTATTAATAGCACCAAGTCAATGGTGCTAACAAGTTTTTGGCCATTGGATTGAGAGATGCGGTTTGGATGATGTGGGCCACCTAGGTTAAGTGGGTGGTTGGTTAAATAGTATGATCTAACGAGTCAAAATCATCAAAGGGGTGGATCTAATCTAAAAACTTGGTAGCACCGAATGCTTCGTGCTATTGATAGCATAGCAAATTTCTCTCTCTCTCTCTCTCTCTCTCTCTCTCTCTCTCTCTCTCTCTCTCTCTCTCTCTATATATATATATATATATATAGAATTGATCAGCTCCTATGCTTTTAAAAGTACTAAGTCATTTGTGCTTGTAAGTTTTTAGCCATTAGATTAATAGACGTGCGATTAGGATGATGTGGGCCTCCTTGGGTTAAGTGAGTGGTTGTTTGAATAGTATAATTCTAACGGATGAAATGATCAAATGCGTAGATCTAACGGTAAAAATTCACATATATATATACTCTATATATATATATATATATATATATATATATATATATATATATATATATATATAGAGAGAGAGAGAATATATAGAGAGAGAGAGTCCCACGCTATGCTAGTAATAGTACGAAGCACTCTGCTACCAAGTTTTTCACCGTTAGATCCACCCCTTTGATGATTTTCACCCGTTAGATCATACTATTCAACCAACCACCCACTTAACCCTAGGGACCCACATCATCCTAACCGCACATCTCTCAATCCAACGGTCAAAAACTTGGTAGCTCCAATGACTTGGTGTTATTAATAGCATAGTAGTTCTATATATATATATATATATATATATATATATAGTAGGGCTACTATACTATTATGAGTAGTAGAGCCCTACTACTCATAAGTTGTTTTCGATGATAGAGCTTCCGAATCGACGATCCACTCCGTTAAATATGATCTAGAGTATTTAAAACTTCTAGAAAATAAATTTCGTAATTTTTCAAAATCATAATAAAGTCCATCAAATGGGCATAAAGTGAACGGCCGAAATCGAACGATGTCCTAAAAATAGATGATTGGATCCTTCAATTTAAGATCGGAGTTATTGATCTTTATCTAGGTAGTGAATAGAATTTTCTATCAAAAATTCAACCTATTTCAATTTTTTTACACCGTTAAACTACCAAGTATCTCATATCGGCCGTTAAAAATTATCAATTTTGTGAGCTTTTGATCGTAAGGTAAATGATTTCGAAAAATTACGAAATTTATTTTCTAGAAGTTTTAAATACTCTAGATCATATTTAACGTGGATCGTCGATTCGAAGCTCTATCATCGAAAACAACTTATGAGTAGTAGGGCTCTACTACTCATAATAGTATAGTAGCCCTACTCTATATATATATATATAGTGCGTCTGGGGTGCTTATGGAAGACGGAGGTCTCCGTACTTTCACTTTGTTTTCGATGTTTGGACTTTCGAATCGACGATCGGCTCCGCTAGAGTTGATCTAGAGTATTTGAAGTATCTAGAAAATAAATTTCGCGATTTTTCGATATCATTTGCCTAGTGATCGAAATGGCTCAAAATCAACAAAATAAAAATCTTACAAAATATGATGATATGACATTAAAATTTTAGATCAAAGTTATTGATCTTGTTTTATATGGTATAAAGAATTTTCTATCAAAATTTCATGTGATTTGGATATTTCTACACCGTTAAACTTGCAACCGGCTCACCACGACCATTAAAATTAGTGATTTTGAGCCCCTTCGATCACTAGGCAAATGATATCGGAAAATCGCAAAATTTATTTTCTAGGTACTTCAAATACTCTAGATCAAGTCTAACGGAGCGATCAAAAAAAAAAAAAGTGAAAGCACTAAGCCTCCGTGCTTATAAAAGCATACCAACACATATATATATATATATATATATATATATTGTTTTAAAAAAATTTAAATACTATGCCTGAGGTTTGGCACTTTTTTATTTTAGTAATTTATGATTTAAGTGTATCAATTTAATACCATATGATTTTATTTTTTCCTTTTTATTATTCCCTTCACTAATTTTTTTTTATTAAATTAGCAATAGAGTTAAAATTAAAAAGTATTAAAGTGAATATTCGATAAATCTGTATGAGATATCTAAAGCTTTAGATATAATTTAACAAAATATTGATGAAGGAGCGGACGAAAAGAAAAAAATAAAATTATAAAATACTAAATTGATAAATTTTAAATCGCCAAGTACTAAAATGAGAAAGTGTGAAATCGTGGGAGTGGTATTTAAAGTTTACCTATTCAATAGTGTGGTCCCACGGACCGCATCTGACGTGGTGGACTAATCCAGGTTGTAATGAGCACTCCCCAGCTAATCTTTACACCCTGGAATAAGCTATCCCCAGCTGAACTTCCCGTTGGTTAAGCAATTCGATATACTCCTTATGCCGACTATTATAAATATATATATAAGGGTTTTTTTTAGCAAATGGCCCCTGAAAAAATTTTAGTTTACAACTAGCCCCAACAAACTTGTAATTACAAAAATAGTCCTATCCTCGCCACGCAAGCGCCACATGGGCGGGCTGGAAGCCAACTTGGCAAGTTGAATACGGTGAATCATTCGCCATGCTCAAACATGATGAATGGTTTGCCGTGTTTCATATTTACATATTTCTCTTCTCCTTTTCAATATTTATATTTTTTCGCAATACATATATTTTTTCTAGACACGATGAACGTATTCCGTACTTATATTCTTCCTATTAGGAATGTCAACGGATCGGATTTGGATCGGATTTTTAAAAACCCGAAACCGAACCCGAAAATCAAATTAAAACACGAACCCAGATCCAAACCCGACGGATTTTAAAAACCCATACCCATATCCATTCCTAATCAAAAACCCGAAACCCGAACCCAGACCCGAACTCGGCTAGTTTTAAAAATCCATACTGTTGGATGAAGATCTAAGGGATAAAAATTATTAAATATTTTCTATATTGTCTAAATAAATAAAAATAAATTATGTATATAAATAATTTATTCAGGTTTGGGTTCTGATAATATTTCGTGTATCCATACCCATTGACATCCCTACTTGTTATTCCTTTTTTCAATATTTATATTACGAAAAATACATATATTTGTATTTTCTTTAGACACGGTAAACCATTTATCGTGTTTGGACACGGTTCACCGTGTTCAACTTAGCACCCTGTCCCAGTCCCCCTCGCATGGCGCTGATGTGGCGTCTGTGTGGCAGGATCAGGGCCAAAAGTGCAAATATAAATTTGCTGGGACTATTTTAAAATAAAATTTTGGCTAAATTACAGAAAACTTCCCTCTCAGAATTCAATTTTTCACTTTGCCCCCCTGTCATTTAAACCTACACTTTGCCCCATTGTAAAATGAAAAATGTGCATTTCATCCCCTACCGTTAGGATTCCGTCGGGGTTCCGTTACAAAATATTTTTTTATACCAAAAATACCCCTCCGCTCTCTTTCTTGTTGCTTTGCCTCCCTCTGGCTCGCTGCCGCCTCGCCGCCTCGTCATCCTCCACTGCCTCGCCCTCGCCCACATCCCGTTCGCCCTCATCCGCCCCTTTGCCTTCGCCAAGTCGAGATCGGAAGAGTCGAAGATGGTGGGTTGGGGTAGTAGCCGCGGAGGAGGTTCCACTTGTCGTGGGCGACGGCACCATGGGAGGCCGATTGCCGAGCTTGAGCTTGATCGAGCCGCGCTACTTCGACCTCATCGGCGCCCCCGCCGCCGACGACGACCACCCATCGCACGACGTCGCCAACGACCAGCGCCTCGTGAAGGAGGTGTATGAGATGCTCAGGCCCAGCCCCCAGTGGAACCAGACCCTACTCCTTGTCACCTACAACGAGCACGGCGGCTTCTTCGATCACGTCACCAATCCTTCGTCGCCGTCCCCAACCCCGACGGCTCGATCGGCCCCGAGCCCTTTCGTTTTCGCTTTGATCGCCTCGGCGAGGGTGCAGAAGAAAAATGGTGAGGGACAAAATAGTCATTTTACACACTGTAACCTCCGTGAACATTTTTTATTTTACAAAGGGCAAAGTGTAGGTTTTTAAATGACTGGGGAAAGTGAAAAATCGAATTTTGAGAGGAGATTTTTTGTAATTTAGCCTAATTTTTTTTTTAGAAAGCTATATGCCAAAAAAAGCCCTAAATATAAATAAGTTAATAAATCTTACAAATCTTAAACTCCCGGATACTCCTCATACTCCCATCCTAGAGTATATGAAGAATATAAATCTTATACACTGGAAAAGAGAATAGAAATGTTATATTCCCATTCTAGAGTTAATAAAAATTCAAATAATTTTTAATAAAAAAAAAAAAATTTAATGTGACAAATAAAACAACGCTAGCCTTGGAATGAAATGGGTATAAAATGTACATTCCATTTTGGAGTGTACACCGATGGTATTGCTATGTGTAGCATTCCTCGTAAAGTAAATGCTCCTTGTACATTCCTAAAAAAATGTATATCTTATATAGGGATGTCAATGGATACGGATATCTGGAATTTTATCTGAATCCAAACAGAGTGAATTTATACGATGCTAAACGAATATAATTTCGGATATGAATATTAAAAACAAAAACCTGACGTATATAAATACATATATGGATTTTAACCGTACTCGACCAACCCGACCTCGACCGCGACCCGAACCCGATTTTATTTTACATTATAATATATATATATATATATATATATATATATATATATATATATATATATATATATATATATATATATATATATATATATATATATATATATATATATATATATATATATATATATATATATATATATAACTAGGGAATACTTATTAATAGCACCAATGACTTGGTGCTAGTAAGTTTTCTACCCTTGGATTAAAAGATATGCGGCTAGGATGATGTGGGCCCCCTAGGGTTGAGTGGGTGGTTGGTTGAATAGTATAATCTAACGGGTAAAATTAATCAAAGGGGTTAATCCAAGGGTAGAAAACTTACTAGCAAGTTCGTCGTTATTAATAAGCATACCAGTAGGACTTTATATATATATATATATATATATATATATATATATATATATATATATATATATATATATATATAAGTCTATGCTATCAATAGCACGAGGCAATCGGCTACCAAGTTTTCCACCGTTAGATCCACCCATTTGATGATTTTCACCGTTAGATCATACTATTCAACCAACCACCCACTTAACCCTAGCGGGCCCACATCATCCTAACCGCACATCTCTCAATCCAACGGCCAAACTTGGTAGCCAATGAGCTATTAATAGCATAGTAGCCTAGTTCTATATATATATATATATATATATATATATATATAATATATATATATATATATATATATATATATATATATAGAGAGAGAGAACTAATATTATGCTATTAATAGCACCAAGTCATTGGTGCTATTAAGTTTTTTACCGTTGGATTGAGAGATGTGCGGTTAGGAAGACGTGGGCCCCTAAGGGTTAAGTGGGTGGTTGGTTGAATAGCATGATCTAACGGGTTAAAATCATCAAAGAGATAGATCTAACAGTGGAAAAATTGGTAGCACCGAGTGCTTCGTGCTATTGATAGCATAGAATGACTCTTTCTCTCTCTCTCTCTCTCTCTCTCTCTCTCTCTCTCTCTCTCTCTTTATATATATATATATATATATATATATATATATATATATATATATATATATATATATATATATATATATATATAGTTGAGAATGCTATCGATAGCAAAAACCCTCCGTTGCCACCCATTTGTTTTCGATGATGAGCCTCTAAATTGACGATCTGCACCGTTGAAAATGATCTATACCACTTGAAGTATCTAGAAATCAAATTTCATACTTTTTCGATATTGTTCTCTTGTCCATCAAAAGAGCGTAAAAATGAACGGCTAAAAATAAATATCCTCTAAAAAGTGATGATAGGAATTTTATAATCAAGATTGAGAGTATAGATCTTGTTCTAAATAGTATAAAGAATTTTCTAAGGAAAATTCAATTGATTTGGATACTTTTACACCGTTAAATAAAAAAATGCCTCGTATCTATCATTAAAATTATAAATTTTGAAACCCTTTGATCATTAGGCTAATGACGTCGAAAAGATTTAAAATTTAGTTTCTAAATATTTCAAGTGGTATAGATCACGTTTCAACTACGCGATCGTCTATTTTGTGCATTTCATCATCGAAACAACGGTGTGGCAACGGAGCCCATTTTGGCTATCGATGATTCTACCAACTTTCTTTATATATATATATATATATATATATATATATATATATATATATATATATATATATATATATATATATATATATATATATATATATATGAAAAGTTATGTTATATTTAAATTTGTATTTTAAAATTTTAAATTTAATATAATATATTTTGAAATATTGAAAAGAGAAATAATTATTTCGGATTTGAATTTTTGGATTCAGATTCAGGTTTTTGGTCGGATTCGAGTTTGAATATGAATTGTTAAAATCCGTCAGGTTTGAATTCATATTTCAAGTTTGGAGTCCGGTTTGGATTGAAGTTTTTGAAAATTCGCCCCAAATTTAATTCATTGACATATCTAATCTTATACCACATCTAATCTAGGATGGGTCTAGGGCGGGATGTTTTTTTACGATTTACTTCAAGTGACTCAGTTGACTTACTTTAACATTAGGAAGTATTAGATGAAAGATGTACATTTCAAGATGAGTCATTCTTCACTAGTCACATCAAGTGACAAATAGACTCATCTTCAATTTAGCATGCGCAGAGTGTAAGATATAGATACTCTTTTGGATTGCGTAGATAGTATTACTCAAATGAAAAAAAAATATGAATTCTTTATTAAAGTTTTATTTATAACAATTAGACTCATCCAATTGAATCAAATAATTTAGTAGTTTAATCTCTTAAGCAAAGTTACTAATCGGCAGTTTTCACCACATACCTTACACACAATTTTTTATTAACATTATAATAATATAAAAGACTTTACCTTCTCCCCTATATTTATGATAAATTTATTTCGTGATTAAAAAATAGAACATAATCTATTTTTATTTTCATTACTTTTATCATAAGTTAGAATAAAATAAATAGAGTTCTTCAACATTTAAAATAACCATGTAATTTGTACCTTTAATTGAAAGAAAAGAGCGAACGACTCATTTGAGATTGCTGTAATTCTACCGATACATTCCGAAATGAAATATATATTATTATTTTATTTTTACTAAAAATTATTTAATTTTTTTTTTTGATCTTTAAGATAGGGTTATTATTGTTTCTTTACTACTTTTGGGACGTATAAGTAAAATTTCTTATTTGAAAAACATTGGGGGCTTTTTTCGAAAATAATCCTGTGAAATTTCGTATTTAATAAAATAACCCTTTGAAACTTTTATTTGTAAAACTAACTCTCCTCTCGCCACCTCAGCCGCCACCTCAGCATTTCTTACAAACACGGTGATTCGTTCACTATCTTTGCACACTTTTCTTTAAGGCGGTGAATGGTTCGCTGCCTTCTCAAGGCGTGCACCATTCATCACCTTCTCACCAATTCCCCACTCCGCAAGGGCCTCGAGAAGGCGGTAAATAGTTTACTGTCTTCTCTAGCCGTAAGGTCCTAGAAAAGGCGGTGAATGGTTTACCGCCTTCTTTACCCATGGACCATTCACCGCCTTCTCAGAAAATCTCCCACGCAACCCCCGTTTGTTTGGCCTAGATAAGACGGTAAACCATTCACCGTCTTCTCTAGGCTGTCGATAAGCCGGTGAATTGTTCACCGTCTTTAGATGACCCTTCTAACATAGCCAAATTTGGCTAAGTCCTGGAGGGGGAGCTAAAGCATAGATTAGACGTTGAATGGTTTACCGTCTTATCTACGCCACAAACTCGGACTGTTAGGCGGGGGATTTGCTAAGAAGGTGGTGAATGGTTTACGCATTGATAAGGCTATAAACGATTCACCAGGCGGAAAATTGCTGAGAAGGCTGTGAACGGTTCACGCCTTGATAAGGCGGTAAACGAGTCACCGTCTTATCGAGAGACCTTGACGCGGGGAATTGGTGAGAAGGCGGTGAATGATTCACGTTTTGAGAAGGCGGTGAACCATTCACCGCCTTCAAGAGAAGTGTGCGAATCACCGTCTTTGTGAGAAATGCTGAGGTGGCGGCTAAGGTGGCGAGAGGAGGATTAATTTTACAAATAAAAGTTTTAGAAGATTATTTTGCCAATTATCAAATTCTACAGGGTCATTTTCGAAAAAAGTCCAACGTTGGAGCATCTTGTCAAAATGAAAAGGTCGCAGTTCGTTAAGCACTTATTTAATGAGAGAGTTGTGCTGCAGCCTGCAGCACTGCTTGCAACACCGAGTGGCCTGTCTGCTCTCCCTTCCCAAAACGGCAGCCTATAAATGCGGACGGGCGGACGGAAGCACCGCCTATCGCCTCTCCAACGCAACGCCCCGCTCCCAATTTCTCTACCCACCACCATTCTCTCTCTCTCTCCCCTCTCCTTCTCCCTCTCCCTCTCCCTCTCCCTCTCATCATATCTTAATCGTCCCACGTGTCTTTCTATCTCCTCGTCGTTCGGGGATTCGTCTTATTCGTTTTCTACCTTCGGCCTAACTTCGGTCGATATCGGAGGATCATATATATATGTTTTATATATATATTTCTGTTTCCTAGCGTCTCAGTTGATCTGAGAGAGAGAGAGAGAGAGAAGAAGAATCAAAATCTTGAGGTGCGTTTTCGTTTTGTGGATGGGTTTTTGCTTTGCTTTTATTTGACGTGAGATGGGCTTGAATTCTAGAGAATGAATGAGGATCGTTGCCCAGAACTATCCTATTCTTCATCCTTGTGATTCTTTTTTGTTATTTATTGCTTTTTGGGTTCTCTTTTACACTCCTTTTGAATGGAGAGAATTGAGAGGAAATGATCTTCCGCAGGGTGAATCCCGGAAACTTTTTGATATTTCGCAAATTGATACAACAAAAAAAAAAAATAATAATAATAATCATAATAATGCTGCTAACGTTAATTTTACATTAATTATCTCCAGGTTTGAGGATGTTTATTGGGAAATGTTTGGGAAATCATTTGTTGATGGGAAAGCTCACTATTTTAAGAAATCCTCTTCAAGGATTTTGACCTGATTTGGGTTTTTAAGAAATTCTTTTTTAATCATTCCTCTTGATGGCGGGATGATGAAATGTGCTTGGTAAAAGATTTACTATTTCGGTTCTTTGCTTATTTGGTTATTATTATTGCAAATCAACTCAAACAGAAATATCGAATCTATGGAAAATTATGCTAGATAGAGAATGAAAGATTATCACAATTACTCCTTCCTTCTTGATCTGTTATTTAACGGTGGGGTTTTTGTCCCTCTTTTGTTTTTTCTGAGCCTGTTGTCGGCAGACAGATTTACACGGAAGATTCTGTTTGGCCGTAGATGATATGCTTTCGGGCGTTATTTACAGCACTAGTCAATGCAGTAGTGTGTGCTGCATGTGATGATGAGCTGCTCAAGCTACTCCTCTACTTGCCCTGCAGAATTTTAATTTAATAAGAAAATGACAAAATTCCAGATCAGCCAGAGAAGATAAAATAAAAGCATCACTAACTCGCATCGAAGCCTTCTTAGTGATGACGGAAAATGAGTTCCTAGATTTAAACTTTCTTATTGAATGCTGATCATTAATTCTGTAGGAAAGTGCTCTTATCTCTTAAACTTTTGTTATGTTACGCATCAAGAGTAGTACTCGAAAGTAAATTTTACGTCACAAAAAGTTTGCAATCGTGCTGAGTTACAGCTATCTGTTGCTTCAGTTAAATTTTCTTGTGTTCGCCTTCTTCCCACGAGTGTGCTCCGGGGAAAGGAACGTTAGATCTGTACGGAGGAACGAATATATTTCTGATTCGATTGATTGATTGATAACTAGCTCTTACTTCATTTGAGATCATGTGGTTCGGTTCTTCATGTCCATCTACTCGTACTCTGTGATCTCATCTGTTTCCTTTTTGTATTGCAGGTTGCGAGGTTCACAATATTGCAAGTCAAGATGGTTAATTTTGGAAAGAAGTTGATGTCTGATCAAGTTGAAGAATGGAAAGGGTACTGTTGGTGGCTCAAATCGTTCCTGTTGTTTCTCTGCAATCAGTTTTTGCATGGGCAGTGAATTGTTATGTTATCTTTAGCAGTGTATCACAGTCTTTTCCACACTTTTTCTACTTATACCTTATCTATCCTAATTTATGCTGTTACTGTTCATGTGGTTATTACGGCCATTTTTGTCGATGCCAAGATTAACGTTATGTAGGCCTTATTAGCACATTCCATACATTTTTCTCTCCTCTTTTGATATAGCATATGAGGCTATATCAAAAACAGTATAGTAGAAGAAAAACAAGAAAGAATAAATATGATTTGACATTTGGAATAGGTCGACTGTAGTGATAATTGGGTTATTATTCAGGCTCAATAAACTTCGGCTAGCACGGGATGAGCTAGTCATCTATCATTTGATGTCCCCTGATCCTAGAGTACTTTGCTAAAGTTGATTGGAGCAGAAGAAAACATAGTTCTGCTTCAGGCTTGGTCCTTTCTTTTGGCGAGATTTTGTGTGCTTGTTAATTTGCAATTTGGTGGTCTGAATTCTTATGCAGTTGTTTTTATTCATATGTTGATGTTTCCAGCTACTATATTAACTACAAGTTGATGAAGAAAAGAGTAAAGCAATATGCCCAACAAATTCAACAAGGTGGAAAAAATCGCCGACAGATTCTCAAAGACTTCTCGAGGATGCTTGATGACCAGGTATTTGGGAATATAAGCTATGTTTTGGCATGACAGTACAAATTCCTTTGCATGCTTACTGCAACCAAAAGGCTGAAACTTTTAGCAGGATCTTGTCTGTGATTCCCCATTATGATAAGTAACAATGATGTTTTTGTCAGTGTAGAATTACACATTATTTTTCTGATTCTGCTGATGTAGCAATTTGTTTGTTGTTTGGTTGGCTGAAAGATGTTCATGGGTCTGTATACCTGCCCAAAAGTACTTGATTGTTGATTTGGAGAAAATCATTTCATTTCATGACCCATGCCCCTTTCCCACCTTGCTAACTATGAAAATTGTTGTTTGAACTGTATGACCTCCGGATTAGTTCTATCTAATTTTGCCTACTTTAACATCTAGCAAGGGTTATCCTCAATCCCTTATTGTGGTTGATGCTGCTATCTTTTATAATGGCTTAAGCTATCTTCTTGAGAATGAGAAGGTGCTCAATAAAACACTGCTTGCAGATATAGTCTCCAGGCAATCAACAAATCATTTCGTTTTTAGTTTAATCAGTGCTTTATTTATGTTCTTCAATTACTTTCCTTCTCTAGCACGAACTATCCACATGAGTGTCCGATGTGGCCTAGAGGGTCGAATCTGTGTATCAAACCTGTCAATTCACGTGTGTCTAACTTAAAGGACAGTCTGCTCGTCAAATTTCTTGACAATGTAATGTCCCTGACTAGAGACATGTTAGTTTGTTATGTGGGATTTAGACAGACTCATACCTGCTAGATCATGCTTTCATGGATGGTTAGGTATTATCATTTTGTTTTAGAGATGGAGAATTATAGAAAAACTTGATTGTTACCCTTCTCAAAAATAGGACTTAATTGTTATACTTATGAAACTTGAGCTCTTAGTTCTAAGGTCTGAAAGCAAAGGACTAAATTCATATAGGGACTAAAGTGGTAGTTGAGAAAATTTCAAGGACTGAAAGTGAACTAACCTTTTTTCAATAATATGATTTGCTATGCTTCTTTATATATTAAGTTAAACGTCTCTGCTTGAAATTTTAGATTTTCTTCTAGGTTGTTTATTTGAAGTTGAGTTTGGCATGTCAACCCTGCAAGTATAACTAGTTTGCCATTTACCGTTGTTAAATTTGAATTTCCATATCTCCTTACCTGTTTACCATGTCCATACTCTCATTATCTTTTAATGTAAACCAACAAACTCAAGTGTTTTTTTTTTCTTTTTTTTTTTTTCGTTTGAAGTGGCTAAATGAAAGTTGTGTCCTTAGAGTGACTTCTTAGTTCTGCAAAGCTTTCATCATTGGTGCAGTAAAACAGACAACATTGATGATTAAAAGTCATATATAGATTAGAACAGAAACAACGTTTGCATAGTTGTGTTCTATTTTTAGCCCTCTTGATTGCTTGTTAGATCAATTTATCATATTTGTTTTTACTTATCAGGATATTGAAGTGCTCATTTCTTGAAGCTCTTACATGAAATAACTGCTATGAGGATTTCACTTTTGTTGTTTGTTTTTGTTCCAGATCGAAAAGATTGTTCTTTTTCTCTTGGAACAACAAGGGCTTTTAGCGAGCAGGATAGAGAAATTAGGGAAGCTGCGTGCAATTCTATTAGAGCAGCCAGATATATCTCGGATATCTGAACTACGAGAGGCCTACAGAGCAGTTGGGCAGGATCTTGTAAAGCTTCTTAGATTTGTCGATATGAACGCCACCGGTATTCGAAAGATTTTGAAGAAGTTTGATAAGCGCTTTGGCTATAGATTTACAGACTACTATTTGACCAGTAGATCAAATCACCCATATTCTCAATTGCAACAAGTCTTCAAACAAGTGGTAATGTACCGAATCCAAATCTACATGTCAAAACTTTCATTGCTTGAAGAATAAGGAATTTTTCTATTTAAGAACTTGCTCGGGTTGGCTGGAGCTTCTGCAGAGAATGTTGTTGAGTAAAGCTGTTGGAAAAAACACTAATAGCTTTTTGATTACACTCTCCAACAACTTCCCATTGAATCATATGGGTGGAACTAATAGAGGTAGGCAAAGTCGATGGCCCTGCAATTAGTCGTGATAATTCCTTTATATTTTTTAGATTCTCTGGTCAAGATCTATTTGTATATTTGCCTATTTCAAAACTAGTAACTAATCTAATCTCAATCCTTATTTTTACCCCCAAAACATTCGGAAAATTTCCACCTATCATGCTATGACAATTAAAGAAAGGTGTAAGATACTCACAAACTTGACCATAAGGAACAATTTTTCTTTGAATCATTGCAGTTTTTCTCAACAGATAATATGGTTCTTGTTTTGGATTTTCTTTGCTTAATTTTTTTCCCCCCAACTTTTACTAAATTTGGTAAATGAGGATAGCTAGGTAATTAGTAGAAATTGCAACGGTGCAGGGCAAGGCTAGGGATGCAAACGGATCCGGGTTGGTGGAGCCCGATCCGCCCCGATCCGCCCCGACGGGAGCAGTAAACGGGAGGAAATAAACGGATTCGGGGGCGGAAAACGGGCGGATTTTACGATCCGAGACGGATTCGGGCAGAAACAGGGAGAAATTTTGACTGCCCGAATCCGCCCGCCAAAATCCGCCCGAATCCGCCCCGAAATTATTTTTATTTTAAAAATATATTCTTAAAAAATAATATGTTTACAAAAAGTTTAAAATACAAATAAGTTAGTACTCTCATTTCTAATGTATTTGAAATTTTTTAATTTTATTTTGAATTGTGATTGATATTTTTTATTTTTATAATTAATATTGTTAAATTATATATATATAATATTATTAAAAATTATTATTTTATATTTTACAAAATATTAATAATATTATAATTTTATAAAAAATATTAGTTGGCGGGGCGGATTCGGGGAGCCGGCGGGAGGCGGATTACGACGCGGGGCGGGTTATGGGATGTATTTTTTAACCCGTAACGGATTCGGGGCGAGAGGCGGGGGCGGGTTTTTGCTAATCGGGGCGGGAGGCGGGCGGATCCCGCCCCCAGATCCGCCCCGTTTGCATCCCTAGGCAAGGCCGGCGTGGGGTGACCCGTTCCCATTAGCCCCGTTGGCAAGTATATAGGGGCCTCGTCTCTACCCTATTCCAGCTAATGGGGATAGAATGCCACCCATTTTCGTCCCATGGGGTTTCTAAAAAATATTTTGAGTTAATTTTTTTATTTAAGTATTTTAATATTTATTCGAATCATTCTATTTTCTAATAATTTTGTTTATTCCATTTTTACTACTAATTTATTAGCTATAACACATCAACTTACCTGTCACGCCCCGGAACCGCCTGTTTGGCCGGTTCGGGCACGTTAATAGATGCCGGATGGACAACACCTCCCATGTCCGCCCAAGGCTCCAACAACATGTACAATCATAGCATTTCAACACAAAGTGAACACAATTGTACAAAGCTTGCTCGAGGGCAAGCAACAACACAAGTAGTGAAAGCTCTAAGTACTACACATTCACATACAACCATATACATGTGATTTGATTACATTTTAACCAAATAAAAGTAAACTATTACATTCATTCACTTCTTTCCATTCATGTACATACATCACATAGTCCTCTAACCAAAACGTATGAATTTACAACTTTATACATTTATACAACCGTTCAACATAACAAAAGTGGAATACATATAGGGCATGTCTATACTCCGATGGCCGCTAGTGAAGGTGCTAAACCCTTGCCTCGATCCTCTCTCCCCGCTCGCGCTTAGATCTGTAGGGTTAGTAGTGTGAGAACTACAATGAAGTTCCAAGTGGGTTCGGCTGCCGACCCTGTCGATTTACCCACTAGGTCTATTCAGGCATAAGTAATGAAAGAAGAAAATAGCAAACCACACTAATGCTATTACTATGCCTGCAAGAAAACTGGTCAACATATACATATAATCATGAATATGATAAATACATGTATGCTTTCAATCATCTGGCTTTTACCCAATCATCCCGGGGTGCTCTTTGTTTACCCCGACTCACAACCCAAAATCCCTATAAATAGGGGAGGCTCTAAGCACTACCACCCGAGGGACTGTCTTCGAGGACCTCTCTTCCCGTGGTGACAATTCCGGAACGCACCGTTTGAGAGGAGCTACCTCCTCAAGCCAAGACTCATGTGAGTATGATCCAATCATCAATTTGGGAACGTATAGCCAACCTCGCTATATTGCCACAAGTCACAATGACACAATGAAACACTTGATTTTTACTTGTCTTGTAGATCACTCTTTAGGCCACACTTGCCATAATGCTACAATCTCAATGCCAATCTTGTCGCTAATGTCAATATCACTTTTGTTTACTATTATCATAGTCCTGTCCCACATTCACACAAGTATAGGGTTCCAACATTCAAGTCTCACATGGTTCTATATCAATTCATATGTTCATCTACGTTAGAAGCATACAATTGAATTTCAACCAACAATCACTTGTCAACTACCCTATTATGCATGAATGGCACTATACATATATGCTCAATAAAAAGACAATATAGAAATAGAAGGGAATTCGAAGATTCCGGATAGCACCCCCCACTTTGTAAGTATGCTAAGAAGTCAGGATCCAAGTTTGAGGATTTTTAGACACTTATGCCGCTCGCTATGGTGAAACGAGGCTAAAACGGCTTTTTCTTCAATAACTCCGCGTACACTCGTCGGATCGCCGAACCGAGCGCACCAATGCGTCAGAAAACCTAGCAATTAGGGTAACAAGAGATCAATCCCTCACTTTGACCTCATATGAACCATACCCTAATATTTAGCCCCTAAACAATGTCATCTTCTCCCATTCAAGTCCCCAGCTTGGACATACATGGAGAAAACTACCATTGGAGCTCCTAGATGCTACTACTAGAAGCATAAGACCAAACCCTAGCTTAAAAACATGGAAACTCACCTTAGATTCCAAGCTTTTCCTCCAAAGCCTTTGCACAAGCTAGCCTTCACCGCAAGGAAGCTTCTTCAACAACCTAGCTCCTCCAAACTCCTCCCTTTGCTTAAGCTCTAGAGAGAGAGGAAGAGAGAAGGGAGGGTTTTAGAGAGAGAGAGGAAAGGTTCTCTTGGCAGGTGAGAGGGTAAATGAACCCTAAAAACAGGCCCTTCACACTATAACCATTCACCATGCCACAATAGCACTTAAGCCCCTCTAATTCCACCATTTCACAGCCCAACTGGGGCTTCCCGCGCTTATGGGTCCGGTCCCTCCCTTAGGGTCCGGTCCCCGAGAGCATGATTTCGAGACTTAGCCAATTTTTCACGCTTTGCTCTCTTTAGTCCATATACCCTATACAATGGTTCTAATGTTTATAGAACCCATTGTGGACCATTCCAACTCGTCCAACACCGCGCTTTGTTCGTTTCGATGGAACCCGGCACAATTTACTGGGATGCGATACGTTACATTACCTCTATAACTTATTTGCTATATAATTAACTAAATATTCTAGTTACATGTGATAAAAAGAAATTGTTAAGAAAATAAAGCTAACATTCTATTTATATTGATAAATTATTCATATTAATGAATTAATACATACGACATATAATATATATTTAGAATTTTTATGTAGCAGGGGCAGGGTATTTCGCGCGGGGGGGGGACCTCCCCTCATCCACCGTCTCCATGATCGTAGAGAAAGTTTTTTCTATTTTTATTCTCGTTGGGGGCAAAATCATTCCCATCCCCACAGCCTTTGGGACTGCTTCCGGGGGGCGGCTGAATTGTTATCTCCAAGAGACAAAAGTGAATACTTAAGACTAGAAGGCAGGACTACTAAAAAAGAATGCTTTTAGAATATTTTTCTATTTGTGGGATTGGTGTGCACTTGTGCATCATAAATTATATTTCTTCTATGTACATCAAATTGCTTTATAATATAGTATTTGATATATATATATATATCGAGAGAGAGAGAGAGAGAGAGAGATATAGAGAGAGAGAGAGAGAGAGTTAACTATACTATTAACGTATGATCGCCTTCATACTCATAAGTTGTTTTCGATGATAGAACTTTCGAATTGACGATCCATCTTAAACATAATTTAGAACATTTGAAGTATCTAGAAACCGAATTTTGTGATTTTTCAAATTTATAATAAAGTCCATCAAGTGGGTACAAAATGAACGGTCAAAATCAAACAATCTCTTAGAAATAGAGTATTGATTTCTTTAATTCAAGATTAGAGTTATTGATCTTGATCTAGATAGTGAATAGAATTTTCTATCAAAAATTCAACCAATTCCAACTTGTTAGAAATTCGCCACTTACACCGATACCAGATTTGCTCGATATCTGTTTGTTATAACAAAAGCGGAAAAGATCTAGTTCATGGGGGGTGAAAATACCAAAAGAGAATTGAGAGAAAGATAAGAAAAATAAAGCATACAAATATTTACGTAGTTCGGTCATTGGCCTACATCCATGAGCAAAGATACAGTGGAGATCTTCATTATAATTAAAGTGGTATACAAAATATACCTCTCTCACAAAATCCTAATTCCAAAAAATACACCTATACTCCCTCTCATCTGCCGCACCAAATTAATGGAATACATGATATATTTATAATAGTGACTAAATCCTAGTACAATTAGGAATACAAATCCACTAAGACTAGGAATAATCTCAATAAGATTAGGCATATTCTAAACATAATGGGATAATCAAAACAGAGTAGGATTAGAAAACCTTATTGTTTTGAAATTTGAGACATCTAACACAATTCTTCTACACTGTTAAACTAGAAAACAAACCATACTGACCACTAAAAATTATCAATTTTGAGACCTTTTGATCGTTTATAGTATATGATGTCAAAAATTATCAAACTTCGTTTCTAGAATATTTAAAAGCTCTAGATCATGGTTAATGATATGGATCGTCGATTCGGAAGCTCTATCATAAAAAACGACTTATGAGTATGAAGGCCTCTGTACTCATAAGAATATAGTAGCCCTATATATATATAGGCTAGTATGCCATGATATACACTATTGAAACTATTTAGAAACCAAATTTCATAAGTTTTTAACTTTATTTGCCTAGTGAACGAATAGACTCAAAATGATCAGCTGAAAATAAAAATATTATAGAAAACAATGGTAGAAGACTTAAATTTCAAATAGGAAATATCTTCCTTTTGATGGTAAAAATAATTTTTTATTAAAATTTCACCTAATTTGGATTGTTCTAACCGTTGAACTTACAAACTTGCCACATGGCCTTTAAAATAGCTATTTTTGAGACCTTTTGATTACTTGGCAAATGATACTGAAAAATTGTGAAATTTGGTTTCTAAATAGTTCCAATAGTATAGATCATGTCTAATGGAACTGATTATTGAATTGGATGTCCCATCATCGAAAATAACTTGAAAGCATAGAGACCTCCGTGCTTTCCAAAGCACACAAGCCGTTCTCTTCTCTCTCTATATATAATATATATTTTTATATTTTGATAAATAGTATCATCTTTTCTATATTTGAAATCTTTATGTATTAAACTTTATTTGTAATCACTTCTAGTGAAACATCTTTTACTCAAGCCTAACAAAAACATCACGAGTCAAACAACATTTACCAATTATGATATTGTTATTGAATAAAATTTCGGTTTCGCCCCTCCGTTCATGAAAATCCTTGTTCCACCCTGACTGCAGGAGAAGCGGAAGCTTCAAGTTGGAGCTTATGTATTCGGGGTTCAAATGCTAATCTCAGCTTCCAGCCAGAGCCAAAGCTTGCCATATGCCTAGCTGCTATTTTTCCGAGTAGAGAAGTTATTGTGAAAGCTAGGCCATGCAGGCGCATAGGCCTACCTGGGGATTGAGTTGCTCAAATACATCAGTTTCGATGTTTTAGAGCGCCCCCCCAAAAAAAAAAAAACTGAAAGCGCTTTCAAGCTTCTCTCTGCCGATGCTATGAAATGGTGGTGGGAACCATGAATGGAGAAGCATTTGGCAACACAATCCCAAACTAGGCTTTATCTTTGCTTTCTTTTTCATACCATTTCTTCCGGTTGTATTTCTTTCTGCAGCATGTTTTATTTTTTATGATATCAAAGGGTCGTCTTTCACATTGATGCATCTTTCAAGACATTAATTTAATTCAACAGGGTTTAGGGGCTGTTGTAGGAGCCTTGTCACGCAACCTTGCAGATCTCCAAGAGCGTCAAGGAAGCTACTTATCCATTTATGATCAACCATCTGCTACACCCAAGGTCTCACATTTCATGTTTGTTATTTTCCCTCTCCATTACTCGGAATTTTTTTATCAGGGTAAAACTATCAGTAAACATACTCATTTTCACCATTGCAGGACTCTATTATTGATGTAATAAATGCATCAGTAGATAAGCTAACACGGTCAACAAACTTTCTTCAATTTTTGGGACAACATGCCCTTATTACCGACGAAGAGGTTCCAAGTGCAGATGAAGAACAAATAGAGGAGCAGAGATACAGTTTTATTTCTCTTCTCTTAAATTTGGTGAACACATTCCTTTATATGGTCAACACATACATCATCGTTCCAACTGCTGATGACTACTCAGTGAGTCTTGGGGCTCCTGCCACAGTTTGCGGTGTGATTATTGGGTCAATGGCTGTTGCACAAATTTTCTCTTCAGTTTACTTTAGTGCATGGTCAAATAAGTCATACTTCAGACCACTTGTCTTTAGCAGTATAGTGCTTTTCTTGGGGAACGTTTTATATGCGTTGGCTTATGATATGAACTCCATAGTGATTCTCCTTTTTGGCCGTATACTATGTGGGTAAGTAATAATGGCATCTCTCTTATGTAGTACTTTGTTTTTTTTTTTGATATATGTACTTTGAAACTTTGTAAGGTTATGAATAGGCAAACTTTTGACAAGTCATAAGCTCAGATACCAGATAGGGCAGCAATGTTAGAGGTTGCATCTTAAAAGTCTTCTTATTTTCACTCATATAGAGACGCTGGCAAGATTAAATCACTGAAGAACTAGCTCCTAGAAGAGAATTTGTAGGCCTATTAAGAGGAATTGGAAGTTTTCAAGGTCAATACTGAGTATTGACTTTGTTTTCTTTTTGCGAATAGAAAATCTCAAGTCTATGGAAAGCTGTAAGTTTCCGCCATTCAGAAGCTTTCATTAGTTTATAGGTTGATTGGTGGACTATAATTCAAGTAGTTGATCCATTCCGGCTGTAGTTTTTATTATCAATCGGTTCTATTAGTGTATGCAACATGAAGTAAAAAAAAAATTATAGTTGAACCATCTTTCTCATTCTCTGCTCCCTGCCGCTCTCTACTAACCCCTTTGTCCATAATTTGTGCTAGGTGCATGTTCATCTCCTTG
This sequence comes from Aechmea fasciata, assembly GCA_025177825.1. Lineage (NCBI taxonomy): Eukaryota > Viridiplantae > Streptophyta > Magnoliopsida > Poales > Bromeliaceae > Aechmea > Aechmea fasciata. The sequence goes on along the minus strand of CM045940.1, from coordinate 6,784,477 downwards.
TATCTCTACATATCTCTTTTTGTGTTTCATCGTCTTTCTTAATCTTATTCCTTTCCCTTTTTTTTTATTTTTTATTTTAGGCCTTCCAATCAAATTGCATTGTTTGTCTCTTTCAAAAAGTAATCACAAAAGGGCAATAGTTCCATAGTTGCAAGAAAGGACGATACACTTAGCATGTTAGTTTTGATGATTACTTCATAGGTTAGCTGTTGTTACTCATGACAGACATCCTTTAGTTCCCTTGTAGGTCATAACTATTCTGAATAATTTCTCATAAATTTCATAACCTTGCACCTCTCTTTCGTGCCAGTTTGAGATTGAGATTGTTACTCTACTATGACACTATTTAGTTCTACGTTCATAAACTAATGATGTATCTGTATGCAGGATGGGTTCTGCTAGGGCAGTCAACCGTAGATACATCAGCGACTGCGTGCCTTCTAAAATCCGCATGCAGGCTTCTGCAGGGTTTGTTAGTGCAAGTGCACTTGGCATGGCTTGTGGTCCTGCGCTTGCTGGTTTGCTTCAATCTAACTTCAAGCTGTATGCTTTTACTTTCAATGAGGACACTTTACCTGGTTGGGTGATGGCATTTGCTTGGCTTGCATACTTAATTTGGTTGTGGATTTCATTCAAAGAGCCGCTACGAGATGCGAAGTGAACATTCCAGAGGGTTCTGTCTCTGGCTCTAGCTCTGGTATGTTAGAATTTGCCCAACCATCCTCTTAAATACTGTGCAATAATGATTGCAATGTTATGTACTGTCCAATCAACTTGGATGTCATGAATGTCCTTTAATGGTCTGATGTCTGGGAAGCAAACAGCTATCCGAATTTTGTTTTGTATCACTTGTATGACTTATAATGCATCATTATTGCATAGTAAATTAATGTATGACTTATAAAGCTAGGAAGCCTTTTGGTGGTGATATCTTAACCAAAGATTGAAGTGCCGTGGCATGGGGTCGTGCCGGAAACTTGCCGGCACTGTACGGCACGGTGCGTGCCGGGCAATGCTGATGAGTGCCGGTCACAAAAAATTTGTGTGCCAACATGTAATGGCATGAAATATTTATTTTCTTTAGCAACAAAATATGCCATTTATTTATTATGTATTTTTATCAAATCTTTTGTATTTTATTGAGAAAATTACTTACTAATTTCAAGAATAGAGGGTTTTGAGTTGTGCCATCGGCATGAGGCTCTATCGTGTCGATATCTTGCTGGCACGATACAGCACGGTGGATATGGCCCGTGTCGATGGGCACTTTAATTCTTGATCTTAACCTCATAAGGTGTAATTATTTATTTGTATGGCTGCTGAGTAAATTGGTCCATAAAACTTTTTAAAAGCAACTCTTGAACAGTTCTAAGAACAGCAATAAAGAGCCTCCTTTTTTTTGCCCCAATTCTGATCGTAATTTGCAATGTCATAGGCCTTTACTCATCTCTCCATCATTTCCTGAACGGCACCATAAGCAATCATAACATGGTTAAAGTCAACCTAAAGCAAAGGTTTATGCTAGAACTTGCGTAAAGAGCCGAAAAGTAACAAATCAAAAGTATACTATACTGTAAAGCGAACCTATAATTTCATATATTGCTATGCCCTTTACTTTTGATTGGTTTTGTTCCCCTTTTCCTTATTAATTACTTGACACTTATGAGAAACATTGTTTCTCTAGAAGGTTTATAAATCAACTTTAATTTTTTTGAATCAACAGCATAACTGAATCATAATACTCATTTCTAGGCAAAGAAAAGTCCTGCTTGATTAATCCAAGTCGTCTAGTACCCTTCACAAGAGTTGGAAAGCTATTGATAGTCTAGTGCTTTGTTATTAGAAAATTGTGGGTCCAACTCACAAGAAGTCAATATTTTGAAGACTATCCATGCAGATTTTCCTTGTTTCAATCTTAAGAACCCAATTCAAAATCAGCCACTATTTTCAATTTACAAACTTTTGGAGCAAGACTAAGTAGACTGAAAAAAAGAAATGATTGAAAGAAAGTCAAGTGGCAAATAAGTTCCATATTGCTGATTCATTAGTTCAATGCATGCCCTTTCTGTTTGTGTTTGATGATTTGCAATATATCTTTAGGACACTCCAAATTTATGGCACAGCCATAAATTACGGAGTCAAGTTTGTTTTTTCGTCAATTGGCATTGTTGATCTTTTCATATCATGTCGTGCTTCATAAATTCTTTTGAGGTGAAGAAAAAGTTAGTGACTTTCAGCATTTATTTCTAACACCTTAACAAAGTGGTGTGTTTTGTGTTAGCAGGACATGTTGTAACTGATGAACTAGAAAATGGACTTGCACAACCTTTGCTCTTAAGTTCTGAAGACAAACAAAATGAAGATGATGACCATGATATTGATGAAAGTGAAGAAGCCTCAGAAGATTCTCGGAAACCTGCAACTTCACTTAGATCAGCCTACAGATTGCTTACACCATCAGTAAAGGTTTGGAATGTTACTTTAAGTATTTCTCAAATCCATTGTCCTTTTTTTGTTTTTGACTGACTTATTTACGTATTAAGATTATTAATTACTGTTGCTACTCCATGGGCATAAAGTCTAACATTCAAAATTGATATTTTATATCAACACGTATGTTAGTGTAGTACTTTTCTTTCTTTCTTTCTTCCTTTCTTTCTTTTTCACAGTTCAATAACTTATCTAACAATATATGTTGTTGTTCTTAAATAATGCATGGTTTCTTGAAATTATGTCTTTACCTTCTATGTAGTCTTCATATACCCTCATTTTCTCGATTTACTAAATTTGTGTACTTTCTTATAAATGTTCTAGTAAATCTTGCAACTTCAATTACCCTATATCTTTGGTTATACTATCTGTGGACTTGAAGGTTTCGAATGTTATCTAAGGTTCATTGGATCAATTGCACATATTGCAATTGTCCGACCAACTCATTGTAATCCTATGGTACTATTCCATAGGCAAACATACAAAGCAAGATTTTAAGTGCGGCCATCGCCCGTGCTAGGCGGCACGTCCCATGCCCCCCAGGAGGGGACACGGTAAAGGGGGGGGTCTCGGGCCACCCCCCGCGCCGCCCCCCCCCCCCCCTCGCCAAGTCTCGTGGCACACATTTGCGTGCCGCGTCATGTACTTGCGTGCCGCGCCTTCTTTTATTTTTTGGCTTTTTTTTGGTTTTTTCTTCTTTTTTTTTCTCTGGGATACAACCCCCTCCCCCCGGCCACCTATATTGCCTTTTCTTTTTTCTTTCACTTTTCTCTTACTTTTTGACATTGTGTTGTCTTTTTGTCAATTTTTTTTTGCTTTTTGGCTGATGCCTTTTTTTATTTTGCCTTTTGACATTTTGGCTTTTTCTTTTTTTTATTGTTAAATTAAAAATTTATAATTTAACTTTTTATTTACCAATATAGAAGCAAATTTTTAATTGACATATCCTATCCATACCGTGGGCGAAGCCCTACGGGTCGGGCCTATCGGCTCGAGCCCTCCGCTTCCACCACAGACATCTATTTTTTCTTCGCAAATTATTTTATCAAAATTTGTCACACCGCGAAGCTTTCGGTGAATCAGGGGAACAAAAATAAATTTTGATCAGATATTTTTTAAAAGAATAAAAAAGAAAAAAAATAGATGTAATTGTGGTCCTATTCGGTTTTTCTAGTCATTATATACTTCCTAATCGAATCAATATATAGATCTTGAAAAGTTTTTAGAAAAAATGAAATTTTCTATCATTTTATCGTTATAATTTTTTTAATTATAAAGAAAATAAAAACAAGAATTTTCAAATGTTATAGCAGGTATAGTTGTACTTTTCAAATAAAAACAAAAAACTAAAAACAAAAGAATTTTAATTTTTATTCTACATCGGGTATAGTTGTACTTTATATACAAAATGCTTACATGTATGTTAATTGATGAGTATAGTAAGCTATACAAGCAAATATATTCATAATTATTTGCCTAAATCTTTCAAAATTGCATTATAAGAGCTTATTGGAACAAAAAACTTAAATAAGTCCTTACCAAAGCGTGCCAATAGGAGGTCTTGCCGTAGGAGGTCATGCGTATCCATCGGCACGAACGCGTATTACGTGTTGGCACGGAAGAGGTATCCGAGCCGTAACATGCCAGGGAAAGAGTGGCATGCCCCTGTGCCACAACACTTTAAACCTTGATACAAAGTCGTACAGTACTCACAGAGCTCGTATATCAAGATTGTTATGTAACTACTATTCTTAATCAACACTTTTATAGCGACTACTTACATAGAGAAAATACCATTCATAGTAGTGCTAGCTCTCTTTGAAGCTTTATGTTTGCAGCTCACTTTAATCTTAAAAATTTTCGGCAGATTTTGAATTGAATTTCTTTTTTCAGTAGAATTTTGAATTGAATTTCAACTTCCAAAATCTTGTTGCCAATCCATGATTAGTGATAGAGATAGTATAAAGATGGACTTCTGATCAAGGATTTAAGTGCCGTGGCATGGGGTCGTGCCGAAAACTTGCCGACACGGTACGACATAGTGCGTGCCGAACCGTGAAGATGCATGCTAGTCAAAAAAATTCTTGTATGCCAACACATAATAGCATGAAATATTTATTTTCTTTAGCAACAAAATATTCTAACTATTTATTATTTCTTTTTATCACATCTTTTGAACTTTATTGAGGAAATTACTTACTAATTTAAAGAATAGAGGGTTTTGATCTGTGCCATCGGCACGAAGTGCATCGTGTTGGTATCTTGTTGGCACGGTATGGTACGGTGGATACGGCCCGTGCTAACAGGCACTTAAAACCTTGCTTCTGATGTTGTAGTGAAGTATGGTGGTTTGAATTAAATCTACTTAACATTATTGGCCGTGCCGACGTCGCAAAGGTTCTAGAGATCAAGGAGATGACTGCACATTAATGTGTTATGACCCGGATTCGATCGGGGTGAGCTTGGGAAGAGGAGGAGATGTAGAGAGACAGAGCTGAAGAAGAAGAATAGAGAAAGAGATAAGAGAGATCGAGAAAGAGGAGAGTGGAGAAGAAATAAGGGTTTGGAGAGGTTAGAGACAGGTTGAGGGAGATGAGAACATGAGACTAAGAGAGGGAGAGAGAGAGATGGAAGATACTAATTCATTTCATTCATAAGCATCCCCTGTTTACATTATACTTCGTATTTATACTACTTAGTAATTTGGACTAAAATGAAAAGCATCTAGTCTATGAGGGCTAAACAACAAGGCTGATGAATTGAGGCATGGGCTGCCATTCAATGGCATGATGGGCCTCGTATGGGCTTCGCCGATCCAGATCGCCGCTAACGGATCGGGTAGTGGACCTCGGGTCGCCCTCTGTCCGCTCCGCCATCTGTGGTAACGGGCTCGCCTTTTTGCGCCCGCTCCGCAGATTCGATCATCCGACCCGACCCTTCTCAACCTACTGCCCCCATTTATTCTTCTCTTACTAAAGCAAAGTTAACATTTTTACTACTTCTAGCTTCTTCTGCTAGCTACTACTCTACTCTTTATTCCAGGTTGTTACAATCCCTTCCCCTTAAAATCATCCTTGTCCTCAAGGATGGATCCTGCTGACTGGTTTGGGGGCTCCCATTTGCTTCCCTCACGGCACATTCTTCTTCTTCAAAATTGCTTCTTTTAAGCCATTTTTGAACCTCTGTTCTGTTTTCTTGCACCACCTTGTACCTTTTTGAGGTGTTTCCAATTCGTGTCCACACTTGCCTATCAATTCTGGTTGGCAGCATGGGCGGTGGCTCTTGCTGTGGCAGGGACTCACCCTGGGAACCGTCAGGTAGTCACAACCTTGTAAAATCCTTTCTTCTGTTGAGATGTGGAATCGGTTGTAGGACCACAATCCTTCAAGCTTCAGCTTCGTGTAGCATTGTTTGGGCTTATTTTCCTCCTTGGCTCTTAAGCAAACTTCACAATAGTCCACTAACTGATGCATATCTCTTACTATTCCTGACCATCGAGTGAGTTGTTCAATTCCCTTATCAACTTGCCACGCCCTGAAAGTATGAAATTCAGTTAACAGGTGGTCTTCTTCACTTCGATTTTGCACAGCTTGCATCCATTTGCATATAATCATGGTAAGCGCTTTGCATTCCCCTTTTATGTGCAAGGTAACACCCACATTTCTATTAGATTCTTGTAACTTGTCTTGTTCATAGGCCAGAAATCGCGAGCACAGGTGAGGCATCCAAAGCACAGCCCCTAGCTTCTTGTACTCACTCACATATCCCCACACATGGCAAGCCTCTGCCATACAAGGAGTTGGAATCAGCATTTGAACCCTTAAGCCCCGTGACCTCTCTTGCTGCCTTAGCATTGTTGCAGTTTCCACCTCTTTGAGATTACTGAATTGGTGTAGCTCAAAGTATTTCTCATAACTCCTAACCCAATTTCGATAGCCATGTCCACTGAACATAAGAAATTCCATCTTTGGGGACGACTTGACATGGAATTGGTTGTTCACCTTCAACAGGATTGCAACAATTTCATTCTCCTGAACGGACTCTTTAATTTCTATTGGTGGATTTTGTATGCAAGCATGTGTCTTCTCCATTGTTGCTCCAAATCCAATCATATAGGGCTGAACTGCTACTCTTTGTGCTCTATGCTTGATTACCCTTGGCAGCTCATTTGTGATGTTAGCCAGGTGAGAAGCTCCTTCAATACTATGAACTGTTACATTGTTAGGTCCTGGATCAAAAGGCACTTGCCCATTTTCCTGCACCTCATCAATTCCCCATGCTGCATCTGAACTTTTGAGCCTCAAATTCCTGGAATCAGCAAGGAATTTGTGACCTTGTTCCTTCCTCACAAACTGCGAGCAAGAATTTTTGTTTCGCACCTTGTGACCATGGTTTAGTGTCACAGTCAAGGGTGCAACAGTAGTAGACTCCTTGATACTTACAGCCCCATATACATTCCCTTCTTCTATTTGTTGTAGCTCACTTTCTTCTTCTTTTGCTGTGGTAAAATGGACATCTGGGGCATTGTGGGCAGGCCTAGGTCGAGGTGGTTGTGCTGTGAGCAACTGCAGCAGTTCTTCTGGCTTGCTAGCACTGTCCCTCAACTTCACTTTATACATCCTGTTGTATAATTTCATCTTTAGATCTTCATAATGGCTTTGCTCCATTTTTCTCACCTCGGCTTTAGAGATGATTTCAGAATCAGTTAGTGAGCTATCTCCTCCTTCTGCCGACATATGCATGATGAGAGGAATGAGATAAAAGTGCAAGGCACTGTAGAAGCATTAGGGTTATGCTGCCAGGTACCTTGCAAGCCACTAATCTTCTCGGCCAACTCTCCAACCTGTCGGTTATAGCCCAATGTGTGCTGCTCTAGCCTTTCTCCAATCCTTTTATTACAGCCAGGGGTAAGTTGCTGTAATTTTGTTCCATGAGCCATTGTTTTCCTTGAAGTGTTTTACTGTGGTATTTGAAGTGATTTTCCAATGGATTTCTTCTACTAGCTACAGTAAATTGTTGAGGTGTCTATGATGCTATTTGAGGTCTGATGACTATTCCAATCAATGGAATAGTAACCAGTTATCCACACCCTCAATACAATTTTATTTGTAGCAAATTAACCCAATGTAGCTCATTGCTGGAATTAAAATGGGTGAGCAAACTTGATTACCTGAGGCTCGTAAGGTGTTCGATTAATTGCTCAACTGTTCAACCCTCTTGATTTGCTTCAATCAATTTTGGATCATTGCTCGTAACTTGTTTGTTGAATTGCCCTGTTGTTCTTCCACTTGTTAGCTTTAGATTTACCTTGTTTCCTTCTTACTCCTTGGCACACTATTGCTTGCTTGGTGTTCGATGAAATTCCAGCAGCTTGTTGTAGTCGATTCCTTGCTTCTGCGAGATCCGCCCACGGTTGTAGCCACTGTGGGCTGTCAGGATAGGGATCCAGCAGCTCTGGGAGTCAGTTACCTCAAACCAGGCTGTGGCTCTAGTGTTGAAGTGACACTAACAATGGTATCCTTTGTCGAGTCTCAACCTTGGTTGATTCTCGCTCGGATACTTCGTTGCGATGCCGATTCAACAATCCGAAGGATCGGAAGCGACATGCAGCTACCCTTTCCCAATCCCTGAGATCTAGCCGCTCTGATACCAATTTGTTATGACCCGGATTCGATCGGGGTGAGCTTGGGAAGAGGAGGAGATGTAGAGAGACAGAGCTGAAGAAGAAGAACAGAGAAAGAGATAAGAGAGATCGAGAAAGAGGAGAGTGGAGAAGAAATAAGGGTTTGGAGAGGTTAGAGACAGGTTGAGGGAGATGAGAACATGAGACTAAGAGAGGGAGAGACAGAGAGATGGAAGATACTAATTCATTTCATTCATAAGCATCCCCTGTTTACATTATACTTCGTATTTATACTACTTAGTAATTTGGACTAAAATGAAAAGCATCTAGTCTATGAGGGCTAAACAACAAGGCTGATGAATTGAGGCATGGGCTGCCATTCAATGGCATGATGGGCCTCGTATGGGCTTCGCCGATCCAGATCGCCGCTAACGGATCGGGTAGTGGACCTCGGGTCGCCCTCTGTCCGCTCCGCCATCTGTGGTAACGGGCTCGCCTTTTTGCGCCCGCTCCGCAGATTCGATCATCCGACCCGACCCTTCTCAACCTACTGCCACCATTTATTCTTCTCTTACTAAAGCAAAGTTAACATTTTTACTACTTCTAGCTTCTTCCGCTAGCTACTACTCTACTCCTTTATTCCAGGTTGTTACATAATGGTTTATAAATGGATGCTCACTTACAAGTCACAATCCTAGTAATTATTTTCTATTTGCTTTGTGTGTATGACTCATGATATGATACCAAGTACTACTTTTGATACTGACCAAGTTCTGATGATAGAATGCTGAGAATGGAAAATATAACAAATTTTTTCTCAAAAAAAGAGAAGAAAATATAACAAATCACTTATGGTCATTTTCAGAGAACAATACAGGCACAATCAATGGTACATTAAATGAACAATTTTTATGAAGGATGTTGCTAGAAGTTAATTAAAGAAGTTAAGATTCTCTTGGAAGGCTGGGAAAGGAATTTCTGATACCGTTTTTCTAAAAAGAGATTCATGTTGCAGTGCTGGTAAAAGTTAAGAAATTGTCTCCCTGTGGTGATTGCTGGTCTAATTTAAGTCAATAGGAGAACCATCATTTCTTAGCCCTCAATTTATTTATCGAATGTGATTTTAGTGAGATATAGCTGCAAATATGAGGTGCTAATAAAAGCATTGAGAATGAAACTATGAATCTGTTTGTTTCTCTCTAGAACAAAACTAGGAATCTCTTGTCCATCCTGCAAATAGTTTATTTAACGAAAAACTTCAAAGAAAAACCCTGTGGTTTCGCATTTTTTCACTTTAGTACCCTGTGGTTCAAAATGTATCAATTTAGTGCCCTGTGGTTTCATTTTTCTCTTTTTATTGTCAATTTCACTATTTTTTTTTCTTAAATCAATGACAAAATTAAAATTAAAGGGTACTAAAGTGAATATTCAATAAACCTAGGTGGATATCTGAAGTTTTTTGTATATAATTTAACAAAATATTAACGAAAAAGCTGCTGAAAAGATAAAAATGAAACCACAGGGTACCAAATTGATACACTTTAAACCACAGGGTACTAAAGTGAGAAAGTACGAAACCACAGGGGGGATTTTTGAAGTTTTCCCTTTATTTAAGGTGGTTTTGGTGATATATATCAACAAATATGGCAAGCTAATAAGAAACTTTGAGCTACAATCAATGAACTATCTAGCTGAACTCTAGATTGGGCGGCAAGCAAAGGTGCATTTTCAGTCATGGGAAAGATTAGAGAGATGCTGTGAGTAAATGAGGACTTGATTGAGGCAGAGCATTAGTGAATCACTTGACTAAAATAATATATACCGTCACTGTTAGAGCTCTGACTTTTGGTTCCAATCTATAGGGTTACATAGATCAGGAGCAAGGTTTAAACTTTCGGTTGAAACCGATCCACTACAGTTTAAGGAGATAGGGTTTGGTATGTCCTGCTTCAAAATATGCCCGTTTGGGTTTTTATATTAAATTAGTTTATTCATGGCCAAAACTAGAATATAATAATTAAAAGCTGGGGTGAGAACCTTTATGAGACTAAAATTCATCAAGAAATATACACTAATGTGTGAGAACTTTGGCCTTAAGCAATTATTTAACTAGATATCAAAAAGAAAACTAGGAATAAAGGGAAGGGTTATATATTCCACCATTTTCCACACTGCTGACAAGCTCGTTGATGCCCAGCATTTTGTATGAGTTAATTATCCAGTGGTGTTGCATCTAGTGGATTATGCCTGATCTCAAGCATGCGTGCATATGTTTATTACATTTTTCTGTCAACTAGATCATTTTTCCGTAGACTTGATTTTGTTGATAAATAACCACCCCCATCATGCATACTAAGTCAAACTATCTGCACACACCTGTGGGAAGTAGGAGAAAAGCTTACTAATAAAATAGACTGCTTGGTAAACAAGAATGAAAGACTGGGGCCCGTGCTTGAATATGGTTTGTTTCTTTTGAAGGATGCATGGATGCTTGTAACTTGCTTAATTGAGCAACTAGAATAACTTCATATTACTTTGGTACCATCCTCATGTATACTAAAAAGGAATCATGATTGTCTTCTTTCTATTTAATAGATATAATTCTATCTGTCGGTGAAAATCAGATCCTTTTTCCAGTATATTCTTAACGGTAACAAGCAGAATTCAGCAACTTTCTGGCTTTCAATATTTCCTCTAATCTACCTTTATTCTTTCTGTTTTCATTTTGTTAGGTCCAATTATTGATATACTTCATGCTTAAATATGCAATGGAGATTTTACTTTCTGAATCAAGTGTCATCACCGGTCATTACTTCCGTTGGACTACAAGCTCAGTGGCAATATTTCTAGCAGTCCTTGGGTTAACAGTTCTTCCTGTTAATGCTGTTGTTGGGACCTATATAAGCAACATGTTTGAAGATAGGTAGGGTACACTGATGTTTTTCTTCACTGATGCTATTATTGATTATATCTTATGATTTATCATGCCACAATAGTCTTATTCATGCCACAAAATGGATTGTGTGATAGGTTACTTTCTAAATGTTTTCCCTTTTTGCAATTGGATCTCTTTTGCATTACTACTTTACCATTTGAAGATTCATTGCCAAACTAATTACTCTTATGGAAGAAGAAATTAGATGTATAATGCTTATGTTTCTCACTGAGTGGATCCAAATTAAGAATCTGTTTGGCGTCAATTTTTCTCTCAGTTACGTTACTGCTGAACCCCAATTTAGAGTCTGTTTGACATCTACTATTTAGTCAGTCATAGTACTGAACTAGAAAACTTGCATTATGTTCTACATATATATAGGAATTGTATGGTGATATGAACACTATGATGTACGTTAAGATGTTAATAGAGATTGTTTGGATGAACCCTATGGTAACTCTGAAAATATTTATAGCTTATGAATTTATTTGCTTCAGAATGAGTGATGCTAAGTTTACTTATTGTCAAATAATCAAGGAACCAGTACACACGTAATCTTTTTTTTTTCATTCGTTAGAATTTATGGAAACATTAAATTATTAACAATGGACAGTCTGCCAAAAATATATCTGGCAAAAAATAACATGCGTTTTTTATTTATTATTGGACTACTACTAGTTTAGTGTTTACCTAGCTGCACTGGTAATCACTACTGTAGTTTCATTACACCCTCAACGAAAACTTTTGGTATTTCATTTGAGCCATAATAGTGATGGATAGAAATTTTTGAACCTTTCTTTTTCTCAATAGTATGATCAGATATATGATATCTGACGTCAAGCCTCAATTCACAATTAATCTGCATTTCCACTTAATTAATATTGGATGTTAGTATACTAAACTTCCATAGTTATCTTATCACTGTTTTGATAGAATTGATATAATCAGGGAATACGTATATTTGGAGATGAATACATATATTTGGAGATGCTAACATTAAAACTGATATAATTTTCATGTTGGAGAAATTTTATGGCTGCTGATGAATTCTTAATAGAATACAATGACATCTAATTATACTGTTGTTCCGTTGGAACTTCACAATTCGGAAGTTGCTAATTACATATATAGGAACAATCATCTCTCTTCTAAGAAGACAAATAAATAACCATACTGGAAAATGTAGCTAATTTTCTAAAGCATCCCAAAGCACCATATCTCACCGAAGTTTTCTTCGACAGCTATAATCCCTCTTGGATTTGCTTACTAGCATGTTTGAATAGACTTTTATAGCACTCGTAAAGCTATCTATTTACGATTTACTTTCAGTGGTCTTATGCAAATTTACAATGAAATTACTATTTTCTCATCGAAGCTTTGCCCACAGGTTAGTTATGTATGACTGCTTTTTTTCTAACTTTGGTCATCTAGAATATTCCTGCTCCCTTTTCCCCTTTTTCATTCATTTACTTCATACAATTTCAAAAACAACTCGTGTTTGTACATGTCATATATTTTGATTTGATATTGATTATCAATAATTAAAGTCTAGAGTATTCACAATATCTATTGAGTGTAGTTTTTACTTATTTTTAATACTTTATTATTTATGTTTTGCAGGCAAATCTTGCTAGCATCAGAGATTATGGTTCTTGTAGGCATTATCTTCAGCTTCCATGTCACAAGTTCGTATACAATTCCACAATATGTGACATCAGCACTCATCACATTTGTATCAGCTGAAGTTCTAGAAGGTAATATATGAATGATTTACTTGACTGTAATATTATTTGCTGGATTGAGTTTCTCTATTTCTCTTCTTGTCACGCCCTGGAGCCGCCAATTTGGTCGGTTCGGGCACGCGACACGCCGGACGGACAGCACCTCCCCTGTCCGCCCAAGGCTCTAGCCAATATGTACAATCAAGAATTTCAATACAAATCGAAAACAATTGTACAAGACTTGTACGAAGGCAAGCAACACCAAAAGTAGTAAAAGTTCTAACTATACTAAACATACAACCATGACATCATATTTGATTAACTTTAAACCAAATACACGTAACCCATTACATACATTCTTTCCCATGTCTTTTACATCACAATTTCTTTTACTCCAAAATAGAATTACATCTCTTTTTATATTTCTACTTCAACATACAAAAGTTGAATATACAAAACATAGGGCATGCCTATGACTCCGAGGCCGCTAACTATGGCGTTATTGTCATGCCCCGGGGTCGGCAGGACCTTCCCCAAAGCGTGCCCAGACCCGCCATATGTCAACACATACAAGGCGTCTAACTAAGAACAGCGGAATTTAAAACAATATAAGGCTACAACTATGAATATCAGAGCCACAACTAAACAAGAACCAAACCACAAGTAAAAGAAAGTAAAGCGTCTAAATCACTAACAAAGAAATAGAGAGTAGTACACAGTTAACATCATAACCTCTCAACTACACAAAAGTGGTGGTCTCTATACAAGGTAAAAACACTCCTTCTCTCCAAAATAAAATAAGAGAAAAAGGAAACCACCTATCCAAAACCCTCTCACAAGCCGCTATCCCGAGGCAACTCCTTTGCCGCGGTCCCGAGCCTCCCCGATGCGTAGAAAGGCACCGAAACGAGTCGAGAAACCGTGAGAACTATAAACATATAGTTCCCGGTGGGCAATTCGACCCGCACAAAATTGCTCCACTAGGCCCAAAAGAGAGTAATACAAGTACTGAAATAAATAACTGTAAATAAAGCATAACTGAACAGCTGAATAATTAATCCAAGGTAATTATATTACATGCTTTAATCTATCCGTTAGCCAACTCTAAACAAGTATATCCAACCAAGTTCCCAAGTATACCATAATAGAAATGATGACCTATCAAGTATACTATGTCCAATACTATGTCACAACATATATATCCAACTACTAATCTAAGTTAAGTAGTGATTATCCTTTAAAATAGAATGACGATGTTCAATCTCAATTTGGGATCTACACAAGTGTAGTCCCGCTTGCGCCCCCTGAGTGTCGTGGTAGCCCCAACATCCCCGTAGGAATGAGTCTAACCAATTCGGCCCCATAGGTTTCTCAATACCGCACGTGCGAATACATCGCAAAGGCTAACTCCGGAGTCTTAGGCTTGTGAGAGCGACCCTCACAAGCATGTGCGAAGAGCACAAATGGCAACAAGCAAGTCCAAGTCCCAAGTCCCACACATGGCAAATATCACTAGCAACCCCAAGGTCTAGTACAACAAGTTCTCGTGACACTAGAATTTCTATGTCAAGTTCATTCACGAGCCTAATGCCGCTTGATGACATTAGCTCACTATTCTACACTTTTGATGCCAAGCCAATGCCGCTTAATGACAAGGGCTTTTCTCCTATGTCATGTATAGTTCTATGTTCTCAAACACATGTCAAAGTCCTCTTAAACACATAGTTTCAAGTTTCCAAATAGAATGCTCCAAGGCTTCAGCTCTCACATGCATTCGTCTCTACTATATAGAGTAAAATTGCATTACACATAACATATGTATCTTAAGCATTCTAAAATTCACAAATAAATCAAATAGCATGAAAATGTACTAATTCCCATTTAACCATAAGCAAATAAGCACCAATGAGAATTTCTCATTGTGCTAGGTGAGGCCAAACCCACCGTCGCTCCAAGCGTCGATCTGAACCGCTAACGAAGCTTCGATTCCTACTCCTAGTACCCTACAAAGGAGATCCTAGGAGTTACAACCTCAAGAGATAAGTCTTGAGTTCAAACTTTAAGCTTCAATGTAGAGAGTAAGGAGAAATTCACCTTAGAGTAAAAATCCTTCTCCAATCCTCAAATGGAGGTGAGATCTCTTCCAAGGCAATCTAAACAAAGGTTCTAAACCAATTAATTGGACTCTAAAAGCCCTAGGTTGCAAATCCCCAAAATAAACCCTAATCTACTAAATCTAGGGTTTCAACAAGTAGAAAGCTTCAAAATCCCAAACTAGAGGAAATAGAGGTGATGCCTACCTTTAAGGAGCTCCAAATCAAAGTCCACAATCCTCTAGAAGGTCTTCCTCCAATAGAGCTCCAAGATCAAGCTCCAAGCCTCAACCGAGAAGATGCTAGCACTAGCAAGCAAAGGAGGGAAAAAGAGAGAGTTAATCTCTTTAGAAATCCATCCAAAAACCAAGTAATGGAAGAGAAATGGTTGGAGGGCTCCCCTACCTCTCTCCCTCAGGTCCTCAGCACAAAAAAAGCCCTAGGGGGCGTGGGTGCTACTAATAGAAGCAACAAATTGCTAAAAAGCCCCTGCAGTTTCGGATTTTCGAAAACTGCCAGGCTGTACCGGTACAAGCCAAGTCATGCGGTGCGGACCTGAAACGACCAAACCCGAGGCTCGGGTTTGCGCCTCAGCCGTCCATCGTACGGTCGGATCCACTGTCGGTATAGCAACAAGGCGCTGTGTACGCATCAAACTTTTTCTGTCAACTTGCAAACTCTCCCAGACTAGCGAGAGCAACCTAAAATCCAACTTTTTAGACTTTAGTGCTTGGGATTCGCCCACTAACCTCGGTACACGTGCCATGGGTCGGAACACAGTCAACGACCCTCCAGAAAATATGGAAAAGCTCAGATCTCACATCTAACACTCGAACCTGGCAATTTGCAAAGTCCAGTGCGTCACAGTTATTCCCTTGCCTCAATCCTCCGCCACCCTGCTCGCGCATGGATCTGTAGGGATAGTGGTGTGAGAACTGCAACGAAGTTTCCAGTGAGTTCGGCCGCCGACCGTGCCGATTCCCCCACTAGGTCTATTTTAGGCATATGTAATTCAAGAAAAGATAGATTGCAAACCAACTAATGCAAAACTATTACAATGCCTGCAAAACAGTCTTCAACAGATAGATAGATATTTCATTTACATGATAATTATACATGCATGTTCTTGTTCTCATTCTCTTTGGCCTTTACCCATTCATCCCGGGGTTCAACTAGTTCATCCCAACTCACAATCCACATATCCCGTCTACCGGGGGAGGCACAAGGCACTACCGCCCGAGGGATCTTTGCCGGGCTCTATCTCCCGTGGTGTCTACACTCCAGAGCACACGGCTTGAGGGGGAGCTACCACCCTCAAGCCAGAACCAATGTGTGAGTACGATCCATTCCTCAATTTGAGGATGTTTAGCCAAACCTGTCTCAATCACCATGTCTCAATTCCAATGATAGGTCATTGCCTATTCATGTGTGCCACTAAATCTGAGTCACAATGGCCCGATGTCACAATGGTTAAACTTTGTTTAACTAACCTCATTTCGTTGCCAATCAAGTCACTATAGTCTATGTCGCATTTTTTTTGAGAGGAAGGTAGATAATGTCACATTTGTTTACTATTATTAGTCTTTTCATACATTCACATGCATATAGGGTTTGTCTCATACATTCACATGCATATAGGGTTTGTCTCATTCATTGTTCTCTTGGTTCTTTATTAACTCTCAAGTTCTTTAAGCATCTAAATGCAATTTCAACCAAGTACAAGTATCACACTACCCTACATGCAAGAATGCTTCAAGTACCAACATGCTCAAGTAAAGTGACATAGACATAGAAAGAGATCAAGGGTTTCCGGACAGCACCCCCCACCTTTTAATGATGCTAGGATGCCGCGATCCTGATTTCGTGATTTTCAGACCCCTATGCTTGCTTGCTACGGCAATCTGTTTCAAATTGCTTTTCGTCAATATCTCCGCACCCGCTCGTCGGATCGACGAACCGACCGCGCCAACACATTCGTTAACCTACCAATTAGGGTAAAAAGAGATCAAACCCAAGTTTGAACCTCAAAACTATAAAACCCTAACTTTAGCCCCTCTACAATGTCATCTTCCCCATTTATAGTCTCTAACATGGTACTATGGGGAAAAATCCTCTACTCATCTCCTAGAAGCATACTAGAAGGGAAAATACCAAATCTTAGCTTAAAACCCTAGAACTCACCTTTGGAGCTCAAAGCTTTCCTTGTTCTTTTGCACAATAGCAAGCAACACCTTCTACTTGACCTTCTTCTCCACCTTGACCCTTCCAAAGCTTCCTTGCTCAAGTCCTAGAGAGAGAGAAAGAGAGGTAGAGGAGGTTTTAGAGAGAGAGAGAGAGAAATATTGTGTTTGGTGTTAGGAAAATAAGCCCTAGAATAGCCCTCACACACATATAACCCATCTCCATGCCATTTTGTATCTAAATCCCTCAACTTTGCAATATTTGAAGCAACCCAACCTGGGCAATTTTCGCATGCGGGGACCAATCTCTCCCCGCAGGGACCGGTCCCCGTAGGTAAGTTTTCATGGACTTAGCCAAATTTTCTCATTTTTGGCCAGTTACGCAGGCGGGGACCGGTATCTCCTTCACGGACCGGACCCTCGGAGACCGGTCTTTCCCTCAGGGACCGGTTCCCGTAGGCCTGATTTTAGGGAATTAGCCGATTTTTCAGCTTACCTGGCTGGCTACGCTTACAGGGACCGGTCTCTCCCTTAGGGACCAGTCCCCGAGAGTCCAAAATTTGGGACTTAGCCAGATTTTGCAATTTCACTCTCTCGGGTCCCTTTACACTATATATAGGTTCTAAAACACTTTGAACCCATTGTTACTCGTTCCACTCCGCGTTCGCTCGTTTCGACGGAACTTGGCACGATTTACGGAGAAGTGATATGTTACACTTCTTGTCTACAGAAATCCAATTATTGTATACTTACCACCATTAAATGAGGTAGTCCACATATATATATATATATATATATATATATATATATATATATATAGAGAGAGAGAGAGAGAGAGAGAGAGAGAGAGAGAGAGAGCTAGGTTACTATGCTATTAATAGCACCAAATTATTGGTGCTGCCAAGTTTTCGACCATTGGATTGAGAGATGTGCGGTTAGGATGATGTGGGCCCCCTAGGATTGAGTAAGTGGTTGGTTGAATAGTATGATCTAACGGGTGAAAATGATTAAAGGGCGGATCTAACGGCGAGAAAATTTGATAGCACCGAGTGCTTCGTATGCTATTGATAGCATAGTAGCGGGACTCATATATATATATATATATACTCTACTATGAGTATAAAGCCCTTTGTACTTATAATTTTCGGCCGTTAGGATGAAAAAATGTGCGGTTAGGATGAGAGTGATTACGGTTAAGTTGATAATGGGCCCCACAGGGTTGAGTGGGTGGTTGGTTGAATAATATAATCTAATGGATAAAAATAATTAAATGGTGGATCAAACGGCTAAAAATTTATGAGTATAAGAGCCTCTATACTCATAAAAGTATAGTAGCCGGACTCTCTCTCTCTCTCTATATATATATATAGAATTGAGCTCCTATGCTTTTAAAAGTACCAAGTCATTGGTGCTTGTAAGTTTTTAGCCATTGGATTAATAGATGTGCGGTTAGGATGATGTGGGCCCCCTTGGGTTAAGTGGGTGGTTGGTTGAATAGTATAATCTAACGGGTGAAAATAATCAAAGGTGTAGATCTAACGGTAAAAAATTCACAAGTACCAAGTGCTTGGTACTTTTACAAGCACCATAGCCGGACTCTCTCTCTCTATATATATATATATATAGAGTCCGGCTGCTATGCTATCAATAGCACGAAGCACTTGGTGCTACCAAGTTTTCCACCGTTAGATCCATACCTTTGATGATTTTCACCCATTAGATTATATTATTCGACCAACCACCCACTTAACCCTAGGGGGCTCTCATCATCCTAACCACACATCTCTCAATCCAATGGCTAAAATCTTGGTAGCACCAATAATTTGGTGCTATTAATAGCAGATATATACACACACACACACACACACACACACACACACACACACACACACACACACACACACACACACATATATATATATATATATATATATATATATATATATATATATATATATATATATATATATATATATATATATATATATATATATATATAGCGTTCAGTCGTCAGAAGCCACTAATATTTTCCCTTTTATTTCAAAAAGGAATATATATATTTATTGTTTTCAATCATCCGTCTATGATAAGTTTGTAGAACATGCTTCCTAAGAATTGTGTAATTATGAGTCAAAATACTCGAGGCAATGCTGCAAGGATTATAGTCTTTCCGTAGTTTTAGATATCATATTCATATTTGGAGGCATCTTTCAAATTTAAATGCTAGAATTCTTGTGACGTAAATAAGACAAAAGAAGACCAAGAGGAGTAATAACTATCTAAGATTGACATAAGAGTAGTACCTATGGTGCTTTGTACATTTAGAATGGATTACTAGACTTCCTAATCAATTCACCGCTCAAAAAATTGCTGGAACAAATCTTTCTACTCATCACCAGGTAGCATGTGCTTTTACTTAACTCACTACTTTGTTAGCCAAGAAATCTGTGGTGCATTTGCTTCAGGGACAGTTTATATACATTCCATGTTATCCCGCTACTCTAGGATAATGGAGAAAAGCCATTTTGTGGTCATATTTGATTAATTTAATGATTGCCAGAGATGCATGTAATTGTGAGGATAAATGTAGTCTATAATAGTTATGAGGATAATGAGGAATAAAGCGAAGCATATGGCTATTCCATTGAATTCCTATGGTATCTTAGAGTAGCAGTGTTTGACCACAAAAGCTATTTACCCTTTCTTTGAGTTCGTGTTTATTTGGTAGAATAAGAGGGCTAACTTGAGTTATTCATCTGTTGTGGCCCCCAAATTAAGCAGTTCTCAAGTGCATAAATAGTAGATTTTTAATCTGCTTATCCAGTACTGTACTAAGATGTGCGCTATTGGTTTTTCTCTTTCCTATTCTTTATGTTTGTATTTTGTGTAGGAGCTTGTCTAGCTAGTCTACCGGCTGAATACCATCTTATAGGTTCAGGTTTTGAATACTTGAAGACTATTTGCTACCAAAATAACTTAGTTTCTAGGTTTTAATATATATATAGTGCATACATCAGATAGCAAAGTAATAATTTGAATTTCAGCTGGGTTTGCAACCATTTGGAGGTTCCCTTTGCTAATTAGATTCGGACTTAATTTTATTTAGAGAGATTCAAGTCTAACTGTGGTTGTGTCCCAACACGACAGAGTTACGTTCACCTCAAAATAAAGCAACTTTATGCACATACGATCCACAAGAGGTCTACTTCTGCATAATGTCTAATTTGAGAAAACAGGATAAGATAAAATATAGTATACAAGAACTTTTGCATATTTACTTACCTTCGTTTGAACTTGCATAGAACTCCTTGAGACTTTGAAGTTTACATAGATGGTATGGCGACGGTTAGACAACCTTGCCTATACCCTTTTCTCAAATTAGAAATTGGTGAGCAATGTATCCAAATATATATTTTTCGCAGGATGTTCTTTGTTGAATTAATTTGCTCGGATGAAGTTTGGATTCATTTTCTTCTCTGTAAAATACAATATCCAATGCCAACAATGCAGGTGTCAATCTCTCCCTTCTCTCCACTGTTATGTCATCGCGCCTTGCACGCGGAACCTACAACGGCGGGCTTCTGTCGACGGAAGCTGGAACCTTTGCTCGAGTGGTAGCAGACGGCACGATCACCCTGGCTGGTTATTTGGGTGAAGACAAGCTCCTCAATGTCACCTTGCTCCCGTCCTTGGTCATCTGTGTTGCCTCAATTGTCGCCACAGTCTGTACATACAACTCTCTTTTCTAATGAAAGGCAGCTTAGCTTTAGCTTTAGCTTTAGCTTTGTGCTTTCTGAATAAGATCGATTTGATTCATTCATGTCCAATACAAGTTTGAAATATTTTTGTGATGCCCTCGTGGAAGCTCTTGATTGTGTTCAATTACAAAAACTTGTAATTGATTGACGTTTTGTTCCATTAAGTTTTGAAGTATCTGCAAATTTTTTACTCAAGGACTCTGGATGTTGGGGTTGTTCTTTCGGATCGGCGCCTTTTGATCCATCAGTTTGTGGTCCCGTTGCTTTACAAGTTTGGAATTCCGAACGGTAATTTCCTGTCTTGACTGTCGGTATTTCGGTTGTATGATTGGTGATTTCTGTTTCCATTCATGCACGTATGATTAATTAATTAGACCATTGATAATTGAATTTTTTTTATTGTCAAGTTTTGTTTGGGTTGCTTTGCAATCGTGATACTGGGCTTCTATTTCTACTTTAATCAGGTCACTCTATCAGATTTAATTACTTAGACTTTTCTTTTTTGATGATCGAATAATGTGATTATTGTCAACTAGTAAAGCTACTAGCTGAAGCTCTCCCTAATTAGTGCGCACCACTTATCCTATCATCTTTCCTCCGACGTCAGGAGGACCGAGATCAGTCTGCACGGTGGTCTCGCCGCCCTCTTCGAGTTTTTTCTTCTTCAAATGCTGCCGGGATCGGGAAAAAAAAAAAAAAACATTAGAAAAGTTAGCCAATGTTCTTCCACACTCGATTACTTCGTACTAAGGCCTCTAGAATAGCATCTCTATTCGCCTGAGGGGGGGTTCCAACTCGATTCGATGGCGATGCGGTAGCCTGTGTTTCAGAGCAAGATTGTGTTTCGGAGAAGCTGAGGCTGCTTCCTGTTTTTAAAAGATGAGGCAGCATCAAAGAATCATCTACAAGCTTTGAGATCAGGGAGTAGTACACTATAATAAGAGCACATTTGGTTGGCCGGAAGTGACTGAAGTGAAAACAAAGGCCACTTTTTACCAAAAGTAACTTTCACAAAAGTAACTTTTCTACCGCCCTTCCTCCTGTATGTGCCTCATAAAAAGAAATTTCTCAAGGGCATTGCATCCGAGACCTCAGTCAATCCCAACATTCACATTTTCATCAAGTTTTATTTCTAAACGAAATAAATCCAAATGCGAATGCTGGCCACCTATCTTTCAAAAAAAAAAAAAACAAAAGTAACGAAAGTAACTTTTCTGTTCAATTATTTGATTGGTTATAAAGTGAAATATGAAAAACTATAGTTTTGTAATTTTTTATTTTTTAATTCTATATAAAGAGGTCAAAATACAAATAAAACGACTTATACTCGCAATTTAAATTAAAAATTTATATTTATATTTGTATTCAGAATTCAAAATTATATTTTAAAATTTAAAATTAAAATTAAATCTGAGTTGAATTTATAATTAAAATTTAAGACTAAATTTACAATTTGAATTTAAAGTTTAAGTTATAACTCATAATTGAAATTAAATTCTAAATAAAAGTTCGATAAATAAATTAGAACATGTATTCAAATTTGAATTCATAATTTGAATCATATTTTAATTTACTCTTTGACCTTAAAATCTGAATTCAAATATGAATTCACGATTGAATTAATATTTAAATTAAAATTAAAATTAAAATTTGCGTTTAAATCACAATTCGAACTGAACCTTTGAATTCATAATTCGAATTCAATGTTCAAACTGAAACTCATTATTGAAATTAAATATAAATAACAAACTTAAATTTGAATTTGAATTTCAACTTAAAAATTTAAATTTTAAATTCAAATTTCAGTCAATAATTTGAATTTATACTTGCAACAATTTAAATTCAAAGTTCAAATTGAACTTCATAGCTAAAAATAATTTGATTAAAATTTAATTTCTAAAATTTAAATTTAAATTTAAATTTAAATTCTAGAAATCAAATTTAAATAAAATATAAATTTAAAATTTAAAATTTAAATATAAAGTCATAAATTTGAATTCAAAAATTTTATGTTGAATTTGAATTTACAAATATAATTCTAAATGTGATCATGGTTTTAATTCAAATTTAAAGTGAAATTCAACTTTAAAAATAAAATCAAAGATTTTAAAGTTAAAACCAAATATAACTTCTTAGTTAAGTTCCCAATTTTCGGTGACTTCCGAATTTTTTAAACTGAAGTAAAAAATGTAAGATTTAATTATAACTCATTTTCTCAGCCTAATTTTGTAAAGTAACTTGCATATCACTTTCGCAAACCAAACAACTGATAAAACGTCACTTTCTAAAAGTACCACTTTCAAAGCTTTATTTTCGACCAACCAAGTATGCCCTAAGAAAAAGTGAATGTAGAGACGATTGTGTTACATTAGAGGCATTTTAGAGACGGTTTTTAAAGGGGTAAATTGCACTGTTACCCCCTAAATTTTTTGCGAAGTTTCATTTTACCCTCCGAACTCCTAAAATGGATATCTAATGTTCTAAATTCTAAAATTTCATTCATATTACCCCTTCCATCAGTTTTCCATCAAATTCTGTTAATTAGAAACTGACGGAAGGAGTAATGAATGAAATATTAGAGTTTGAAATGTTAGATGTCCATTTTAGAAATTTAGGGGTAAAGTGAAACTCGCCAAAAGTTCAGGGGGTAATAGTGCAGTTTACCTTGTAGGACTCTTGACTATAAATTAGTTTAATAGTGTTACGGATTTTATGTTGGCATATTTCGTGAAGCGAGTCCGGAGTCTTGAAGGTTTAAAGAAGAAGAGATGAAGATCGAAGACTCGAAGACTCAAAACATAAATCCACAATGCTCGGTAAGTTCAAATATTATTGATGATGATTTATAAATATTTAAAAATATTTGGAAGACTTAGGATGTTTTTTAAATTGAATATATGGACAAAATTGATTTTAAATAGGTTTCCAAATCCCAGTCTATCTCTATGTTTTCTAATTGATTTTAAACAGATTTTCAAATTCTAGTCTATCTCTATGTTTTCTAATTGATTTTAAACAAGTTTTCAAATCCTAGTCTATCTCTAATTTATTTCCAAAATTAGATTTTCACAATCCTAGTCTACTTCTAAGTTTTCTAAATCTGTAAATAAGCGATGGGGGTTCCATTAATTCATGTACTTCATGAAAATACATGTTTGAGAAACCCTAGAGGCTAGGAATTCATCTAAAACCTATTTTCTACAAAATAGCCTCTTTAGGTCAAATCGAGACATAGTAATTCCTACTCTATATGTCGATTTGATCTACGATTCGCTTGGAGTTTTCTTTTTCGGTTTTCTACGATACTCCTAAGCGAAGGATCACCATACTCATGATGCTTCTCATGAACGGCGTCGTGGATTCGGCGTGAGGCGTCGTGGATTCGGCGCGTTTGAAGGCGATTCGTGGATTCGGATCGTTGGCTCGTGGATTCGAGTGGCGTCGTGGATTCGGCGTGTTGAAGACTTCGTGGATTCGAAGCGGAGGCGTTTCGTGGATTCGGAACGTGGCGTTCGTGGATTCGGACGTGATCGTGGACAACTCGGTGGAGTGCGCGGAGATTCATAGGAGGTTAAGAGAGGTTAAGTCCGTGGAGTCGGTAATCACCTTGTAATCTTTTCTCTTAGTGGATTGTTATTCGCGTGTTGGTCCCGTGGGTTTTTTACTCCGAGTTTGGAGTTTTCCCACGTAAATTTCTGTGTTTTTAATTTCCGCATTTACTTTTAACGCATCGATTATTGGTGATTTTTGGCCGGTACACCTATTCACCCCCCTCTAGGTGTCGGATACAATCTAGATAGATCCTAGGGGCAACCCCATAACTCACAATTGGTATCAGAGCGGGATCTAGATATATTGCTATCTAATGGCCGAAGAGTTAGTAGGTTTGTTGCAAACTTATGATATGACTTTTCCTACTAACCAATCTTCTTCCAAGTCTTTTTCTCAAAGTAGAGGAATTGCGTTGAAAACATCAAAGGAAGAAGACGTGGACTCGGATTCCGGCGATGAGGAATCAAACGACGAGGATTTAGCGGAAGCATATCATCAACTTCTCGTCGAATCTAAAAAGATGGCGAAGCATAACAAAAGGCTTAGGAAGCGTCTACTTGACATTGAAGTGGAGAACAAAAATTTGAAAATAATGACGAAAGCTTTCGAAGAGGAAAAAGAAGCAATATTGAAAGATAATTCGATCCTCCAAAAGAAGCTAGATGAAGCGGATTTAACGATCAAATCCTCTAAGAACAAAGTTGAATTTTTGGAGCATCAATTTGAGGAATCGCACAAATCCAACAAAGAGTTGACCAAGGAAGTTCATCAACTCAAGTCCGACATTCAACAATTTTCTTCCAGATCGAAGAAATTGGATCATATGCTTGGGTTAGGTCAAACGAACAAGTTGGGCCTCGGATACGAACGAACCTATGTTGAGAAGGATCGAACGTCAACATCTAATATCTCAACAAATTCGAAGGAAAAGGTGTGTCACCGATGCGGCATCAAAGGGCACATCAAAAAGTGTTGCCCGAATAAGGATAAGAAAAATCGATCGGCAACATCGAAACCTCAATCGGTATCATCTACTACTCGCTTTCCCTAATCAAAAGAAAATTAATTTGAGTCGAGTGCCTCTTTCGGACCGGTTTTCTAAGGAGCAACGGCGAGTTCGACCGAACCCACAACCAAATTGGATCTCAAAACCGAACCATCAAGGGAACCGGATTTCTAATTCAAAGCCTCAACGACAACATCAACCGAAGCTTCAAGCAACGAAACGACCAACGGTTGATCCAAAATCAAAGCAACTCAAACCTAACGTCGACAAGCAAAGCCAACGAAAGATCCGACAAATTTGGATCCGAAAAGGTGATATCTTTCCTTACTTTTCGTCTTAGTTTGTTTTTATTGTTTATGTAATGTTTTGATTGGTGCATATTGCATATTTTTCTTTCATTACATTACATGATTAGACGATGTTTGATCTTTAAAATTTATTTTGAAAATCGTTTTTAAGGAAAGATTTTTGGGGAGTTTTAATTTGATTAAAAATTTTTGAGAAAGGAGATGATTGAAAATCATTAAATTAGAGAGATTAAAGGTTTTTAAAAGAGCCTTAACCGTATCTAAAGTCAATTCAAATTGAATTAAATTCATATTAATTATTGGTTTTACTCCACCTTTTATTATTTTGACGATAATTTAATATATGATTTCTTCTTACATACTTTCATCAAAATTTTAAAATTAATTTTAATCTATTAGTAATTAATTCATCTTGGTAGTGAATGTTGAATATAATTGATGGATATTTGCTAATTGACTAAGATTCGTCAAAATTATTTTCAAATGTGAGATTGTCTAATTTAGGGGGAGTTTGAATATTTTTAAGAAAAAGGATGAGGAGAAACTCCTAAGTTTAAAAGATGTGGAAAGAATTACATCCTAAAAGAGAGTGTGAAAACTACCACTACATGTAGGAAAGAGCTACCACCCCGGTCGTCCGATATGTGTGTGAAGCTACCACATGGGTAATTATATGAAAAACCGAAAAGGTTGAAAAAATATATATATATATGAATATTTTAGAATTTTCGGTGATATAAGGTGATAGTTTGAAAAAGATGCTCAAAGAGCCACCCCCGGTGCCTTATTAGTTAAATCTCTATTTTGAACGAATTGCGACAAATTGGTGTCAATTTTGCCAAATTTTTAAAAATTATTTTTCATCAATTTGCATCTTGATGTTTTGAAACATTAGATTATCTTTAATATCAAATTTTGATGTTTCAATGTGTTTTGAAATCCTATAATATTTTATTTTCATCATAATGATTTTTGGAGTACAATCTTTAATTTTCATGAAATTAACTTAATTTGGAGGAATTTTTGAGAAACAAGGCAAAATTTTCGAATTCTCATCCGTGGACTATATTTAGTTTGCTTATTTTTGGTATCTAGATTTATAACTATAACATGACTACGTTCTTTTTGCTAGTTTGTATCTCTCTCATTTTTGGTACTTCTTTTTGGCAATTTTTGACAAAAAGGGGGAGAAGAAGAGAAAACTTGAATTGAATTGAAACTTGAATTGAAGATCATAGGAGGAGGGCGTGATATTTTTTGATTTTTAAATTTAAATTTTAATCTTTTGATGCATGAACAAAGGGGGAGAGAATTTTATTTTTATATTTTTACTACTAACTTTGTTTGTGATCTTTGTTCGTGGAAAAAGTAACTTAATTGCAGATCATTGAAGACTTCAAGACTCCTAGTTGCGTCTAAGTCATAGAGTTTGTTTAGGAGTTTTAAAAGTGTTATTTTGTATTTCTCTTTGGATCTTTCACGCGAAGTTCATTGTTTTGGTGATGGCAATGAATTTCATTTTTTGTGAGTTGAGCGTTGTGATGTAATTTTGGGTTTTGTCACGAAATTGCCAAGGGGGAGATTGTTACGGATTTTATGTTGGCATATTTCGTGAAGCGAGTCCGGAGTCTTGAAGGTTTAAAGAAGAAGAGATGAAGATCGAAGACTCGAAGACTCAAAACATAAATCCACAATGCTCGGTAAGTTCAAATATTATTGATGATGATTTATAAATATTTAAAAATATTTGGAAGACTTAGGATGTTTTTTAAATTGAATATATGGACAAAATTGATTTTAAATAGGTTTCCAAATCCAAGTCTATCTCTATGTTTTCTAATTGATTTTAAACAGATTTTCAAATTCTAGTCTATCTCTATGTTTTCTAATTGATTTTAAACAAGTTTTCAAATCCTAGTCTATCTCTAATTTATTTCCAAAATTAGATTTTCACAATCCTAGTCTACTTCTAAGTTTTCTAAATCTGTAAATAAGCGATGGGGGTTCCATTAATTCATGTACTTCATGAAAATACATGTTTGAGAAACCCTAGAGGCTAGGAATTCATCTAAAACCTATTTTCTACAAAATAGCCTCTTTAGGTCAAATCGAGACATAGTAATTCCTACTCTATATGTCGATTTGATCTACGATTCGCTTGGAGTTTTCTTTTTCGGTTTTCTACGATACTCCTAAGCGAAGGATCACCATACTCATGATGCTTCTCATGAACGGCGTCGTGGATTCGGCGTGAGGCGTCGTGGATTCGGCGCGTTTGAAGGCGATTCGTGGATTCGGATCGTTGGCTCGTGGATTCGAGTGGCGTCGTGGATTCGGCGTGTTGAAGACTTCGTGGATTCGAAGCGGAGGCGTTTCGTGGATTCGGAACGTGGCGTTCGTGGATTCGGACGTGATCGTGGACAACTCGGTGGAGTGCGCGGAGATTCATAGGAGGTTAAGAGAGGTTAAGTCCGTGGAGTCGGTAATCACCTTGTAATCTTTTCTCTTAGTGGATTGTTATTCGCGTGTTGGTCCCGTGGGTTTTTTACTCCGAGTTTGGAGTTTTCCCACGTAAATTTCGGTGTGTTTTTAATTTCCGCATTTACTTTTAACGCATCGATTATTTGTGATTTTTGGCCGGTACACCTATTCACCCCCCTCTAGGTGTCGGATACAATCTAGATAGATCCTAGGGGCAACCCCATAACTCACAAATAGAATATGTTATTTATGAATTGACTACCGACCCTCAAGTTAGTGATCATTCTTAATTTTGAATTTATATATAATTTTTTATCGTAAACTAAATCATACCATAGTTTGTCCTACATTTTATTGTAATAAAATAAAAACAAAAGAAATGAATTAGAGTGGCTTAAAGATAAGAAAATAGCGATACTAACTAGCTACAATGCTCGACATCCTACTCTTCTAGTGTACTCACTAATATGATTAGTTTACAATAGGTATCCTCACTCGAATATAGACATTTTAATTCTCAGTTAATTTTATGTAGTACTTGTTTGTTCCTTTTATCTCTACAAGTATTATTCTAGAAAATACACTTATTTTAACTACGCGATGTAATTTTATTGTCACCTAAAATAAAATTTTTGTACTACTTTTCAGACAATTAGAAAATTTTAATATAAAATATAAAATATTATTTTTGTGACACCCCAATAGTCCCACATCGGATGAGAATGAGGTTGTCATTGGGTTTATAATAGACTCAGACACTAGTAATAATAACTGAGCTTAAGCATTTTGGGCCGGTGGTTGGGCCCAACGAGTTATTATTGTTAGTGGGTTGGGTCGTTACATTTGGTATCAGAGCCGGTTCACCAGCTGGACATGTGTGGTGAGTCTCGGCTGAGCCGGAGATGACGGGCTAGCGAGACGAGTCTCACATCGCCTGGTGATCTTAGGCTTTGGGCTGTGTGTGTGATTGGACTGACGAGGACGTCAGGTCCTTAACGGGGGGAGTCTGTGACACCCCAATAGTCCCACATCGAATGTGAATGGGGTTGTCATTGGGTTTATAATAGACTTAGACACTAATAATAATAACTGGACTTAAGCATTTTGAGCCGATGGTTGGGCCTAACGAGTTATTATTGCTAATGGGCTGGGTCATTACAATTTTATACTAAATTAAATTTTTTAAAAATAAATTAGTGAGGTTAGATTAAGATATATTGAATATTATCTCATTCTTCAAATATTGGTAGCAGTCCAGTTCATTTGCTTTTTTGCTTTTTATTTTTTGGCTAAATTACATAAAACCCACCTATCAAAACCTGATTTTTCACTTTCCCCCCATGTCATTTAAAAACCTACACTTTGCCCCTTTGTAAAATGAAAAATATTCACAGGGAGGATACGGTGTGAAATGTGATAACAAAATGATCATTATGCCCCTCACTATTTTCGTCTCCTCCTTCATCTTGCTCATCCACCGCCTCGATCGGCTGCGGTTTCAACCTCGATCGACCGCGATTCCTCTCCATTTTCTTCTCCACATGCTCCCTTTCTTCTCCTGTACCATCACCGCCCCTCCATTTCGGCGACAATAGGGAGAAAATCGTGGATGTGGATGGAAATGTGGGCAAGGGCAACGAAGGCGAAAGCGAGGTGGCGGAGGAGGGCGAGAGGGTGTTTATGGGTGTGGATGGAGATGTGGGTGAGGGTGAGGCAGTGAAGGAGAATGATTCGGCGAGGCAGAGGAGGCGAAGCACAGGAGAGGGCGGAGGGTATTTTCGGCATAAAAATTATTTTATAACGGATCACTAACGGTAGGGACAGCGTGTAGGTTTTTAAATGATAGGAAGGGAAGTGAAAAATCGGATTTTATAAGGAAGGTTTTATGTAATTTAACCTTATTTTTTTAATATCTTTTTTTTGGAACTCTCACTTAGACACAATTAAATATTCTTTTATTAAAAAAGGGGTAAGTTGCATTGTTACCCCTTGAACGTTTGATGGGTTTCACTTTACCCCAAACTTCGAAAATGAACATCTAAAACTCTAAACTCTAATATTTTATTCATGTTGCCCTTCCATCAATTTTTCGTAAAGCTCCATTATTCGAAAATGGATGGAAGAGATAACATGAATGAAATATTAGGCACCGTTTGGTTCGGGTATAAAGAATATATGTATTAATTTTTTATACCTGGGATAGCTTGCTATTCCGGGATCGTTAAAAAATTGTGTTTGGTTTGTAAAATTGTTATTCTTTGGATGAGATGAAATTGTGTTTGGTTGATGTTATGGAATAGTAGAGAATAGTGTAAAAAGATGATGGATAAATTTTTAAAATGCCAACTTTGCCCTTGCATTGTATTTATGAAATATGAATTTTATTTCATAATAAATTATGAAAATTGTTAATCAATATTATATGAAAGAACAATGCAACTTAACATTTGACTCGTACTAAGATTTAGAGATGAAATTTCTTTGACTTGCACATGACAGAAAGTAACGATTAAATAGTAGATTAAAATTGTAACTACACTTAATTCAAGCATAAATAAAATAATGCATGCAGGTTGTAACTTCAACTAACTATTGGTCCAAAGTTCTAGGCAAGGATTTAAGTGTCGTGGCACAGTGTCGTGCTGGAAATTTGTCTGCACGGTACGGCACGGTGCGTGCCGAGCTGTACCGGTGAGTGCCGGTCAAAAAAATTCTTATGTGCCGATGCATAATAGCATGAAATATTTATTTTCTTTAGCAAAAAAATATTCTAACTATTTATTATGTCTTTTTAGCACATCTTTTGAACTTTATTGAGAAAATTACTTACTAATTTAAAGAATAGAGGGTTTTGAGCTGTGCCATCGGCATGGGGTCTGTATCGTGCCGGTATCTTGTTGGCACGGTACGACACAATGGATACGGCCCATGCCGACAGGCACTTAAAACCTTGGTACGTTCTAGGATTTAAAAAACATTCAGTTCCCCACTAAGCGAAAAAAAAAAACATGCAACATAATAGAAGAAACTTGCAATTACATCTGATAACACCTCATAATATATCAAAGCAACAATCACTATTCGCTACAGCTTTTTACAAATACATGTAGTTTACCCTGCAACCTAATTAGATGTAGAGAGAGCTACAAATTTGGAAAATATGAACAACCAAGAATTGAAGAAATGAGACAATGTAATTGATTCACTTGAAAAGCTATAGAACTTGAACTTGAAAATTAACCTACAGAACTTGAATGGCGTATATATCATAACTTGAATGGCATATATAAATTCATAACATGAAAAGCTACAGAATTTGAATGGCATACATAACTTGAATAGCACTAACTTGAATAACATATATAAATTCATAAGACTGCAAAAGTTGAAGCGAATATTACATCATCTCGATTATATATAGTCTCTTATCTATTATTCCACAGTTGCTCCACGATATTAGTGCGAAGGATGTCGCCTCGGCGAGACTCATCTGGGACAACTAAATGTACCAGATCATTATCTTTAGTGGATAATGGGTTCATCTACATGTTGAAATACCTATCAGTCCCTTGGTGCCTCTTGATGAAATTGTGTATGACACAACATGCAAGGGCAATACGGTATTGCACTTTGTAGGAAATTAAAAAGGTGTTGCTTGTCGTAGCACCTTGAATCGCCGCTTAAGAATTCCAAAGGCTTTCTCAACTATATTTCGCAATTGAGGATGGCGATGATTGTACAAATCTTTTGGTCCTTGATGCCTTCGTGCACGTGCATTAACATCAAATTGGCTCAAGTGATATCACTCCCCTCTATAAGGGGCGAGGAAGCGGTCAGTGTTCGTATATCCAGAATCGACTAAATAAAATTTGCCTATATCAAAAAAGAAAAATTATTTAAAACGATGACAGTGAATCCATACTACACATTAATTAAAAGATAATAGGTTACCTTTCGAGACCGTAAAACCTCCACTCTCGCAACACCATTGCAATACTCTCATATTTGCTGTAGAACCCTCTCATCCAGTGCACAGAAAGAGAAATTGGTGGTCGAAAGAACATGCAGCTATCACGTTTTGAGATGTAAATCCTTTTCAACATCGATATCTTGGTTGCTTACTCTTTTTACAACCACCGGTATATGTGTTCCATTGATCGCACCAATTGCATTCTATAATTAATTGGTCAACAAAGATTAATTATTATAAAATACCTAGAACTAACATAATGTCACACCCTGGGGTCCCTGTTTGGCTAAAAAGAATAGCGAAAGTGCCCAATTTTTTTTTTTTTTTTTTGAAACCTTGACCCCAAGGAATGATAGACCCACCGCAAGTACAGAGAATCCACTATTCATGTGGATAGAGTCTGCCCTGCATTTGCACGACGTCGTACAAGTACAAGTTACAACCACAAGTCATTCACCAATGATGAATACATTCACCACATCATATAATGACGAATTACATTCATAAATCCACATCTATCATTTGAAAATGTTTTCCACCCGGGAATTTATTTTGAAACTTTTTAAAATCGTTTTCCACACGAAAACCTTTTCTTTTAAAAGAAAGCTACCACGAGGGGTAGAAAATCAATTTTGCAAATCCACATTAAAACCACAACTTTGTTCATATTCAAAGCCATACCATGAATGGAATAAAGCCAAATCAAGTTAAATAACGTTAAACTGAACCATAATTATTTAATTTATTATTCAAATAAAAAGGATGAGACTAAACGAATGGCAACCAGGATGGAGAGACCTATTCTCGCTAGGTACGTTCCTCATGCCTCGTCCTGACTTGGACCTCCAATGTCACCTGAAATGGGTAGGGGGTGTGAGAAACCAACAAAGGGTTTCCTAGTGGGTATTGCAAGCCGACGTGGGCGAGTGTACTCACTGGTAACCAAAAAATAGCTATGAACAATGATGCTGTAGCAAAGTAAAATAGAAAGCAAGGTATGTAAATGCAACTACTGTTAGTTATATGGCCTATAAGCCAATTTCTTTTATAATTAAATTTGGCATTCTTCATTCATATTATTGCCAAATGCATATTTATGAATCGTCCATAGAATGAATAGTAGAAGAATTAACTTTCTAAGAAGTTAGAAATTTGAGACATGTATTCTTCTGTAATTAATTCTTAAATACTCTTGATCATAGGATTATCACGAGGGTGGTGGTAAATCCGG
Organism: Aechmea fasciata; assembly: GCA_025177825.1. Lineage (NCBI taxonomy): Eukaryota > Viridiplantae > Streptophyta > Magnoliopsida > Poales > Bromeliaceae > Aechmea > Aechmea fasciata. Next base: position 6,751,129 of record CM045940.1, on the reverse strand, counting down.
ATAGATCAGTGTATGCTGTACTTCCCTTATGGGATGATGAGTCTCAAGTCATTAGTGTGGTGACACTAGAGTAAGCATACAGGTGAATGTTGGAGAACAATTTCACTGAGCGTGACCAACTATAAACAATCACATGGATGTCTACTCACTCGTCAGTGAATTGTTCCATACTGTAGTAGTGTGAGTGATCCTTTGACCTGAGGCACCACGGTTATCTTGCGTGTGGGTTATTGTAGTTTGACTGTGTAAATACTTATACCCTAATCATGGGTTAAGTCAACACATGTTGGCTGCAGTGGGTCATACGTGGAGGTAGGTGTGTGTCAAGATGGAATCTATCACCCTCGATAGAGAGGTAATTGTCCTATGCTATCTGCTTTACAAGTCCTTGGCCAAGGCAGTATGATTTTATGGAAAGGAGTTTTCATATTAAGTGTTAATCAGATAAGACATATGATTGAGTAATGTGGTTTGACGAGTTATCCATAACCTCGACTCAATCGGGATAAGTGATAGAAGGATTTTACCACACGGTAACTACACTTAGAGGTTCTGTCTATTATTAATTCTACTTGGATTGCCGCGATATACTGCTAGGTGTCACTCGGGGATTGTGGGACCCATGAGAGTAATTAAGACAGTTAATTACACTCAGTTGGGAGAGCCAAAAATGTTTTGGTCCATCGAAAAGAGTTCCGATGGTGACACTAAAAGAGCTTAGTGTCACATCTCACTACCAGATAGAATTGAACCTATGTGGTCACACACAATAAAGGCTGCATGTGATCAAGTGCTTAGAAATTTATAGAGACCATTTTGCTAAAGTAGCAAAGAAAGGATTTACTTGCTAAGGTGGTTAGCAAAAACTCTAATTGCAAAAGATGAAATTTGTGTAGAGTGACCTAATACTAAATTTGATTTAGTACGAGAGCTTATGTGCAATAGTTGCAACAACTTATGAAGTGAAAAACTCTCTTCGTATTTAATCCTTTTATTAATTGTTAATTGGGAGATGAAGACAAAGAGGGAGAGAGAAAGAGAACGAAACTATACATATTAATTGTATTATTAATGGAGAAGAAAAGTGAAAACGTTTTCCTTTCCTCTCTTCTTCTCTACGCACATCAAATGAGAGAAGTTAACTCTTCTCTTATTTATGGTGAACGTTTTATTTCTTTCTCTCCTCTCCAAATTTGAGAGAGAGGTGCTTTATTAATTAGTGAAACGAATGTTTCATTAATTATAAGAACGCTCCTCCATCTCCGCCTCGTCTTTCTGCCCCGCCTATAAATAAAAGCATCTCCCAATGATGAAAAGATATAGATGATTTGAAAATAGATCACAACACAAAAGCAAAGTGCGAGAGAAAGAGAGAAAATTCTCCTAATCATATAAAGCTCTCTTTTAATCATAAGAGAGTGGTCCCCTATATTACTTGGTCTCTATAGTTAATCCTCTTCAAATTGCTAGCACAATTTTGAGGATTAATTTTTCTCCACATTGATACAAGATATCACGAAAGGAGTTTCGAGATTACACTGTGATTATGTGAAGCACAGATCCCGGAGCAGCCTTGTGTGGATACACATAGAGGCCGAACATTTGTGCGGCTCAAAGGACCAGAAGTTCAGATCCACATCAACCGTGAAATAATTTCGGTAATTTGCACAGGTTGAAATTCGAACCCTTCTTCTAATTAGATTAGAATAATAATTTTGTGTGTCACATGAGATGATCTTGGTACATATATATACTAATATCATAAATGTTATGATATTACAGTACATATGATTGGATCATATTTTATAAATAAAATTTATTTCTGCTGCATTAAATGCACATGCAGATGCATTCATTTCCTTACAACTACAACTACTGTACATCAACATGTGTCAAGCGAACGATCAGTCCAAGGTACCCAATCGAGAATCCACAGTGTCGGTCTAAGGACCTCAGGCAAGTGCCACGACCGCTCTAATAGGGATATAACTCTAGCGAGATCGTCGCGCCTAGGTTCACGAGTCGGATGTACGACCACTTTTTCAAAATAAAAAACACCATTGCGGTGGCCAAACCGCTGGTGTACGTGAAATGCGTACGAACAGTGGCGATCGATGCAAATATGATCAATGGCCATCGGCAAGTAGCCAACGATCAACCCCTCGGGGTGTGCCAACTGAATAGGTTATCAACCAGAATCTCAAACCGACCAATTAGGTCACAATGATGTCATATCATTCATAGAGATAATCATCAACCACTCTACTTCTAAATCATAATATTCGAGAATACGGATATAACCGAATAGAGTAATATGTACTGAAGTCATATGGTGCTAGGCTCAACAGACAGGGATAATGCGAGAAAAATAAAGAGAGAGGGTGGAGGGAACATCACCTAGCGTGCACCATTAGATCTACTTTGGGTCGAAGTACCCACCTGTATTAGTGCCACACCTGTCTCCGTACTGTACGATATCGTCAACTAGACCTACGGAGGGTCCATCGGGTCAGTGTCCAACCTACTAATTCAAAATACACAACTCACGAACACCACACATTCCCCGAAATTGGTTTTCTAAAACCGTTTACCATAACTCGCTGGAAGTCCCAAAAACCACACTAGGACGTTGCTGGGACCCACTAAGTGTCCCGAAACTCACCGACTCGTGCCACGAGTCACCCGCTATCACAAAACACATCGTTTTGGATGTCCTGGCAGCAACACCAAGTCACACATCGAAACAATTATCATCGAATAACTATTTCGATCTGGGTTTCCGAAAGTGTCAATTTCGACACCGAAACTGTCCGTCGCTCACCCGTCATCTTCGAGCTCTTGAAATGATGATGATGACTAGCCAACGAGGCTCAGTGGTAAAGACCTAGGGTATTCCAACACCGTCGGATGAAATCCGAACCGAAAACAGCATTTCGCCGGGGAATTTTGTCGAAAAACGCACCGAAATCGACAATCGGCCTCCGTGAAGGGCTTCGGACCTTAGACGATCAGTCCAGAGGTCGTCTACCATACATACATACTTCTCATAGCAGCCACGGGGCAGTTTTTTGCATAAAAGCCCCTACTATTACATATAATTATAATATATTATGTAAATATAGAGGTTTTCTTACACGTTACCGCTAACCAAGGATTTTCGAGGTTAGCCGAGACACATGATGACAGGTCTCGATAATGCAGAGACAATGCTCACTGTCTGGAGCACCGCGGATCTGCAAAAAGTGTGAAAGCAAGCCGAAGTTCAGCGAACTACGCGCACGAGGAGCAACTATGCCGAACACGCTGATTGGGAACCAAAGTTTGCCCTAGCTGGACAAGTTGAGAGCAGGGAAGGTCGATCTCGGCCGTTGGTGGCTTGGCGATGGGCGCGCCGGCGGCAGGGGGTTGCGGCCGACGAGAGGGAGGCCAGCGCTCAAGCTAGCCGGCAGCGAGAGGCGGCACTGGCGACGTGGGAGCAAGCTGAGCCTGCACAGCTTCACCACGGGCTCGGTTTGCTTCTTTAGCCACGACGATAGCCGGAGCAGCTAGGAAAGGGGCGAGGACTTCCTCAGGGACCAAAGGGAAGGGGTCGAGGCGGTCATTAGTGGCTGGGAAGGCGCAGCGGCTGGGGTCGATCGCACCAGCCTTAGTTGGAAGCAAAACAGCAACAGCCGCGGGGTGGCACTCAGAGGAGGCTGTTGCCGATAGGGAATGTCACGCCCCGAGCCCGGTCCCTTTGGCCTGTTCGAGCACGTCGAACAGACGCTGAACGGACAGATCCTCCCCTGTCCGCCCAAGGCTCAACAATAAGTACAAATGGAGTATAAGATTTACACATGCGGAAGCATACATGATGGCTTGCACGAGGGCAAGTAATAGCCAAAGTGAAAGTACTAAACTAAATATCATACAAGTAATATGATTAACTTTTAACCACATACATGCATTCAAATTGAAACATTTAAATTCTTCTACATTCTTTGCATTATTTCTTTTTACATCACATGATCTTCCAAAATATGCCTTTGCATTTAAAATAAACTCTTTTACATTATTCTTTTAAACATCTATAATCATCAAATACAAAAGATGATATAAAAGGGTATGTGTAAGGAAGTGAGTTCTCGAAATGCGAGGATTGGACTTCGTGTAAAATCTGTTAAGGATTTTTCAATAGTTGGCGAATTTTGTGAAGTTGAAGGAGTCTTGAAGATGAAGATGAAGTTTGAAGAGAAGATTTGACAAATCAAGATCAAGGACGCTAGGAAATTTAGGTATGAATTAGAATGATTTGTGGCATGATTTAATTGTGTTTAGAAGACTTTAGAAGTTTTGAAAATGAGTTTTTGATAAAAATTGAGATGCTCAAAGTGTTTCAAGGTGTGAGGACCGGTCCCCTCACAGGAGGACCGATTCCCGTAAATCATCTCTGCGTGATAATAATAGAGGACCGGTCTCTAATTTAGAAGGACCGGTTCCCGTAAGGTATTTCATTTGGTGCGAAGAGAAGACCGGTCTCTGCTCTGAAGGATCGGTTCCCGTAGCTTGTTTTTCTTGGAACGCAGAGTGGGACCGGTCGCTTGAACTAGAGAGACCGATCTTCCGATACTTGAAATTTTGATACGCAGAGAGAGACCCGTTCTTTGGAATCAAGGACCGGTCTCGAACTTAGAGGACCGGTCTCTGACTTGGAGGACCGGTCCCTGAAACCGAATTTTGACTTAAAGATTGTGTTTTTAAAATCCTAATCTATCTAGAAGTCTTCAAAACCTATATATATATATATATATATATATATATATATATATATATATATATATATATATATATATATATATGATATGGGGAACCCTATTAGAGATACGCTTAGAAAGAAAATCATATAGAAACCCTAAAAGCTTGTGATGGTATTTTTAATCAATGTTTTTCAAAAACCAAGCTTTTAATCACTGGCACGCTTCTTTGTTTTGATTTTAATATCTTTTTAAGAATCGAATCGACGATGGATGTTTAAGGGTTTCTCCTCATCTCATATGTGCTTTCTAAGTTCTTCAAATCACCACAAATTGTTAAACTTCTTCGAGCTTCGGATGGAGTGTTGGTGCATGGACTTCGCGTGAAGGCCGTGGATTCGGTGGGCATTTCGTGGATTCGAGACGTGATTGCTGCGAGGACTTGCGGCAAGATCGGTAGAAGGATTTCCATCGATCGAGGACCAACGAAGACAATCTACAACGAGGATTCGGTAAAATCGAGTTGTGTTTGGGTTAAATCACTTGTACTTGATTTTTCATAGTGGATTGTTTTGCGTGATCTGTCCCGTGGGTTTTTCTCTTCGGATTGGAGTTTTCCCACGTTAAATCTCATGTTTGAATTTTATTTTTCGCAATTACTTTTAATTCACAAATCGAGATTAGTTGTTTTTGCCGTTTACACATATTCACCCCTCTCTAGGTGTTGATTACCTTTTAGATCTTAGGGTTTCATATCTAACAAAATCGACCAAGGGTCGTGTAGGTGTGCTTCAAAAAGGTCGAGGAAGTTAAAAATGCGAAAAGAGCATTGTAGGCGGCCTCCAAGAGCAAGCTGGGAGAAAAACTGCACAACTGCAGTTTTGCTCTCGGAGACCGGTCCCTGTGGTGAGGGACCGGACCCCGTAGCCATTGAGGGCAGCAAAAGTCTGCCCTGCCAAGTTCTACCCTGGGGGACCGGTCCCTTAGGGGAGAGACCGGTCCCCGTACGCGTGAAAAGAGCAGCAAAGACTGTCATGAGAGATTTTGCTCTCGGGGACCGGTGTCTCCCGGTCCCCGTACGCGCAGAGAATTGGGCAAGTGCCTTGTTTCCCGAGAGATTGCTCTTGGGGACCGTGTGACGCACTGAACTTTAGCAAATAGCAAGGTTCGAGTGTTAAATATGAGAACTGAGCTGTTCCAGATTTTTCTGGAGGGTCGTTGACTGTGTTCCGACCTATGGCACGTGTACCGAGGTTGGGGGTTGAATCCCAAGCACTAAAGTCCAAAAAGCTGGATTTTAGGTTGCTCTCGGGTTGGAATTTTATGCCTTTGTACCGGTACAAAATGGTGGCTATACCGGTACAAAATGATGGCTATACCGGTACAAGCCGAGATTTATACCGGTATAGATGAGCAGCTAGGCAAACCCGAGGCTCGGGTTTGCTGTTTCGCAGGGTTTATACCGGTACAAACTGGATTTGTACAAGAGCCGGCGCTTTCGAAAATCTGAAAACTGCAGGGACTGTTTGGCATTTTGTTGCTTTATACATATGCCCCTTCACCCCTAGGGCTTATTTTGAGCCCTTCACTGCAGGAAATTGAGGTAGGGAGCTCTCCCCTTTTCTCCTTTGATTTCTTGGGTCTTGGGTGGATTTTTGGAGGATTGATCCTTCTCTCTTTTTCTCCTTTTTGCTTCTTGGTGCATTCTCCACCATGGATGAAGCTTGGAGCTTAGTTTGGGAGCAAGTTGAAGGAAAGATCTTCAAGTTTGGTGGACTTGAAACTTGTTTGTGAGCTTCTTGAAGGTAGGCATCACCTCTATTTCCTCTAGTTTGAAATTTTGAAGCGTTCTACTTGTTGAAATCCTAGTTTTAGTAGAATAGGGTTTATTTTGGGGATTTGCAACCTAGGGCTTTTAGAGTCCAATTAATTGGTTTAGAACCTTGATTTAGGTTGCCTTGGAAGAGATCTAACCTCCATTTGAGGATTGGAGAAGGATTTTTGCTCTAAGGTGAATTTCTCCTTACTCTCTACATAGAAGCTTAAAGTTTGAACTCAAGACTTATCTCTTGAGGTTGTAACTCCTAGGATCTACTTTGTAGGGTACTAGGAGTAGGAATCGAAGCTTCGTTAGCGGTTCAGAGCGACGCTTGGAGCGACGGTGGGTTTGGCCTCACCTAGCATAATGAGAAATTCTCATTGGTGCTTATTTGCTTATGGTTAAATGGAAATTAGTATATTTTCATGCTGTTTGATTTATTTGTGAATTTTAGAATGCTTAAGATACATATGTTATGTGTAACGCAATTTTACTCTATACAGTAGAGACGTATGCATGTGTGAGCTGAAGCTTTGTAGCATTCTATTTGGAAACTTGAAATTATGTGTTTAAGAGGAATTTGGCATGTGTTTGAGAACATAGAACTATGCATGACATAGGAGAAAAGCCCTTGTCATTAAGCGGCATTGGCTTGGCATCAAAAGTGTAGAATAGTGAGCTAATGTCATTAAGCGGCATTAGGCTCGTGAATGAACTTGACATAGAGAATCTAGTGTCATGAGAATAATTGAACTAGACCTTAGGGTTACTAGTTACTATTTCCATGTTGAGACATGAGGTTTGGACTTGAGACTTGACTATACTTGTTGCCATTTGTGCTCTTTCGCACATGCTTGTGAGGGTCGCTCCCTACAAGCCAGCACTCCGGAGTTGGCCTTTGCGATTCGTTCGCGCGTGCGGTGTTGAGAAACCTACGGGACCGTTGGGACAGACTCATTCCTTGCGGGGGATGTTGGGGCTACCACGGTACTTAGGTGGCACAAGTTGGATTACTGTGGGTACATCCTAGTGAAAGAGAATTGAACTGGGCATTCATCAATACTAAATGACAATCACTACTAGATAGGGCTTAGTAGTTGGATTATGTAGACTTTGCTCCAATGTATAGTATACTTGATAATGCTTTATTTATATTTTAGCATACTTGTTGGTTAATGTAAAACATATCATGCTTATATGTTAGAACATGGACTTATGGTAACAGATTTGGAACATGATTAGTGTAGCATTTTCCTTATACTTTATTTACAAGTTTTATTATTTCGCTTACTTACCCTCTTTTCCTTGGGCCTAGTGGAGCAATAGTGCAGGTCAGTAATTGCCCACAGGGAACTATAAATTTATAGTTCTCACGCCCTCGTTTCGTTTTCCTTTCGCATCTTCGCATCGGGGAGGCTCGGGACCGTGGAAAGGGTATCGCTTCGGGATAGCGACCTGTGAGCGAGGATACGTGCTAGGTGGTCTACCGCTTCTCTGGTTTTATTTTGTGAGAGGTGGAGAGTTGTACCTTGTATAGAGACCACCACTTTTGTGTATTTTGTGGGAGATACTTTTTAGCCTTGTATTATCTATGTTTCTTTTATACTCGGTGTAGTTTCTTTCTTTCTCTCTACTTACTGTTTAGCACTAGTTGTTGTGGCTCTGATATTCTAGTTATAGTTCTTTATCGTTTTATTTCTGCTGTTTTTTTTTAGTTAGACGCCTTGTATGTTGTTGACATATGGCGGGTCTGGGCACGCTTTGGGAAAGGTCCTGCCGACCCTGGGCGTGACAGACTGATACCCTTCTTGAGAGACCGGTCCCCACACTTGAAAACTGCCCAGTCTGGGCAGTGCACAGGGAGCAAAGTGGAGTGGCTTATATGCTATTGTAGCATGAGAGGGGTTAAGTGGGCATTTTCCCTCTCTCTTTCCTTCATTTCTCCAATCTCACACACACACTCTCTCCCTCTCTCTCTCTAGAAAGAAGAAGAAGATGGAGAAGAGAAGAATAAGAAGAAGGAGAAGGAGGGAAAGAAAGCAAGGAGGTGAAGCATCCTCTTCATCATCTTCTTCCTCATCCTTGGAGCTAGTTTTGGAGGTAAGCTCCAACACCCTCTCATAGTAGCTTTGATAGGGTTGGCTTAAACCTCTTGGAACCTAGATAGATGGTATTTGGGAGTGCTCTTGAGGTTGTTGATCCCATTTAATGTAAGAGTAAATGCCTCTAGGAAACTAGTTGAATTAATATGGTTTTAGGGCATCCAAAAGAGGGTTTTGAGTAATAGTAGGGTTTGATCTATTTTGACCCCTTGGGAACCTAATTGCTAGGTATACAAACGCGTTGGTGGCTTCGGCTCGGCGATCCAACGAAACTATGCGAAACGATGGAAGAAAAAGCCTATTTCAGTTTAGATTGCCGCAGCGCACGGCGTAGGCCTCCAAAAATCACGAGATCAAGTTCGTGACCGCGTGGCATCACTTAAAGGTGGGGGGTGTCCATCCCGAAGCAACCGGGCTGCTTTCTATGTCTCAGTAACAAGTTGATCATATTTTCATTGTTCATATATGCATTATAAGATATAGTAGAGTCGTATTTCTATTCTTGCATGTTCTTTAGTAGTGTAGCAATGAGTGCTTGACACCAGGACCAAGGGTGCATGTGTCACGGCCAGGGACCCAGCGGAAGCCCGCCCGGTACGTGCCCAGACCCGCCGTACGTCTAAAACATACAAGGCGTCTACAATAAAATGATAAATAAAGCAACAAGTATAGGGCATCTAGAAGTATCAGAGCAAATATAACAACTAGATTCTATGATAGGAATAAGTAAAAGAGCCAATATCTAATACAAGGAACCATGAGGTAATACATCAAGGAGTCCCAAAAGAAAAGCTATAAATAGTACATAGGTGGTCTCTATACATGGTACCAAAAATCTCTCACTCTCTCACAAAAACACATGAGAGAATACCACCTAAGTAAATAGTAGCTATCTAGCTAGGCGTGACTCCCTTGCCGCGATCCCGTGCCTCCGCCAGTGCCGAAGGCTTTGAAAAGAACATAGAACAGAGGGCATGAGAACTATTAAATAATAGTTCTCAGTGGGCAATTACTGACTTCAGTTAAGTGCGCCACTAGGCCCCAAAACTAAACAAAAAGTAGGTAAGTGAAAACGATATAAATGACATGTAAATAAACATGTATGCAACTACAACATGATATCTCTAACTAGTATGAACTTGCATAAGTAAGAAAGCTATTCTATGAGAGTTACGGGAAGCCCCAAGGATCTATCTAGATTGTATCAACCAACACCTAGAGGGGGGTGAATAGGTGTATCGGCCGAAAAACACAAATTCTCGATGCTTTAAAAATAAATGTGGAAAATAAAAAGCACACCGAGATTTACGTGGGAAAACTCCAAACTCGGAGTAAAAAACCCACGGGACCAACACGCGAATACCAATCCACTAAAAGAAAAGATTACAAGGTGATTACCGACTCCACGGACTTAACCTCTCTAACTCTCTTATGGATCTCCACGCACTCCACCGAGTTGTCCACGATCACGTCCGAATCCACGAACGCCCACGTTCCGAATCCACGAAACGTCTTGCTTCGAATCCACGAAGTCTTCAATACGCCGAATCCACGACGTCACGCTCCGAATCCACGAAGTCTTCAATCACGCCGAATCCACGACGCCACCATGAATAGAATCATGAATATGGTGATCCTTCATTGGAGTATCGATGAAAACCGAAGAAGAAAACTCCAAACGAATTGTAGATCAAATCGACATATAGAGTAAGAATTACTATGTCTCGATTTGACCTAAAAGAGGCTATTTAGTAGAAAATAGGTTTTGAAAGAATTCCTAGCCTCTAGGGTTTCTCAAACATGTATATTCATGAAGTGCAAGAAGTTAGAGAACCCTAAGAACCTATTTATAGACTTTAGAATCAATTAGATTCGGATTAGAGAAAAATCAGATTTTTACCTTCTTGTACCGGTACAAAAACAAGGCCATTACAGGTAATGCAATGACGGAAGATTTTTCTACAAGATAGCCACGTTTTAATGGATTATCGAACAGATTTATAGTAACTATATTAGGGATTTTCAGACATGTGTTCAGTCATACACGAATGAGATGGGCTACTGTGACCAGACAATAAACATACTTCTAATTGGTATGATTCTATACCCGTATTAATTTTCATGTCATACTTGCATCGTATGATTCCTCAGATCAGATATGTTCGTATTGTGTCGTACACTTTGTAAATTTTCTAATTTTCGAAAATTACAAAGTTCCAATATAATTTCTAATTCGTTAAACATTAATTTATGATTCTAATGCCTATAACTAAGTATGAATCACCATATTATGAATTAAAAACTTACCTCGACATCGTGATTCACATCATGAGCTAATTCCCTTTTCTTCGAAGTCTTTGATTCTTCGTCGTTCTTCGATTCGTTCCGATCCTTCAAGACTCCGACTCAATTCACGAAACTTGCCAATACAAAATCCTTAACAATCTCCCCCTTTGGCAATTTCGTGACAAAACACAAAAACTAACTAAAATTAATTCATAAAAACGAAGTTCAATGTCATCACCAAAACATCAAACTTCTCGCGTGTAATCCAAATACAATTTGAAACTAAAAAATACATCAAAAACTCCTAAAACAGACTCTATGACTTAAACGCAACTAGGAGTCTTGATTTCCTGCAAAATAAAATTTTCAACAAATTTTCAAAGTTAATGTAATACCTCTTCTCCGTTCTTTTGTTCTTTTCTCCAACTTCCTTTGTTCATGTTCAAAATTACATCTCTCCTTCTCTCTCCTTAATCTTATCATGTCTCCCCCTTTGTGTATGCATCAAATACCAAATATCTTCTACCTCTATACCTTGTTCTTCATTCTCTCCCTTTTTGTCAAAAATTGCCAAAAAGAAACACAAATAGAGAGAAAAGCAAACTAACAAAAAGAAAGTAGTCATGTCATAGTTATAAATCTAGATACCAAAAATAAGCAAACTAGACATAGTCTTAGGAGAGAAAAGATAAAATATAGATAATGAAGCTCAAAAAGGTAAAATCACTCCGTATCCTGCTCATCAAAAATTTTGCCTTGTTTTCTCAAAAATCCTTCAAAATTAGATTAATTTCATAAAAATTAAAAGTTGTACTCCAAAAATCATTATGATGAAGATAAAATATTAAGTGATTTCAAAAGACATCAAAACATCAAAATTTGATATTAAAGATAATCTAATATTTCAAAACATCAAGATGCAAATTGATGAAAAATAATTTTTAGAAATTTAGCAAAATTGACACCAATTTTTCGCAATCCGTTCAAAATAGAGATTTAGCTAATAAACACCGGGGGTGGCTCTTTGAGCATCTTTTTCATAAACTATCACCTTATATCACCGAAAAATTCTAAAATATTCATTTTTTTTTTCAACCTTTTTCGGTTTTTCTCATAATGTCTCACGTGGTAGCTTCACAGACGTACCGGACGACCGGGGTGGTAGCTCTTTCCTACATGTGGTGGTAGTTTTCACACTCCTTTCGGATGTAACTCTTTCCACATCTTTTAAACTAAGGAGTTTCTTCCCTTTTTTTTTTTTTTGAATAAAACAAACTCCCCCTCAATTAGACAATCTCACAATTGAAATAATTTTGACGAATCTTAGTCAATTAGAAAATATCCATCAATTATATTCAACATTCACTACCAAGATGGATTAAATACAAAGTGCTTAAAATTAATTTCAAAATTTTGATGAAGGTATGTAAAAAGAAATCACATAATAAATTATCGTCAAAATAATGAAAAGTGAAGTAAAATCAATAATTAATATGAATTTAATTCAATTTGAATTGACTTTAAATACCGGTTAATTCTCTTTGAAAAACCTTTAATCTCTCTACTTTAAAGAGTTTCAATCATTGCCGCTCTCAAAAATTTTTTAAAAAAATCCCCTTTACCTTTCCTCAAAGACGATATTCAAACAAAAGAAACTCAAGCATCAAAAATATTCAATAAGTACCAAAAATCGTCTAAGCATATAATGCAATGAATAAAAGTAAGAAATATGCACCTATCAAAGCATTACATAACCGAAAAACAAGCTAAGAAGAATAACAAGGAAAGATATCACCTTTCCGAATCCAAACTTGTCGAATTTTTCCTTGTTTTGACTTGTCGACGTGAGGCTTGACTTCTTTCAACCTTTGTTCAACCGATGATTGTCTCGATGCTTGGTTCTTCGGTTGATATTTACGTTGAGGCTTAGACTTCCGGTTTGCACGAGGTACTCGTCCCAATTGATTTCCTATTTGATTCCGTGGGAGATACCGAATAGAAGTAGGTGTCGATTGAGGTTTCGTTATCTTGTTCGGGCAACTCTTTTTTATATGTCCCTTGACTCCGCATCGGTGACATACCTTTGCTTTTAAATTTGTTGAGACTTTCGATGTCGTCTTTTGATCCTTCTCAACATATGTCCTTTCGTATCCGAGGCCCAACTTGTTCGTTTGACCTAACCCGAGCATGTTATCCAACTTTTTCGAACCCGAGGAAAATTGTTGAAGATCCGATTTGAGTTGATGAACTTGCTTGGTTAACACTTGATTGGATGTGTAGGTTTCCTTAAATTGTTGCTCCAAAAATCCAATTTTATCCCTATAAGATTTCATTGTTAATTCCGATTCTTCGAGCTTCTTTTGGAGGACCGAATTGATACTCAAAGTTGATTCCCGTTCCTCCTCAAGAGCTTCATTCATGATCCTCATATTGTTGTTATCTTCTTCAATCTCCAACAAACGACTTTCCAACTTCTTATTGAATTTAGCCATCTTTTTCGATTCGATAAGAAGTTGGTTGTATGATTCGGCTATATCCTCGTCGTTCGATTCCTCCTCACTTTCGCCATTCTCGCTCGAAGACCCATGCGAAGAGAGAGAAAGATTTGAGTTAGAAACAATAGATGATAGACAAGCAACATTAGAAGACGGAGGAAATGTAGAATTAGCGATTAAAGCCGTATGATCCTTTTCTTCATCACTTGATGATGATCCATTTGAAGAAGAGTCATCCCAAGTTTTCGTTTTAGCTTGCAAAGCCTTCGGTTTATACGTCTTCTTCGAAGGACAATCCGTTGCGATATGGTCGTAGCCTCTACACTTGAAGCATTGGATTTCCCCTTCGAATTCATCTTTTTCATTCGAAGACTTTGCAAGTTTTTTATCTTTCAATTTAGAATTAGAAGAAGGTTTAGAAAAGGATTTTCACTTCGAAGATGAAGCATCGTTCTTCTTTCGGAAATTCCGGCGAAACTTCTTCGTGAGGAGCGCCAATTGTTGTTCAAAATCCGCAAGCGTAATATTTTCGTCGGAATCCGTGTCGTCGTCTTCTTCCTTTGTTGATTTGAGTGCCATCCCTGTGCTTTTAGAAAAAGACTTGGAAGAAGATTGATTAGTAGGAAAAGTCATCTCATACGTTTGTAAAGCGCCTACTAATTCTTCGACTTTCATCTCGTCCGATGCTTAACCGTTTCGATCGCGGCAACCTTTGCCCGAAAACGTTCCGGAAGAGTTCGAAGAATTTTTCTAACAACTTTTGACTCCGGGATTTTCTCTCCCAAGTTAGCGCATGTATTTACTACGTCTTGTAGACGTGTATAGTACTCGGTAAAGGTCTCGTTTTCATCCATGAAAATCGAATCAAATTTGCATGTAAGCATTTGTAATTTTTGGACCTTTACTAAGCTTGTACCTTCATGCGTAACTTGTAGAGTATCCCAAATCTCTTTCGCGGTTTCACAAGCCGAAACGCGAGTAAACTCCGTTTGAGACAAGGCATTAAATAAAGCGTTTATGCCCTTGCCGTTAAACGAAGATGCCTCGTTTTCATCTTTCGTCCACTTGTCTCGTGGTTTAGGCTTCTCAACATTATCGACCTTTTCGGTTGGAGGTTTCCATCCGAACTCAATTGATTTCCACACCCGCTCTTCGATTGCAATTAGAAAAGCTCTCATGCGAACTTTCCAATAGGCATAATTCGTGCCGTCGAAAAGCGGAGGTCGATTAATGTTACCGCCTTCGGCCATTAGATATCAATATATCTAGATCCCGCTCTGATACCAATTGAGAGTTACGGGAAGCCCCAAGGATCTATCTAGATTGTATCAACCAACACCTAGAGGGGGGTGAATAGGTGTATCGGCCGAAAAACACAAATTCTCGATGCTTTAAAAATAAATGCGGAAAATAAAAAGCACACCGAGATTTACGTGGGAAAACTCCAAACTCGGAGTAAAAAACCCACGGGACCAACACGCGAATACCAATCCACTAAAAGAAAAGATTACAAGGTGATTACCGACTCCACGGACTTAACCTCTCTAACTCTCTTATGGATCTCCGCGCACTCCACCGAGTTGTCCACGATCACGTCCGAATCCACGAACGCCCACGTTCCGAATCCACGAAACGCCTTGCTTCGAATCCACGAAGTCTTCAATACGCCGAATCCACGACGTCACGCTCCGAATCCACGAAGTCTTCAATCACACCGAATCAATGGCAAGTAACTGAACCGATCCGTCTCAAGTCTCAAGTCGTCATGTCTAAAATATGGAATGTATAGCAACTATGTCCAAGGTCTATCCCTATGTCATCATGTCTAAAACATAGAATATATAGTGTGTTAATGGCCTATAGTCAAGTCTCTATGTTGCAGTTTCACAATTTTCTAAGTTAAGTGCCCTTTTATGACACTTAAGCTTTCTAAGTTCTAACACGAGTTTAAGGTCCAAGAATACATAATTCCAACCATTTTACCACATGCAACATATTTTCTAACTTGGAATAGAGAATACTTTAAACATTCATCCACAATACACATAATGCTCTACTATATAGAGGTAAATTTTCATGAAACATAACACATACATTTTAAGTATTCTAAAATTCGCATAATTCTTATCTAGCATGAATATGCTTGCAAAATGACGAAATAAAACAATTAACCACATAGGAGAAAATTTTCTCCTATTCTCATAAAGCCAAACCCACCAAATGCTTCGCTCGGCCTCCCGAACCTCTAACGAAGCTTCGATCTACACTCCTAGCACCCTAAGATGTATATAGGCCAGAAGTGTTACAACATAAAAACGAAGAACTATGAGTTCAAACAATAAACAACTCGACAAAAGGGCTAAAACTCACCTAAGAGTAGAAATCTCTCCTCAATCTTCAAAAGGGAGCTAGAACCCTTCCAATCCCACCTAGAGGAAGATTCTAATCCTAAAATCCCATTTCTAGGGTTTCTTCTCACAAAAACCGACAAAACTCGGATTAAATGGAGGAAACATGCTACTAACCTCTTTAGAAGCTTCAAATCAAGCCTAGAATCCTCTAGGGTTGAAGAGTGATCCTCCACAAAGCTCCAATCGCAAGCTCCAAGTCTCCAATAGTGAGAGGAGAGGGAGAGGGGAAGTCCAAAGTCCACCAAAGCTAGCTCTCCTTCCTCTTCTCCTTCTTCTTCTCCTTCTCCTTCTCTTTCTAAGGTGCAAGGGAGAGTGTGAGGGAGAGAAATGAGGGAGAGAGGGAGAGGAAATGCCATCTAAAGCAACAAAATCTGTAATAACCGACATTTTCTATAATAAGAATTAAACCCTTTGTTGATGATGTTTTTGTGTGTAACATAATTACAAAAGCACTCGTCAAATTTCAGGTAAAAATGAGCTAAGATGGAGAAGTTACGCGACCCGGACTATTAACTTAAAGTGAATAGTAACTCCGACTTTTCGTTGAACCAGGGAGTAGAGAGGCGCCCCGGTGCGTATTGGACTCCGATCATATGACTCCAATAGCTTATTTCGAACAGCTCGACTATTCTGGACCCAATGGCACTGACGGAATTGGGTTCTGATGCACGATTGTCGAGAAAAAGGGGTTTGAACGGTTTCACATATATAAATATATAAATGGATTTATGGAGGAAATAAAGAGGGTTTGTTTTGTCGCAAATCGGAGACCAAATCGGATGAAACAAAATGCTAGATTCGATGCCCCAGTCGTGCTGAACGTGCTGGTGCGATCCGATCGGAAATCCGAGGGACGGATCTTCGGGAATCGCGAAATGTTCGCTGAGGGGTCAAATTGCCAAAATGGGTGTATCGCGATGAAACCTAATATTTTATGCGCTGTTTCGCGCGATTTCGAACGTCGAGGGACGTGGACGCATAATATGCATGCAGTCCGGGGCTGGGCCGCGAATAATAGACTCTGGTGGACTAAATTGCAATTTGGCAGGTGGTATATATATTGGCAATTAGGGTTTCACTCAAAGAAACCCTAACCCTAATGCCTTTTCAGTTACCCTAGCCACCCTAGCCGCCTCAGCATTCCTCTCCACTACTCGTGCTAGAGCTTTATTCGATACCGGAGCATCGCACTCATTCGTTTCGCATTCATTTGCATGTGAGCATGGTATTTCCACGCATTCACTAGGCGCGGCATTCCTTATTGACACACCTGGAGGTGACCTAGTAGCTGAGCGGTGCATCTTATCTTATCCTGTCATTTTGGATGGGCGGAGTTTCCTGGCGAACTTGATGGTGCTTCCGATGAAGAAGTTCGACGTGGTGCTTGGGTTGGACTGGCTCACCAGGCACCGCGCTTCTATCGAGCGGAGGACAGTGATGTTTGACGGGCCCGGCGAAGGAGTATTCGTCTATCGAGCGTGTAAGAGCTCTTACTTCGCCGCATCTATCTCTTCTGCTAGAGCTAAGAAGCTTATGAATGCTGGATGTGTGGCCTATCTTTCGTCCGTGGATGTCACCCGTCGAGCTGCACCAGCATTAGAGAAGATTCCAGTTGTCCGGGATTTCCCGGATGTGTTTCCAGCTGAGCTTCCGGGAATGCCTCCGGACCGGGAGATCGATTTCTTCATCGAGCTAGTTCCAGGCACTGCACCGATCTCAAAGGCTCCCTATCGCATGGCCTTCGCTGAGCTGAAAGAGTTGAAGGCTCAGCTCGAGGACCTTCTGGAGAGCTGGAGAGAGGATTTATCCGACCTAGTGTGTCTCCCTGGGGTGCCCCAGTCCTTTTCATCAAAAAGAAGGACGGTAGTCTACGCTTATGCATTGACTACAAGGAGCTCAATAAGGTCACTATAAAGAACAAATATCCACTGCCCCGGATTGACGATCTTTTCGACCAACTTCAAGGGTCGTCGGTATTTTCGAAGATCGACCTACAGTTCGGATATCATCAGCTTAAGATCCGGGCGGATGATGTGCCGAAGACCGCTTTCCGAACTCGTTACGGCCACTACGAGTTCACGGTGATGCCGTTCGGGCTTACTAACGCCCCGGCAGCCTTCATGGATATGATGAACAGGGTCTTTCGGGCATATTTGGATAAGTTTGTTGTGGTCTTCATTGACGACATCTTGATCTACTCGCGTAGTGATGAGGAGCACGAGGATCATCTCCGTCGAGTATTGCAGGTACTTCGAGAGCATAAGCTATATGCTAAGCTCAAGAGTGCGAATTCTGGCTTCGAGAGGTATCTTTCTTAGGGCATATCGTGACTCCATCGGGCATTACGGTGGACCCGAAGAAGATAGCCTCAGTGGTCGATTGGCCTGAGCCAACTTCAGTGACCGAAGTCAGGAGTTTTCTTGGTTTGGAGGGTTATTATCGGCGATTTGTCGAGGGCTTCTCTAAGATCGCCGCACCGCTGAACAAGCTTACCAGAAAAGGGGAACGTTTTCAGTGGACTAAACAGTGCCAGCAGAGCTTTGATGAGCTGAAGGATCGATTGACCCGCGCACCCGTTCTGACTCTACCGCGGCCTGGTGAGGATTTCGTAGTCTATTGTGATGCCTCACGGGTCAGTTTGGGGTGGGTGCTTATGCAGCAGGATCGGGTCATCGCGTACTGTCACGCCCCGGGACCGGCAGGGCCTTCCCAGAAGCCTGTCCAGACCCGCCATATGTCATCACATACAAGGCGTCTACTAAAATACAGCGGAATTAAAACAATAAAAGGCTAGAACTATAGATATCAGAGCAATATACAGCTAGTCCTATCAACAAGTAGAGAATAGGAAGACTAGATAAATAATAAAGGAGACTAACAACATAACCATAAAACATAAGGTTGATACAACAACTATCTCAAAATGTGGTGGTCTCTCTAAACACAGGTACATCTCACATCCTCTCTAAACAAATACAAGAGAGGTAACCACCTATCGATCAACCTCGCCGAGTGTCGCTAACCCGAAGCAACACCCTTGCCGCGGTCCCGAGCCTCCCCCGATGCAGAAGGTGTTAAGGATTTTGTGTTGGCAAGTTTCGTGAATTGAGTCGGAGTCTTGAAGAATCGGAGCGGATCGAAGAACGACGAAGAATCAAAGACTTCGAAGAAAAGGGAATTGGCTCACGATGTGAATCACGATGTCTAGGTAAGATTTTAATTCATAATATGGTGATTCATACTTAGTTATAGGCATTAGAATAATAAATTAATGTTTAACGGATTAGAAATTATATTGAAACTTTGTAATTTTCGAAAATTGGAAAATTTACAAAGTGTACCTAACTGTACTCGAACCCGTACGGTAGAATCATACCCATTATCGTAATAAATTGAAAAGTGTACGGGTACGAATCATACCCATTACAGAATACCTGAACCCGTAGGGTACACCATCATACCCACACGAATGTGACCTAAACCCGTCTGGTACAAGCATGGTTGCTATACCGGTACAGCCATCAAACCCATTACCGGTAATGCCCCTTCGTAGAAATATCTTCCGTCATTGCATTACCGGTAACAGCCTAAGTTTTGTACCGGTACAGATAGGTAAAAAATCTAAAAAATCTCTAATCCGAATCTAATTGATTCTAAAGTCTATAAATAAGATATTAGGGTTCTCTAACTCCATGTGCTTCATGAAAATACTTGTTTGAGAAACCCTAGAGGCTAGGAATTCATCTAAAACCTATTTCTACATTATAGCCTCTTCTAGGTCAAATCGAGACATAGTAAATCCTTCTCTATATGTCGATTTGATCTACGCTTCGCTTGGAGTTTTCTTCTTTGGTTTTCTACGATACTCCTAAGCGAAGGATCACCATATTCATTATATTGTTCATGGTCGGCGTCGTGGATTCGGCGTAAGGCGTCGTGGATTCGGCGTGTTCGTGGCGTCGTGGATTCGGCGTGTTGAAGACTTCGTGGATTCGAAGCGGAGGCGTTTCGTGGATTCGGAACGTGGCGTTCGTGGATTCGGACGTGATTGTGGACAACTCGGTGGAGTGCGCGGAGATCCATAAGAGAGTTAGAGAGGTTAAGTCCGTGGAGTCGGTAATCACCTTGTAATCTTTTCTTTTAGTGGATTGTTATTCGCGTGTTGGTCCCGTGGGTTTTTTACTCCGAGTTGGAGTTTTCCCACGTAAATCTCGGTGTGCCTTTTATTTTCAGCATTTACTTTTTAAAGCATCGAGAATTATGGTTTTTGGCCTTTGACACCTATTCACCCCCCTCTAGGTGATTAGATACAATCTAGATAGATCCTTGGGGCTTCCCCGTAACTCACAATTGGTATCAGAGCGGGATCTAGATATATTGCTATCTAATGGCCGAAGAGTTAGTAGGTGTGTTACAAACTTATAAGATGACTTTTCCTACTAACCAATCTTCTTCCAAGTCTTTCTCTAAAAGTACAGGGATTGCGTTGAAAACATCAAAGGAAGAAGACGTGGACTCGGATTCCGGCGATGAGGAATCAAACGACGAGGAATTAGCGGAAGCATACAATCAACTTCTTGTTGAGTCGCGGAAGATGGCGAAACTCAATAAAAAGTTGAGGCGTCGTTTATTCGATCTTGAAGAAGAGAACAAGAATTTGAAGACCACAAATAATACTCTTGAGGAGGAACAGGAATCAATCTTGAATAATAATTCGGTCCTCCAAAAGAAGCTAGAAGAATCAGATTTAATGATCAAATCTACTACGGATAAAGTTGGATTTTTGGAGCATCAATTTGAGGAAACATACAAATCCAACAAAGCATTGACCGAGCAAGTCCATCAACTCAAGTCCGATATTCAAAAGTTTTCTTCGGGATCGAAGAAATTGGATAACATGCTCGGATTGGGTCAAACGAGCAAGTTAGGTCTTGGATACGAACGGACATATGTTGAGAAGGGTCAAAAGATGACATCGAAAGTCTCAACAAGTTTGAAGGAGAAGGTGTGTCATAGATGTGGCATCAAAGGACACATCAAAAAGAGTTGCCCGGACAAAAATTTTAAGTCTCAATCGGCAACTTCGAAACGACAATTGGTATCATCTAAAACTCGACATCCGCCACGGAATCAAAAGAAAAATCAATTGAGTCGAGTGCATCAAGCAAACCGTGACTCATATGTGAACCGGAAATCAAAGCCACAAGCGAATCGGACATCTAAGCCTCAACGTCAATATCGACCGAACCCACAACCGAACCGGATTTCTAAGTCGAAGCCACAAGCGGTTTGGGTTTCTAAGCCTCAACAACAACATCAACGGAAGAAACATGCAATGAAACGATCTACGGTGGACCAAAAGTCAAAACAAGTTGGGCAAATCATCGACAAGCCAAGACAACCGACAATTCGACAAGTTTGGATTCGGAAAGGTGATATCTTTCCATACTTTTCGTCTTAGTTAATCTCATCAATATAAACTTGGGCCAACTTGTCCCCCGACCAAGTAATATGAATCGGTAGGAAATGCGCCGATTTCGTCAACCGGTCCATGACCACCCAAATTGCATCGTGTCCACCTTGAGATAGAGGTAGCCCGGTCACAAAGTCCATTACAATATTTTCCCATTTCCAAACGGGTATAGGTAAACTTTGTAGCTTCCCCGCCGGAAATCTCCGCTCCGCTTTTACTTGTTGGCAAGTAAGACATTGCGCAACAAATTCTCCAATGTCTTTCTTCATGCCCGGCCACCAATATTGCAACTTTAAGTCTTGGTACATTTTGGTGCTGCCCGGGTGTATAGTATAAGGAGATTGATGCGCTTCTTGCATAATCGCCTTGTGGAGATCCTTGCTCTTGGGTACACACCCACGATTTCGAAATCAAAGTGTGCCGTCGGTCCCAATGTCGAACTCTTCGGCCCTACCATTTTCCATTTCACCGGGCACCCTTTGGAGATACTCATTGGAAGCTTGTAATTCCTTGATCCTCTCCAATAAGGTCAGTTGCACCACTAAGGTAGCAAGTGTAGCCGACACTCCCGGTGCCACTACTTCCAATCCAAACCGTTGCATCTCCTTCTACAACAACGGTTGAGGAGTAATTGCCGATGCTAAGTCTTCTCCAGATTTTCTACTTAGCGCGTCGGCTACGACGTTAGCTTTTCCAGGGTGGTATAAAATCGTGACATCATAGTCCTTCAGTAATTCTAACCACCACCGTTGTCGTATATTAAGCTCCTTCTGGGTGAACAAGTACTTAAGACTTTTGTGGTCCGTGTAGATCTCACAATGTTCCCCATATAAGTAATGCTTCCATAATTTTAGCACGAAAATCACCGCGGCTAATTCCAAGTCATGGACTGGGTAGTTCTTTTCATAGGGCTTCAATTGGCGCGACACATATGCTATGACTCGCCCATTTTGCATCAACACACACCCTAGCCCGATGTAGGAAGCATCACTGTACACGACATATGTCTCCCCCAGCGTCAGTAGAGCAAGTACCGGGGTTGTCGTCAACCTCTCCTTTAACTCCTTGAAGCCCCGATCGCAATCTTTGCTCCAAACATACTTGACACCCTTATGTGTGAGGCGCGTTAGCGGAGTGGTTATTTTGGAGAACCCCTCCACGAACCGCCGATAATAGCCCGCAAGTCCAAGAAAACTGCGGATTTCCGTTACGCTCGTCGGGCGAGACCAATCTTTAATTGCCTCTACTTTCTTCGGGTCCACCGAAATGCCTTCACCCGAAATTACATGTCCTAGAAAGGTAACCTCCGAAAGCTAAAATTCACATTTCTTCAATTTGGCATACAATTTTTCTTTTCGGAGTATTTCCAAGACGAGACTCAGGTGCTCCTCGTGTTCTTCTTCGGTCCGAGAATACACCAACACGTCGTCAATGAATACCACAGCGCATTGGTCCAATAACGGACGAAAAACACGATTCATTAAGTCCATAAAGGCCGCCGGGGCATTAGTAAGCCCGAATGGCATTACCGTGAACTCATAATGACCATACCACGTACGGTACGCCGTTTTGTGCACATCCTTGGGCCGTATCTTCAATTGATGATACCCCAACCGTAGGCCTATCTTTGAATACACCTTTGACCCTTGCAGTTGATCGAATAGGTCGTCGATCCTTGGCAACGGGTACTTGTTCTTCACCGTGACCTTGTTCAACTCGTGGTAATCCATGCAAAGTCGAAGTGTGCCATCTTTCTTTTTGACGAATAGCACCGGAGCTCCCCACGGAGACACGCTCGGCCTCACAAAGCCTTTATCGAGCAAGTCTTCCAACTGTGCTTTAAGCTCCTTTAGCTCCACTGGTGCCATCCTATACGGAGCCTTCGAAACTGGCGTCGCCCTGGGAATTAAGTCCATGACGAACTCGACCTCTCGGTCCGGTGGCAATCCCGGTAACTCCGCCGGAAATACGTTCGGGTATTCGCACACCACTCGAATACCCTCCAGGTTCGGGTGCTCCTTTCGGCTGTCCATGATGGTCGCCAAGTAGGCTTTGCAACCACCCTTTATCATTTTTCAGGCTCTAGCCGTGGTTATGGTCGCCGCAAAGCGTGCACCATTACACGCTCGGTACACCATTTCCTCTTGATTTGGCTCGCGAAAAGTGATCACCCTTCTCTCGCAGTCGATGACCGCATAATACTTGGTAAGCCAGTCTAGCCCCAAGATTACATCAAACGACCATAACTGAGTCAGCACTAACATATCGATCGGCATGACCCAATTGCCTATCTGGACTGGACATGCCGGACACTCGTCATAGACGCTATAGGCATGCCCGGAGGATTTAATATCCCAACCTTCCTCATCATGTATAATCTTTAAGTCATGAGTTCTAGCAAACGATGCACTTATAAATAAATGCGATGCACCAGTGTCGAATATAGCTTGAGCTCTAGTGCCGTTGATAGAGATAATACCTGCCACAATGTCGTCGGAAGCTGGAGTCTGCTCATCCACCTGAGTGGCAAAAACCCGCCCACTCGGTGCTCTCGATGCCTCCGGCTGACGCGACGATGATGAGCGTCCAGCCGCCATAGAGGGTGGCAACCCCATCAACTGCCTCGGGGTAGAAAGGGTTGATGCTGTTGACGGTGCAGACGATCCCCAGCTCGGGCACTCTCGAATCATGTGCCCGGGTTGGCCACACCTGTAGCATTTTCCTTCTCGCTGCGGGCACAAATTCGATCGGTAATCCCCGCCGCAAATAACGCAACGGGAGGGCTTCCCGCTCCTCGCCTGCTGTCGGGGATACCGAGGGGGTTTCTTTGCATTCGGCCGGCCCCCGGCACCACCCGCCGCTCGCTTCTTGTCTTTCTCTTTACTGTCCGCCATGGCCTCGCGCTCCTCCCGCGCGTAGGCGCTGCCGTGCTCCGCAGATAGAGCCCGGTCGAAGACCTCCGCAAAGGTCATGAGGTGGAAAAATTGCACCGCCTCATAAATCCTCGGCCGAAGTCCTCGCAAAAGCCAATCGGCCCGATCCCGGTCGTCACGTACAACGTGCGGGACACAATCAATGATGTGGGAGAACTCTAGCTCATAGTCCGCCACAGAGCGGTCTCCTTGCCTCAACTTGCGGAATTTCTCATGCATCTTCCGCTTAACGGAGTCGGGAAAGTAGTTCGAAAATACCGCTCTCTTGAACTCCTCCCACATCATAGGCGGAAGATCGGGCGGTCGATCCCGCTTGATCCGTTTCCACCATGCCTTCGCCGCCTTGTCGAGGCAATGCGAGGTGAAATACACCTTGTCTTTCTCCGGGGTGTTAAAATCCTCGAAGAGTGTCTCTAGTGAGTCGATCCAAGACTCCACCACTCCTCCTTCGAAGATAGGTGGCTTGAACTTTATGAACTTAATAAGCGCCGCCAACAAGCGCTCCCGTTCCTCGTCGTCCGCCGCACTATCGGGGTCTGAAGTCCCCGATCCGGCCTGAATCACCGTAACTGGCACGGCCACAACTGGATCTGCCGCCGCCGCACCCTCGACTACGGTCGGCATCCTAGCAGCAGGTGTAGGGTGCTCGGCCCCTGCCTACGTCGCCGCTTGCTGCTGCTCCAACGTCTCCTGGAGCCATCGGATCTACTCGCCTTGAGCCCTCACGGACTCGCCTTGTTGCCGCACCGCGCCAATAAGCGTGGCCATCCGCTTCCTCAAGCCCCCCACCGCCGGCTACGGGTTGCACAGGAGCCGCACTCGGTTCCTCAGGCATCGACCTGGTTCGGGGTCGACCACGAGGTGCTATTGCTTCCTGAAAAGAAGCAACTTACGTTAGACACTTGACCCACATACTCAGATATACCCAATCCGGCGAAAGCAAACAAGCGCATTTATTCTCATTCTCAAGTATCATGTCGTCGGCCGCCGATCACAACACAAGGAATAGAAAACAAATAGCAACTTACAATTAGTCCCTAAGTAACTTAGAGACATAATAACTTTGACCCAATTATATGCTTTCGCTATACTTGTTCAACGTCACTCACGTTTCCTAGGTCCTTACGGTCTTTTCCATTGCTATGGCCCCTAGGTCCATTCTAGCTTTCACTTTTTGGCTTTTATACGGCTCTGATACCATTTTATTTGTCACACCCCGAGACCGATCCATTTGGCCGGTTCGAGCGCGTCAACAGACGCCGAACGGACAGAGCTTCCCCTGTCCGCCCAAGGCTCAACAAGTACAGATAGAGTATAAATTTCACACATGCGGAAGCATACACAAAAGGCTTACACGAGGGTAAGCAACATAGCCAACGTGAAAGTACTAATGTAAACATACCAGTAACATGATTAATTTCAATCACTTACATGTAAATATCTTTACAACTTTGAATTCTTTAAAGTCTTTAGATTCATTGCATCATTTCTTTCTTACATCACTTTACCTCAAAATATAACTTGATTACATTCAAAGTTAAGCAACTATGATCATCAAATACAAAAGATGATATATATATAAAGGGAAATGCAACTACCAAAATAAATACTCGGGCGGTCTCTATCTAGGGCGCGATGCCCTTACCGCGATCCTCGGCCGGCTCGCTCGGTCCCGGCCCTGTGGAGATAGTGGGGTGAGAACTACAACGAAGTTCCCAGTGGGATCGGCAACCAACCACGCCGACTTTCCCACTAGGTCTAATTCAAGCGTAATGGAAAGAAAGGTAAGATAATAACCAACTTACAAATGCAGCTAATACGCTTGAAAGTAACAATAAGATGCTCGAATAATAACTCATAGTGATTGAAGGATCATAGTTCAATACCCAATCTCTTGGCTAACCTGTAGGTTTCGCCCTCAACAAGACTCAACCAACTCAAATCCCTATTGTCGAGGAAACACTACAACCCGACGGGACCGTCCTCTGGGGAAACACTACAACCCAGTGATGACAACTCCGGAGCACATCGCCCGAGGGGGAGCTACCGCCCTCGAGCAAGAACTATATGGTGAGTACGATCAATCCTTAACTCTAAGGATTCCAATTTCAATTCATTCCTTGACTTTAAGGAGACTATGTTCATATGACCCTTAATTCTAAGGTTGTTGTCATAATGTCAATCTCAAAACTCTACTAGTGTTATGTACACTACTTGTTCTTGTTCTCGTTCTTTGATGCCACGCATGTTGTCTAAGTACTCTAGACTCATCATTGCCACATTTTCTAAGTACCTGTCCAATGTCACATTCACTTGTCAATTACACTAAGTTGTTGTTCTTGTTCTTTAGCATGCATACATAAGGTTCTTGTTCTTTATCATACAATCTCATAACATTCTACCTTATACATTTGAACTCTCAAAGCAATAAGAAATGCACATTAAACCCTACAATACAACATGCTCAATATTAAATATACTCAATAGAAGTGACACTTAGACATAGAGAGAAGTCCGATGTCCTTGGAATGCACCACCCACCTCTAAATATTATGGATGGGTTGCGGGTCGAGTTTCGTGCCCAACCGATCCCTAGTTTACCACCTGCGCGTTAAACAGAGCCTTAATCAGGGTAGTTTATATAGTAGCTCATAAGTAGGCTTTTCGTTTAAACAAACGGAGTTGCCCCACGCGTCGGGGATACTCCCAATTAGGTTTCTACAAGGTCAATTTGACCCTAGAACCTCTATGGCAAAAAGTCCCAAATTTGGGTGCTCTACCAAACCCTATGTGAGACCCTAGGTTTTGATCTCTAAAGCAAGCAAAGGAAAGCTTGTTATACCTCTTAGAGTTCATCTAGAACAATCTAAACCACTTTTAGAGCCTCTACTAGAAACCCTAATGATCCACCATGAGAGGACCTTGAGCTACTATGGGTTTTCATGGAGCTAAAGCCCCTACTAGGGTACTACTCCAAAGAGAAGACCAAAATCCTAAGTTCCTTGCTTAAAACCCAAACCCTAGCCTAGGTTTACCATGAAACCATACCTTGGCCCAAGCTCCACCTTGTAGGAGAGCTTCTAGAACTACCAAAGCCTCAAATCCACCTTCTCCAAGCCTTCTTCTCCTTCTTCTCCAAGCTCTAGAGCTCCTTTTCTAGAGAGAGAAAGAGAGAAATATGAGGGAGAGGTGTTGGGAGTGAATGGCTGTGAGAGAGGGAGCCATTGAGTGCATATAGTGTTGTTACAATTGCCAAAAAGCCCCTTCATTCACGAAAATTACAAACTGCTCAAACTGGGCAGTTTTCGGGTTCAGGATCCGGACCTGGCCATGGGATCCGGATCCCGCAAGCTGTGGTTCTGGGACTTAGCCATTTTTCTGCTGATTTCGCAGGTGGGGACCGGTCTCAGCCTCAGGGTCCGGTCTCGGGTGGTCCGGTCTCAGCCTCCTGATCCGGATCCCGCAAGCAGAAACTCCAGGACTTAGCCAATTTTTGGCTGCTGCGGCTGCCAGGCTTGTGGCATCCGGTCTCCATGCATGGTGACCGGTCTCTGCTGCTCCAATTCTGCAACTTTTGCAGAATTGCAGTTTCTTGCTCCTCGGGTCTCGTTTTCACTTCACACAAGTTCCAAAGCACTTAGAACCTTGTGTTTCTCGACTCACTCCGCGTTCCGCTCATTTTGACAGAACTCGACACGTTTTACGAGAAAGTGGGTTGTTACAGCAACGACATCCTCAGCTACTGCCGCTGCCTCAGTCTGGGCGGCATACAAACGCCCACTCGGGTCCTATCGTGACCCCTCGCTCTGCCTCTGCGCAGAAGATCTCACCGCCTGGTCAGAAGCGGTAGGCGTCCTCGGGCTGGAACCTGGTGAAGCTGGTGCTGAAGTTGACGACGGAGTCGGGGCAGATCCCCTCGGGCAATCTGACTGAAAGTGGCCCTCCTGGCCATAAGAGAAACACCTGCCCCGACCCTACGGGCAATGTCGGGGGTAGTGGGGGCCGCTACAAATCACGCAGCGCGATGCCGGTCGACGATCTGATCCTCGACGCTGCGGTGGGGTACCTCGTCCTCGCGACTGGCTCCTGGGGTACTTTGGCGGCTTCCTCGAGTGCGTCTGACTCGCACCCTCGCCGGCGGGCCTTTTGCCCTTGCCCCGATCCAAGCCTTCCTGCCACTCTTTCACAACCATCGCGCCCCGCTCCACAATAAGAGCGCGATTCACCACCTCACGGTAGGTCAGCAGGTTAGCGTACTGCACAAGCCTATAGATAGATGGCCTCAGTCCACTCTAAAAAATGCGGGCCTTGTCCTCGTCGTCCCGCACAATGAAAGGCACGCAGTGTAGCAGTCTGGTGAACTCTCGCTCGTACTCTGCCACTGTCCTCTCCCCCTGGCGCAAACTGCGCAGATCTGTCTCCATCTGTCGCCGAACACTATCGGGGAAATGGTGCTCGAGTAGAAGTTCCTTGAACCTCTTCCAAGTAAATGCAGATAGGTCGGTGTTAGGGTCCTCCTGAATATCCGTCCACCACCGATAGGCCTCGCCGTCCAAATGATGTGTGTCGAGCCAAACTCTGTCTCTCTCCTCCACAAAAGTGTCCCGAAACAGCTTTTCCATATGCATAAGCCATTTCTCCACTATCCAGTGGTCTACATTCTCCCCGTCGAAGATCCGAGGGCTGCACTTCCTGAACTCGTTGAGGCGGCTCATCAGTCGATCTCGCTCCGGCCCCTCAACCATCGTCGGGAACACTGCTCCTCCTGAGGGTAACTGTACTGGAGGTGCCGTCACCACCCTCCCTCGAGGCGCCACGGAGGGTGCAGAATGAGTAGATCCGTGCGCGGGGGTCTGCGCCCTCGGTGCCACCACCTCGGCTGGTTCGCGCACGCCGTCTGGGCCTCCCGGCCCGCCGAAGAAGGTCCTCCAGCCTCTTCATCTGCTCGTCCTGTCGGCGCGCCGCCTCGGCCTGCTGCTGGGCCGCCGCCGTCTGTTGGGCCACAAGATCCGTGAGGGTTGCCACCTGGTCCCTCAACTCACGGACCTCGCTGGACCCGGAAGTAGCGGAGGTCTCAACCTCCTCAAGGTATGCCATGTTTTCCGCCCGGGCAGATTTGGAGCGAGTAGTCGGCATAATACTGCAACATCATAAAAGCGCAAGTTAATAAAACCCACGCCATCGCAACCCCACTCAAAACCCAAATCATGCGAAAGTAAGGAAGTGTGCTTCCTACTAACTCCCGATGATACGTTGTCGGCCGCCAACGTAACCCTCCGCGAAGCTAGAAGTTATACACTTCGATTAAACTCCAACTTTTCAGAGTTATAATAAAACCCAATCAAGTACTTTCGCTCTTAAGTCAAATAGACCTCGTCTCTCATGAGCCTATTTTCTATAGTCCAACCAGCCTAAGGTTTGCTAGGTCCACTAAGAATTTACCCTAGGCTCTGATACCAAATTAATCTGTCACGCCCCGGGACCGGCAGGGCCTTCCCAGAAGCGTGTCCAGACCCGCCATATGTCATCACATACAAGGCGTCTACTAAAATACAGCGGAATTAAAACAATAAAGGGCTAGAACTATAGAAATCAGAGCAACATACGGCTAGTCCTATCAACAAGTAGAGAATAGGAAGACTAGATAAATAATAAAGAAGACTAACAACATAACCATAAAACATAAGGTTAATACAACAACTATCTCAAAATGTGGTGGTCTCTCTAAACACAGGTACATCTCACATCCTCTCTAAACAAATACAAGAGAGGTAACCACCTATCGATCAACCTCGCCGAGTGTCGCTTGTTAAGGATTTTGTGTTGGCAAGTTTCGTGAATTGAGTCGGAGTCTTGAAGAATCGGAGCGGATCGAAGAACGACGAAGAATCAAAGACTTCGAAGAAAAGGGAATTGGCTCACGATGTGAATCACGATGTCTAGGTAAGATTTTAATTCATAATATGGTGATTCATACTTAGTTATAGGCATTAGAATCATAAATCATTGTTTAACGGATTAGAAATTATATTGGAACTTTGTAATTTTCAAAAATTAGAAAATTTACAAAGTGTACCTGAACCTGTACGGTGCCATCCCATTACCTAATACGAAAAGTATACGGGTACATAATCATACTCATTAACACCGAACTTGTACTGCACAGCCATCATACCCATTACACGGTAACAGACTGCACCGTACAAGCATGGTTGCTATAAGATGACCATCGATCCATTACCGGTAATGGGCCTTCGAAAAATAATCTTCCGTCCTTGTGGAACCGGTAACCAGTTCAATTTTGTACCGGTACAGATGGGTAAAAATCTGAAAAATCTCTAATCCGAATCTAATTGATTCTAAAGTCTATAAATAAGATGTTAGGGTTCTCTAACTCTATGTGCTTCATGAAAATACTTGTTTGAGAAACCCTAGAGGCTAGGAATTCATCTAAAACCTATTTTCTACATAATAGCCTCTTCTAGGTCAAATCGAGATATTGTAATTCCTTATCTGTATGTCGATTTGATCTACGCTTCGCTTGGAGTTTTCTTCTTCGGTTTTCTACGATACTCCTAAGCGAAGGATCACCATACTCATGATGCTTCTCATGAACGGCGTCGTGGATTCGGCGTGAGGCGTCGTGGATTCGGCGCGTTTGAAGGCGATTCGTGGATTCGGATCGTTGGCTCGTGGATTCGAGTGGCGTCGTGGATTCGGCGTGTTGAAGACTTCGTGGATTCGAAGCGGAGGCGTTTCGTGGATTCGGAACGTGGCGTTCGTGGATTCGGACGTGATCGTGGACAACTCGGTGGAGTGCGCGGAGATTCATAGGAGGTTAAGAGAGGTTAAGTCCGTGGAGTCGGTAATCACCTTGTAATCTTTTCTCTTAGTGGATTGTTATTCGCGTGTTGGTCCCGTGGGTTTTTTACTCCGAGTTTGGAGTTTTCCCACGTAAATCTCGGTGTGCTTTTTAATTTCCGCATTTACTTTTAAAGCATCGAGAATTGTGGTTTTTGGCCGATACACCTATTCACCCCCCTCTAGGTGTTGTTTGATACAATTTAGATAGATCCTTGGGTTCCGCAAAACTAACAATTGGTATCAGAGCGGGATCTAGATATATTGCTATCTAATGGCCGAAGAGTTAGTAGGTGTGTTACAAACTTATAAGATGACTTTTCCTACTAACCAATCTTCTTCCAAGTCTTTCTCTAAAAGTACAGGGATTGCGTTGAAAACATCAAAGGAAGAAGACGTGGACTCGGATTCCGGCGATGAGGAATCAAACGACGAGGAATTAGCGGAAGCATACAATCAACTTCTTGTTGAGTCGCGGAAGATGGCGAAACTCAATAAAAAGTTGAGGCGTCGTTTATTCGATCTTGAAGAAGAGAACAATAATTTGAAGACCACAAATAATACTCTTGAGGAGGAACGGGAATCAATCTTGAATAATAATTCGGTCCTCCAAAAGAAGCTAGAAGAATCGGATTTAATGATCAAATCTACTACGGATAAAGTTGGATTTTTGGAGCATCAATTTGAGGAAACATACAAATCCAACAAAGCATTGACCGAGCAAGTCCATCAACTCAAGTCCGATATTCAAAAGTTTTCTTCGGGAACGAAGAAATTGGATAACATGCTCGGATTGGGTCAAACGAGCAAGTTAGGTCTTGGATACGAACGGACATATGTTGAGAAGGATCAAAAGATGACATCGAAAGTCTCAACAAGTTTGAAGGAGAAGGTGCGTCATAGATGTGGCATCAAAGGACACATCAAAAAGAGTTGCCCGAACAAAAATTTTAAGTCTCAATCGGCAACTTCGAAACGACAATTGGTATCATCTACAACTCGGCTTCCCCCACGGAATCAAAAGAAAAATCAATTGAGTCGAGTGCATCAAGCAAACCGTGACTCATATGTGAACCGGAAATCAAAGCCACAAGCGAATCGGACATCTAAGCCTCAACGTCAATATCGATCGAACCCACAACCGAACCGGATTTCTAAGTCAAAACAACATGCGGTTTGGGTTTCTAAGCCTCAAGGACAACATCAAAAGACAAAACAACTTGAACCTAACGTCGACAAGTCAAGACAACCAAAGATCCGACAAGTTTGGATCCGGAAAGGTGATATCTTTTCTTGTTCTTCGTCTTAGTATATTTTTATTTTAATAATGCTTTGATAGGTGTTTCTTGCATAATTTTTCTTCATTGCATTACATATTTAGACGAGATTTGATATTTAAAATTTTGATTTGAAAATCGTTTTTGAGAAAAGGTTTTTGGGGCGTTTTTAATTTGATTGAAAATTTGTGAGAAGGGAGATGATTGAAAATCATTAAATTGGTGAAATTAAAGGTTTTTCAAAGAGCCTTAACCGGTATTTAAAGTCAATTCAAATTGAATTAAATTCATATTAATTATCGGTTTTACTCCACTTTTTATTATTTTGACGATAATTAATTATGTGATTTCTTCTTACATCCATTCATCAAAATTTTGAAATTAATTTTAATTTCCTAGTAATTAATTCATCTTGATAGTGAATGTTGAATATAATTGATGGATATTTGCTAATTGACTAAGATTCGTCAAAATTATTTTCAATTGTGAGATTGTCTAATTTAAGGGGAGTTTGAATATTAAAAAAAAAAGGGAGAAACTCCTAAGTATAAAAGATGTGGAAAGAGTTACATCCGAAAGGAGTGTGAAAACTACCACCACATGTAGGAGCTACCACCCCGTCCTAAGACGTGTGTGAAGCTACCACATGAGAATTTATATGAAAAAACCGAAAAGGTTGAAAAAAAATATATGTGAATATTTTAGAATTTTCGGCGTTATAAGGTGGTAGATTGAAAAAGATGCTCAAAGAGCCACCCCCGGTGCTATATTAGTTAAATCTCTATTTTGAACGGGTTGCGACAAATTGGTGTCAATTAGTTAAATTTTTTGAAAATTATTTTTCATCAATTTGCATCTTGATGATTTTAAATTATTTGATTTATCTTAATATCAAATTTTGATGTTTTGATGTCGTTTGAAATCACTTAATATTTTATCTTCATCATAATGATTTTTGGAGTACAACATTTAATTTTTATGAAATTAATCTAATTTTGAAGGATTTTTGAGAAAACAAGGCAAAATTTTTGATAAGGAGGACACGGAGTGATTTTACCTTTTTGTGCTTCATTATATATGTTTTATCTTTTCACTCCTAGGGCTATGTTTTCTTTATGCATCTAGGTATGAAACTATGAAATACTTACTCTCTGTTTAGTTAGTTTTTCTCTCTATTTGTGTTTTCTTTTGGCAATTTTTGACAAAAAGGGGAGAATGGAGAACGAGTACAAAAGGAGAGGATATTTGGTATTTGATGCATACACAAAGGGAGACATACGAAGGGAGACGTGATGAGATTGAGGGAGAAGGAGAGATAACATTTTTGAAAAGGAATTGGAGAAAAGAACAAAGGGAGAGAAGAGGTATAAAATTAACTTTGAGAATTTGTTGAAAATTTGTTTTGCAGGAAATCAAGACTTCAAGACTCCTAGTTGCGTCTAAGTCATAGAGTTTGTTTTAGGAGTTTTGATGTATTTTTGTGTTTCAAATTGTATTTGGACTACATGCGAGAAGTTTGATGTTTTGGTGATGACATTGAACTTCGTTTTTCTTTTATGATGTAATTTTAGTTAATTTTTGTGTTTTGTCACGAAATTGCCAAAGGGGAGATTGTTAAGGATTTTGTGTTGGCAAGTTTCGTGAATTGAGTCGAGTCTTGAAGAATCGGAGCGGATCGAAGAACGACGAAGAATCAAAGACTTCGAAGAAAAGGGAATTGGCTCACGATGTGAATCACGATGTCTAGGTAAGATTTTAATTCATAATATGGTGATTCATACTTAGTTATAGGCATTAGAATCATAAATCATTGTTTAACGGATTAAAAATTATATTGGAACTTTGTAATTTTCAAAAATTAGAAAATTTACAAAGTGTACCCTCAGATACGATGCATGCCATCCCATTACCTGAATAAACAAAAGTGTACGGTACGTAATCATACTCATTACCTAATAAACGAACTTGTACGGTATACCATCATACCCATTACACGGTAATTGCACTGTACTGCATACAAGCATGGTTGCTATACCTAGATAAACCATCAATCCATTACCGTAATGGGCCTTCGAAAAATAATCTTCCGTCCTTGTGGAACCGGTAACCAGTTCAATTTTGTACCGGTACAGATGGGTAAAAATCTGAAAAATCTCTAATCCGAATCTAATTGATTCTAAAGTCTATAAATAAGATGTTAGGGTTCTCTAACTCTATGTGCTTCATGAAAATACTTGTTTGAGAAACCCTAGAGGCTAGGAATTCATCTAAAACCTATTTTCTACATAATAGCCTCTTCTAGGTCAAATCGAGATATTGTAATTCCTTATCTGTATGTCGATTTGATCTACGCTTCGCTTGGAGTTTTCTTCTTCGGTTTTCTACGATACTCCTAAGCGAAGGATCACCATACTCATGATGCTTCTCATGAACGGCGTCGTGGATTCGGCGTGAGGCGTCGTGGATTCGGCGCGTTTGAAGGCGATTCGTGGATTCGGATCGTTGGCTCGTGGATTCGAGTGGCGTCGTGGATTCGGCGTGTTGAAGACTTCGTGGATTCGAAGCGGAGGCGTTTCGTGGATTCGGAACGTGGCGTTCGTGGATTCGGACGTGATCGTGGACAACTCGGTGGAGTGCGCGGAGATTCATAGGAGGTTAAGAGAGGTTAAGTCCGTGGAGTCGGTAATCACCTTGTAATCTTTTCTCTTAGTGGATTGTTATTCGCGTGTTGGTCCCGTGGGTTTTTTACTCCGAGTTTGGAGTTTTCCCACGTAAATCTCGGTGTGCTTTTTAATTTCCGCATTTACTTTTAAAGCATCGAGAATTGTGGTTTTTGGCCGATACACCTATTCACCCCCCTCTAGGTGTTGTTTGATACAATCTAGATAGATCCTTGGGGCTTCCCCGTAACTCACAATTGGTATCAGAGCGGGATCTAGATATATTGCTATCTAATGGCCGAAGAGTTAGTAGGTGTGTTACAAACTTATAAGATGACTTTTCCTACTAACCAATCTTCTTCCAAGTCTTTCTCTAAAAGTACAGGGATTGCGTTGAAAACATCAAAGGAAGAAGACGTGGACTCGGATTCCGGCGATGAGGAATCAAACGACGAGGAATTAGCGGAAGCATACAATCAACTTCTTGTTGAGTCGCGGAAGATGGCGAAACTCAATAAAAAGTTGAGGCGTCGTTTATTCGATCTTGAAGAAGAGAACAATAATTTGAAGACCACAAATAATACTCTTGAGGAGGAACGGGAATCAATCTTGAATAATAATTCGGTCCTCCAAAAAGCTAGAAGAATCGGATTTAAGAATAAAATCTACTACGGAAAGAGTGGGATTTTTGTACCATCAATTTGAGGAAACATACAAATCCAACAAAGCATTGACCGAGCAAGTCCATCAACTCAAGTCCGATATTCAAAAGTTTTCTTCGGGAACGAAGAAATTGGATAACATGCTCGGATTGGGTCAAACGAGCAAGTTAGGTCTTGGATACGAACGGACATATGTTGAGAAGGATCAAAAGATGACATCGAAAGTCTCAACAAGTTTGAAGGAGAAGGTGTGTCATAGATGTGGCATCAAAGGACACATCAAAAAGAGTTGCCCGAACAAAAATTTTAAGTCTCAATCGGCAACTTCGAAACGACAATTGGTATCATCTACAACTCGGCTTCCCCCACGGAATCAAAAGAAAAATCAATTGAGTCGAGTGCATCAAGCAAACCGTGACTCATATGTGAACCGGAAATCAAAGCCACAAGCGAATCGGACATCTAAGCCTCAACGTCAATATCGATCGAACCCACAACCGAACCGGATTTCTAAGTCAAAACAACATGCGGTTTGGGTTTCTAAGCCTCAAGGACAACATCAAAAGACAAAACAACTTGAACCTAACGTCGACAAGTCAAGACAACCAAAGATCCGACAAGTTTGGATCCGGAAAGGTGATATCTTTTCTTGTTCTTCGTCTTAGTATATTTTTATTTTAATAATGCTTTGATAGGTGTTTCTTGCATAATTTTTCTTCATTGCATTACATATTTAGACGAGATTTGATATTTAAAATTTTGATTTGAAAATCGTTTTTGAGAAAAGGTTTTTGGGGCGTTTTTAATTTGATTGAAAATTTGTGAGAAGGGAGATGATTGAAAATCATTAAATTGGTGAAATTAAAGGTTTTTCAAAGAGCCTTAACCGGTATTTAAAGTCAATTCAAATTGAATTAAATTCATATTAATTATCGGTTTTACTCCACTTTTTATTATTTTGACGATAATTAATTATGTGATTTCTTCTTACATCCATTCATCAAAATTTTGAAATTAATTTTAATTTCCTAGTAATTAATTCATCTTGATAGTGAATGTTGAATATAATTGATGGATATTTGCTAATTGACTAAGATTCGTCAAAATTATTTTCAATTGTGAGATTGTCTAATTTAAGGGGAGTTTGAATATTAAAAAAAAAAGGGAGAAACTCCTAAGTATAAAAGATGTGGAAAGAGTTACATCCGAAAGGAGTGTGAAAACTACCACCACATGTAGGAAAGAGCTACCACCCCGGTCGTCCGGTACGTGTGTGAAGCTACCACATGAGAATTTATATGAAAAAACCGAAAAGGTTGAAAAAAAATATATGTGAATATTTTAGAATTTTCGGCGTTATAAGGTGGTAGATTGAAAAAGATGCTCAAAGAGCCACCCCCGGTGCTATATTAGTTAAATCTCTATTTTGAACGGGTTGCGACAAATTGGTGTCAATTAGTTAAATTTTTTGAAAATTATTTTTCATCAATTTGCATCTTGATGATTTTAAATTATTTGATTTATCTTAATATCAAATTTTGATGTTTTGATGTCGTTTGAAATCACTTAATATTTTATCTTCATCATAATGATTTTTGGAGTACAACATTTAATTTTTATGAAATTAATCTAATTTTGAAGGATTTTTGAGAAAACAAGGCAAAATTTTTGATAAGGAGGACACGGAGTGATTTTACCTTTTTGTGCTTCATTATATATGTTTTATCTTTTCACTCCTTGCGCTACGTTTTCTTTATGCATCTAGGTATGAAACTATGAAATACTTACTCGTTTAGTTAGTTTTTCTCTCTATTTGTGTTTTCTTTTGGCAATTTTTGACAAAAAGGGGAGAATGGAGAACGAGTACAAAAGGAGAGGATATTTGGTATTTGATGCATACACAAAGGGAGACATACGAAGGGGGAGACGTGATGAGATTGAGGGAGAAGGAGAGATAACATTTTTGAAAAGGAATTGGAGAAAAGAACAAAGGGAGAGAAGAGGTATAAAATTAACTTTGAGAATTTGTTGAAAATTTGTTTTGCGAAAATCAAGACTTCAAGACTCCTAGTTGCGTCTAAGTCATAGAGTTTGTTTTAGGAGTTTTGATGTATTTTTGTGTTTCAAATTGTATTTGGACTACATGCGAGAAGTTTGATGTTTTGGTGATGACATTGAACTTCGTTTTTCTTTTATGATGTAATTTTAGTTAATTTTTGTGTTTTGTCACGAAATTGCCAAAGGGAGAGATTGTTAAGGATTTTGTGTTGGCAAGTTTCGTGAATTGAGTCGAGTCTTGAAGAATCGGAGCGGATCGAAGAACGACGAAGAATCAAAGACTTCGAAGAAAAGGGAATTGGCTCACGATGTGAATCACGATGTCTAGGTAAGATTTTAATTCATAATATGGTGATTCATACTTAGTTATAGGCATTAGAATCATAAATCATTGTTTAACTGATTAAAAATTATATTGGAACTTTGTTATTTTCAAAAATTAGAAAATTTACCCGAACCTCGTACTCTGCATCACCATCCCATTACCTATGACATGAAAAGTGTACGGGTACAGAATCATACCCATTACCGGTAACAGCCTGAACTTGTACGGGTACAGCCATCATACCCATTACCGGTAACAGCCTGAACCTGTACCGGTACAAGCATGGTTGCTATACCGGTACAGCCATCAATCCATTACCGGTAATGGGCCTTCGAAAAATAATCTTCCGTCCTTGTGGAACCGGTAACCAGTTCAATTTTGTACCGGTACAGATGGGTAAAAATCTGAAAAATCTCTAATCCGAATCTAATTGATTCTAAAGTCTATAAATAAGATGTTAGGGTTCTCTAACTCTATGTGCTTCATGAAAATACTTGTTTGAGAAACCCTAGAGGCTAGGAATTCATCTAAAACCTATTTTCTACATAATAGCCTCTTCTAGGTCAAATCGAGATATTGTAATTCCTTATCTATATGTCGATTTGATCTACGCTTCGCTTGGAGTTTTCTTCTTCGGTTTTCTACGATACTCCTAAGCGAAGGATCACCATACTCATGATGCTTCTCATGAACGGCGTCGTGGATTCGGCGTGAGGCGTCGTGGATTCGGCGCGTTTGAAGGCGATTCGTGGATTCGGATCGTTGGCTCGTGGATTCGAGTGGCGTCGTGGATTCGGCGTGTTGAAGACTTCGTGGATTCGAAGCGGAGGCGTTTCGTGGATTCGGAACGTGGCGTTCGTGGATTCGGACGTGATCGTGGACAACTCGGTGGAGTGCGCGGAGATTCATAGGAGGTTAAGAGAGGTTAAGTCCGTGGAGTCGGTAATCACCTTGTAATCTTTTCTCTTAGTGGATTGTTATTCGCGTGTTGGTCCCGTGGGTTTTTTACTCCGAGTTTGGAGTTTTCCCACGTAAATCTCGGTGTGCTTTTTAATTTCCGCATTTACTTTTAAAGCATCGAGAATTGTGGTTTTTGGCCGATACACCTATTCACCCCCCTCTAGGTGTTGTTTGATACAATCTAGATAGATCCTTGGGGCTTCCCCGTAACTCACATCGCTAACCCGAAACAACACCCTTGCCGCGGTCCCGAGCCTCTCCCGATGCAGAAGGCACTGAAATAAACAAGAAACAGAGGGCGTGAGAACTATAATTTATAGTTCCCAGTGGGCAATTACTGACCTGAACCATTGCTCCACTAGGCCCAAAAGAAAAGGGGGTAAGTAAGCGATAATTAAGCACTAAGTAAAAGCATAAGGAAATGCTATCAATTAACATGATAAGTATAATTGTTTAGATGTCATAAACCCTTATTCCAACATATAAGAAGATATGCTCTATTATAACCAACAAGTATACTAGGATGTAAATAAAGAACTATCAAGTATACTATATAACCCAAGTAATGCCCTAAGCATGTCTACATAATCAAACTACTAAGTCCTATCTAGTAGTGATAGTCATTTATTGTTGAATGCCAAAGTTCAATCTCTTTTTAGGATCTACCCAAGGTAATCCCGCTTGCCCCACCTAAGTGTCGTGGTAGCCCCAACATCCCCTGTAAGGAATGAGTCTAACCAATTCGGCCCCATAGGTTTCTCAATACTGCA
This sequence comes from Aechmea fasciata, assembly GCA_025177825.1. Taxonomy (NCBI): domain Eukaryota; kingdom Viridiplantae; phylum Streptophyta; class Magnoliopsida; order Poales; family Bromeliaceae; genus Aechmea; species Aechmea fasciata. The sequence continues at coordinate 6,711,304 of CM045940.1, read as the reverse complement.
CGAGCGAACGGATCGCAAAGGCCAACTCCGGAGTGTCGGCTTGTAGGGAGCGACCCTCACAAGCATGTGCGGAAGAGCACAAATGGCAACAAGCACAGTCAAGTCTCAAGTCCAAACCTCATGTCTCAACATGGAAATAGCAACTAGCAACCCTAAGGTCTAGTTCAATTACTCTCATGACACTAGATTTTCTATGTCAAAGTTCAGTTACGTAATGCCGCTTGATGACATTAGCTCACCATTCTACAAGTAGATGCCAAGCCTAATGCCGCTTTATGGCATTAGCTTTTCTCCTATGTCATGCATAGTTTTAAGTTCAATATTACCATATTGCATGTCACTTTCATTAAGTCCAACATGATCTCAAACCACTAAGTGAATGCCACACTATGCCTAAGTCCACAAGGCTACACTCTACTGTATAGAGGCCAAAAACACATTACACATAAGGCATAGGTTTTAAGCATTCTAAAATTTACAAATAAATCATATATCATGAAAATGCACTAATTTCCAATTAACCATAAGTAAATAAGCACCAATGAGAATTTCTCATTGTGGTAGGTGAGGCCAAACCCACCGTTGCTCCAAGCGATGTTCCGAATCGCTAACTAAGCTTATATTCCTTCTCCTAGCACCCTACAAGGCATGCTATAGAAGTTACAACCTCAAAAGATGAGTTTTGAGCTCAAACTTTAAACATCTAGGTTAAGGTTAAGGAATACTCACCTAAATGTGCAATAATCCTTTTAGAAAATCCAAAAGGAAGCTAGATCCCATCCAAGGCAACCTAAACAAAGGTTTTAAACCATTCAAAAGGAATCTAAAAGCCTCTAATCAAAAAGCCCCAAATAAAATTCTAATTTCCAAAATCTAAGGTTTCATCTAGTAAAAAGCTCCAAAACATAAATCTAAAGGAAAAGAGATGTTTTCCTACCTCTTAGGAGCTTCAAATCAAGTCTAAAGTCCTCCAATCTTCAAGATCTCTCCTTCTTCAAGCTTCCAAAACAAAGCTCCAAGCCTCTATTAAGGTGACAAAAGCCCTAGGAGACAAAAAGAGAGAAAAGAGAGGTTTAATCTCCCAAAAACCAAGCACTAATCCAAAGAAAATGGAGTAGGAGGTGTGAGAAGCTCCTACCTTTCTCTCCCTGTGATTTCTAGCACAAAAGGACCCTAAGGGGTCGTGGGGGTACTCTAATAGAAGAGCACAAACGCAGAAAAGCCCCTGCAGTTCGCGCAGTTCAGATTCTGCCAAGTTGTACCGGTACAGATCCCATTTGTACCGGTACAAACCCTGCGAAACAGCCAAACCCGAGCCTCGGGTTGGTGACCATCAGCCCTCTCATACCGGTACAAAATCCCATTTGTACCAGTATAGCCATCATGGCTGTACCGGTACAACCACCAACCTTGTACCCGTACAGGCACCCGAAAAGGCAACCCGAGAGCAACCCAAAATCCAACTTTTTAGACTTTGGTGCCTAGAATTCAGCTACTATCCTCGGAACTCGTGCCATAGGTCGGAACACAGTCAACGACCCTCTAGAAAATCTGGAAAAGCTTAGGTCTCACAACCAACACTCGAACCTTGCTATTTGCTAAAGTTCAGTGCGTCACACGTACGCCTCTCGTCAGCTAAAGCCGTATGAAAAGAATTATCCGACTCACGACCTGGAGCTCGCGGTAGTGGTGTTCGCCCTTAAGCTGTGGAGGCACTACCTATACGGGGCACACTGCGAGGTGTTCACGGATCATCAGAGCCTGAAGTACCTCTTCACCCAGAAGGAGTTGAACCTCAGGTAGAGGCGTTGGCTCGAGCTCTTGAAGGACTACGATCTCACCATTCAGTATCATCCGGGAAAGGCGAATAAGGTAGCGGACGCCTTGAGCCGAAAACAGCCTTCAGCTGAGTTGTCCTCCATGATCACGAGCCAGGATCGTCTGGTAGAGGAGTTTTGCCGTCTGGAGATCGAGGTTGTTTCCACTGAGGCTACGGCCCAGTTGATGTCTCTGGTGGTACAGCCTACCCTGACAGAGCGGATTATGCTCGGACAGCAAAGTGATCCGTACTTACAGAAAGTGCGGGCGGAAATCGAGCAGGGCAAGGACGGGGACTTCACTATCCACACTGATGGATCTTTGCGCTTTAAAGGCAGATGGTGCTTACCTAGTGACTCGGAGCGACATCCTATCCGAGGCGCATCGATCCGCTTACATAGTTCACCTAGGCAGAACCAAGATGTACCGTGATCTGAAATAAAATTTCTGGTGGCCTGGGATGAAACTAGATATGGCTCAGCATGTGGCTCGGTGCCTGACTTGTCAGCAGGTGAAAGCCGAGCATCAGCGACCGGCAGGAAAGCTGCAACCACTTCCGATACCTGTATGGAAATGGGAGCAGATTATTATGGATTTCGTCACCGGATTGCCTCGATCACAGCGAGGCCATGATGCGATCTGGGTCATAGTGGATCGGCTGACGAAATCGGCTCACTTCTTGCCGATGCACACGACGTGGTCCCGTGATCGACTGGCACAATTATATATTGACGAGATCGTCCGGCTTCATAGTATGCTAGTGTCGGTCGTATCTGATCGGGACACCCGTTTCGTTTCCCACTTTTGGAGGAGCTTGCAACAGGCTATGGGTACGAAGCTGAATTTCAATACGGCGTTCCATCCGCAGAGTGACGGACAGTCAGAGCGAGTCATCCAGACTCTTGAGGACATGCTCCGCGCTTGTGTCCTGGATTACGGTGATGGATGGTTTCGTTATCTACCACTGGTGGAGTTCGCCTATAATAACAGCTACCAGGCGAGCATCGGGATGGCACCGTACGAGGCTTTATATGGGCGTCGATGTCGGTCTCCTATCTGTTGGGACGACGTCGGAGAACGCCGGTTGCTTGGGCCAGACTTAGTGGAGGATGCGGAGGCAAAGGTCCGCATTGCGAGAGAGCGGCTTCAGACTGCACAGAGTCGACAGAGGAGCTACGCGGACCAGCGGAGGCGTGACCTAGAGTTTCAGGTCAGTGAGAATGTGCTGCTCAAGGTGTCGCCATCCACGGGGATCAAGCGGTTTGGTTTGCGGAACAAGATTAGTCCGCGGTTTGTGGGACCGTTTGAGATCCTGGAGCGTGTAGGTCCGGTGGCGTACAGGTTGGCTCTACCTCCGAGTCTCGCCCGAGTGCACAATGTCTTTCACGTGTCCATGCTTCGAAAGTATATTTCAGATCCGTCCCACATCATCAGCCCGACGGCTATATAGTTGCGGGAGGATCTGAGCTATGATGAGGCACCATTGCGGATTTTGGCACGTGGGGTGAAGCAGTTTCGAAACAGGAGCATTCCGTATGTGAAAGTCCAATGGGAGAATCACGAGGAGCGCGAGGCTACGTGGGAGCTTGAGTCTTCTATGCGGGAGCGGTATCCGCGGTTATTTACGGGGGATCTTTGATTTAAGTTTCGGGGACGAAACTTCTTGTAAGAGGGGAATGATAAAATAACCGACATTTTCTATAATAAGAATTAAATCCTTTGTTGATGATGTTTTTGTGTGTAACATAATTACAAAAGCACTCGTCAAATTTCAGGTAAAAATGAGCTAAGACGGAGAAGTTACGCGACCCGAAATATTAACTTAAAGTGAATAGTAACTCCAGCTTTTCGATGAGCCAGGGAGTAGAAAGGCGTCCCGGTGCGTATTGGACTCCGATCATATGACTCCAATAGCTCATTTCGAACGGCTCGACTATTCTGGACCTAATGGCACTGACAGAATTGGGTTCCGATGCACGGTTGTCGACAAAAAGTGGTTTGAACGGTTTCACATATATAAATATATAAATGGATTTATGGAGGAAATAAAGAGGGTTTGTTTTGTCACAAATCGGAGACCAAATCAGACGAAACAAAATGCTAGATTCGATGCCCCAGTCGTGCTGAACGCGCTGGTGCGATCTGATCGAAAATCCGAGGGACGGATCTTCGGGAATCGCGAAATGTTCGCTGAGGGGTCAAATTGCCAAAATGGGTGTATCGCGATGAAACCTAATATTTTATGCGCCGTTTCGCGCGATTTCGAACGTCGAGGGACGTGGACGCATAATATGCATGCAGGCAGGGGCTGGGCAGCGAATAATAGACTCTGGTGGACTAAATTGCAATTTGGCAGGTGGTATATATATTGGCAATTAGGGTTTCACTCAAAGAAACCCAAACCCTAATGCCTTTTCAGTTACCCTAGCCACCCTAGCCGCCTCAGCATCCCTCTGCCCACTCCGTGCGCGTGCCCCGACCTTCGGCAAGCCACTCCGGCCGCCGAAAAACCCGCCTGAACCACCACCTTCTCCTCCCTCGGCCACCATCTCCACCATCTTGACAAAGAGCCTTCGAGGGATCTTCTAAACCCTTAGGAAACCCTCCCCTGGCCGAGATCTGTCGCCGGCGTGCTTCCCCAGCAGGCCACGTCGTCCCCGAGCGCCGCCGACGGCCGCCGAGCTCCCCGTGGCCATCGGCCCACACACAGCCGAGCCCGGGTGATCCAGGGCCGTCGCGCGCCGCCGCCACTCCCTTTCGGTCGCGCCGCCCTCCTCGCACCTCCGGAATCTATCGTCACCGTCCGGTCACCCCGCACGCCGCCGCCGCCGGCTGGGATCTCCTGCGGCCGCCCGGACTTGTGCGGGCCGAGGTCAAGCCCGCGCGGCTTCCGCGCGACGCCACGGTCCATCGAGGGAGCACCACCACTCCTCAACCTTCGGCACCGGACCGTCGCCACCTCGATCTTCTCCGCCACCGCCGCGCCACCGGGGAACCCCGAACCCGAGAGCAAGGGACGATTTTGATTCCTCCGCCGCGCCACCGGCCGCGCTCGTCGCGCCGAGCCGCTCGACCACCCCGACCGGCCGCACCCATCTCGGCCGGAGCGCGCCGCCCGACCGCCACGGCCAACCCTAGCTCTCCCTTGTCGTAAGCGGTGTTTTCATTTCGAATCATCGTTTACGGGTTCCGCCACCGTTCGGTGATCCGATAAGCCTCCGACAACCCGGGAGGTGAGCACGGTGATCGTGAGTTCATGCTGAACACGATGATCACCTTCGTTAGGGCTGAATATGCCCTGGTTAACGGATTAGTCGCAATCTAAGCGCTGTACACGCTGTTTCAGCGGTTTCACGTCGCTCGTGCGCGTGCCACAGTGGCCGGCAGTGCTCCGAAAGGTGAGCACGGCCTCCGGCACGCCGAAACCTTCCAGCGAGTGTGATGGTTTGATTAAACGATCGCTGGTTTGTGTGCATGGCCCATAAAAGCCAGGAAATCACATGAAATGAAGTGATTTCATGTATCAAAAAGGGTTTTTATGTAATTTTGTTGATCATGGCTGCTGTGGGCAGTGTGTACATACTGTGGGTAACCTCTAGACTAATCGTCCAAGGCCCCAAGCCTTTACGAAAATCAAAGGGTGATTTTCAGAGTGTTTTTCGGCGAAATTCGCCGACAGAACGCGTTTACGGTTCAGAATTCTTCCGACAACACTTGGTAAGTATTTGCGATGTCGCTAAGCCTTGTTGGCTGGTCACCCACGTCGTTTTGAGGGTTCGGAAGCGACGGGTGAGCGACGGTGGGTTTCGGTGTCAAATTTGGCACTTCCGGGAACCCGAATCGGAACGGTTGTCCAATGATGATTGTTTCGAGGTGAGTTGACGTCGTCGCTGCCAGGTTACACTAAAATTGATATTTAGTGGCAGCGGGGGACTCATATCTTAAGTCGGGAAGTTCCGGGACAGCTTGTGTGTCTCGGCGGAGTTCCGGTGCAGCTTTCGGGACTTCCGGAGATTTCAGCAATCGGTTTTGGGAAACTGATTCCCGTGGGTTCATTAGTGGGGCTTTGTGAACAGCAATACACATATTGGTGGGTCAGATTCTAACCCGGTGGACCTTTCGTAGGTTCGGGTGTTCTTTTTCTGCAGTTGTCAGATCAGTTCCACAGATATACAGGTGGGTATATATCTCGACTCGACGTCGGTACAGTGGTGCACGCTCGGTGACATTCCTTCCACCCTTACTGTTTATATTGCTTACCATTTACATATTGAGCCTTGCACCCGTATTTACTCTTTACTCTTCTCAGTTGTTTCCATACTAGTATCATATGTAGGAGTAGAGTAGATTTATCAGTATATTCTATTTCGGTGACCTGGTTGGTCGAGTTGCATATCCTATAGTTGTGACCTGGTTGGTCGAGTTGCATATCCTATACTTGTAACATGGTTGGTCGAGCTTCCTATCTTCTACCCGAGACCTGGTTGGTCGGGAAGCGTACTGGATGACCTATACGGTCGATAGGCCCTGGGGGGCAAGATTGTCAGCTGGTTGGCGACAGTTGATCATTGAGCATATCTACATTGATCGCCCTATCCTCGTCTTCATTTCACGAACACCAGCGGTCTGATCCACCGCAAGTAGGTGTTCTTTTCCGGAAAAGTGGTTGCAGGTATCAACCCGTGAGCCTAGAGAGGGTTATATGCATGGTAGAGTGGCAGGGCCACTGGCTTGAGGTCTGCGGTGCTGACCAAGAGAGCATTGGTTCAGATTGGGTACTTTTGAGCTTATTATCCTGTTGACGCATACATACAGTAGCTGTAATGGTTCATACATATACATCTCATTACTTGTGTATCTTAGCTACTGTACGTACTACTATCATCTCTACTTTTTGTTTATCTCCGTGACTAGTGAGTACCTGTAACATACTGGACTTGCGCAAACTGCGGAGTTCGAGTATCTGACTTGAGTTTGGAGCTTTTCCAGATTTTCTGGAGGGTTGTTGACTGTGTTCCGACCTATGGCACGTGTACCGAGGTTAAGGGATGAATCCCTTGCACTAAAGTCCAAAAAGTTGGATTTTAGGTTGCTCTCGGATTGAAATTTCGAGGCCTTGTACCGGTACAAAATGATGGTTATACCGGTACAAGCGTGATGGCTATACCGGTACAAAATGGATTTTGTACCGGTACAGACCAGCTGAGCGAGGGCAAACCCGAGGCTCGGGTTTGGCTGTTTCGCAGGGTTTATACCGGTACAAAATGGATTTGTACCGGTACAAACTGGCAGATTTCGAGCAGTTTGAACTGCAGGGGATTGTTAGCTATTGTTGCACTTCTATTAGTGCAAGCCTTGCCCCTAGGGTTTCCCTTTGTGTTCTTCACAGCAAGGGAAGAGGTAGGGCTCCCTCCACTCCATCTTCTTCTTTTCTTCTTAGTTTGGATGGGATTTTGAGGATTAAAACCCTCTCTTTTGCTTCTTTACGCTTGGTAGAGGCAACATCACCATTGTTGGAGCTTAGAGCTTGGTGGTTGGAGCTTTGTGGTGGATCAAGCTTCAAGCCTAGGGCTTTTTGAGCTTGGTTTTGAGCTTCTTAGAGGTATGTGATTGATCTCCTTCCTCTAGTTTCGGTTTTAGTAGGTTTTTGGGAGATGAAACCCTAGAATGGGATTCTAGGGTTAGGATTTGGGGATTTTCGATTTAGGGCCTTTGGGACCTAATTGATGGGTTTAGAACTTTGATTTAGGTTGGATTAGAAGGACTCTAACTCCCATTTGGAGATCGAGAGAGTTTCCTTCGCACTCGGTGAGTTTTCTCCAACCTTTTGTGGAATTTCTTAAAGTGTGAACTCATGGTTCAACTTCTTAGCTTGTAACTCCTAGGGTGTGCTTCTTAGGACTCAAGGAGTGATTATCGAAGCTTCGTTAGCGGTTCGGCGCAACGCTACTCGCACTTGGTGGGTTTGGCTTCATGAGCATAGGGGCAAATGGCTCCTAAGTGCTTATTCGGTTTGATTTAATTATTTTGAATGCATATTCATGCTAAATAGATTTATTATGAATTTTGAATCACTTAAAATGCATGCCTTATGTATGATAAAATTTTCACTCTATATAGTAGAGCTATCTGGGTTAAATTGCATGCATGTGGGGGTGGTTCTTGTGGGCGCCTGGGAGTGTGCCATTTATGGTGATTATAGCTTAATAATGTTAATTGTGAACATTAAACTTGTGTTGGAACTTAGAAAAGCTTAAGTGTCATCAAGCGGCACTTAACTTAGAAAACTATGAAACTGCAACATAGAGACTTGACATAGGCCCCTGGACATCTATTATTTTCATGTTAGAGACATGATGACATAGAGATAGGCCTTTTGGACACTTGCGTATTCCATGTTAGAGACATGACGAGTTTTGTGACTATATGCCATTGTGCTCATTCGCACATGCTTGTGAGGGTCGCTCCCTACAAGCCGGCACTCCGGAGTTGGCCAACGCGTTTCATGTATTCGCCGTGCGGGATTGGGCGCCGAAGTGGATTGCCGTAGGACAGTCTCATTCTTAGGGTGGGAATGTTGACTACTACGGGGCCATTAGGCTCGGCATTTGGGCTAGGCAGCCTTCGGGTGGGCATCGGCCATATCGCCTTCGGGTTGATCTTATTGTACTTAAACTTAAAGCAGTTTAAAGGAAATTGTGGATTTGATTAGAATAGTAAACTACAACACTTTACTATCATTTGTGGACATTGTGAATTTGATTAGAATAGTAAACTACAACACTTTACTATCATTTGTGGACATTGTGGATTTGATTAGAATAGTAATCTTCGACACTTTACTATCATTTGTGGACATTGTGGGTTTGACTAGAATAGTAAACTTCAACTCTTTACTATTAAATTGGGAACATTATACTAGTAGTTGGACTTACTAATCATGCTTAGATTAGTCGTTTGCTTATGCTTATTTATGCTAAGTAGAGATAGCATGTTTAGTAGCTTACATGTTTATTTTACATATCGTTTGCTTTACTTATGCATAGTTTATCGTTTACTTGTTTAGTTTTGGGCCTAGTGGAGCATGCAACTGAAGTCAGTAATTGCCCACAGGGAACTATTAATTAATAGTTCTCACGCCCTCTTTTTCTATTGTGTTTCAGAGCCTTCGGCACCGGCGGAGGCAAGGGATCGCGGCAAGGGAGTCGCGTCTAGTTAGCTCATAGTAGCTTTACTCTCTTTTAGATGGTTCTACTTTTCTCTCTTTTGGTATTTGTGAGAGAGAGATTTTTGTATTCCGGTATAGAGACTACCATGTGCCTTTTATAGCTTTTGGTTGTGGAGTTTTGGTTGTATTCATTTTTATACTTCATAGTGGATGTTAGTGCTTTACTTCCTATTTAGAGATCTAGTTGTTTTATTTCGCTCTGATACTACTAGATGCCTCTTTCTTGTTGATTATTTATCGTTTTGCTAGACGCCTTGTATGTTTTAGATGTACGGCGGGTCTGGGCACGTACCGGGCGGGCTTCCGCTGGGTCCCGGGGCGTGACAGTACCCCTCGCCCACGTCGGCTTGCGGTACCCACTGGGAGGGTCGACATGTTTACATATTCTCACCCCCTGCCCTCTTTTTTAGGTGATGTCGCAGGTCCGAGTGGGATAGCTGGTGAGGAGTGTGTCTAGCGTGCGATATAGCTCCGTCCCTTGTCGGTTATTCCTTACACTTTTCACTTGCATGACTTAGACTTTCATATGGTTCAGTTCTCTTATTACTTTCGGATATCAGATATTTCTATTCGTTTTGGAATGTAATAAAGTATTCTGGATTTTCTAAAAATGAAAATAATTTTCTACCCCTCGTGGTAATGTGTTTTGAAAAGAAAATGTTTCCGTGTAGGAAACAGTTTTCAAAAGGTTTTCTCGTGGTTTTATATTATAACTCTAATGTGTATGAACCTGTAGTGAATGGTGTATGAATTAATATAACTGTTGAATGTTGTATGTTCATTAATTGTGGTTGTTTCCTGGTTGTATAATTATACTCTTGTACTTGTGCGACGCCATGCAAATACAGGGGAGACTCTGTCCGTGTGAACAGTGGACTCCTTGTATTTGTGGCGGATCTGGCATACCTTGGGGTCAGGTTTTCAAAAAAAAAAAAAAAACCACCTTTCGGCGCAGGAACCAAGAAGCGCAGTAACATAATTTGAGTATAGTTGGCTAAGGTGACAAGGGACAAAACCACCTTTCGGTGGCTCGTCCCAAATCAGAGCTCAACCAACTAATATTGCCACTACTCACCACAGAGGCTTGCCTAAAGGAAGAACCCTTTCAGGAACCTCCAGTAGAGCCGACTCTGACCAACTGTTAAAGGTTGATCAAAGTCACCTCGTGATAAAGTAGTTACCTATGGCGGTACTACGCCACTGATCCCCCTCCCTCACTAATCTAACCAAAAGATTAGAATAACAGACACCAACTGGTGATTGAAGATGTCTCAGATACCAGGGATGTGCCCTCTACCCGCGAGATTGCTCTCAACTGACTAATAGAAGACACAACCCTTAGAGCCACTAAAAGGATCAGCACGCGAAATAGAAGCCCAAAAATTGTGAGATTGATCCGGGGCATTGTGAAGTCGTGGGATAACGCGGGAAATCTCCGGATCGGGAGTTGGTGGCCGTTCGGTTGGTCGCGCGAGAGTTCGGGCCGAACCGGGTCACGGGTGCCGCGGGCGGCCGATTTCAAGTGTCAATGAATAATCCAAGAGCAGAACAAGGTGGGTTGTGTTTACCGAAGCGACTAGGTCGCCTGTATGTCTAAGAACGACGTAAATTCATGTTGATGCATATAAATGCTATATGATGCATGTGTAGAAAATGCATGTTAATAACGTAAAGTAAAATAGTTGATGTTGCATAAATACATGCTTAGCATAGTGAGTATATGCTCGATATAATCATATGCATGTAAATGGATCAATAGCTCTAGAATGAGTAGAGAACTCGATAGTGGAATGCCCGATTGGACATAAATATACATATAGATCGTGTGGCATCTAACCTAGTGTTAAAGAACATAGGTTGTAGTAAACCTAGAGTCAAATGGACCTAGGCGAGTGGCATTGAACCTAGTGTTAAAGAACATAGGTTGTAGTAAACCTAGAGTCACATGGACCTAGGCGAGTGGTATTGAACCTAGTGTCAAGGACATAGGTTGAACAAGAATGATAGTACACCTAATGTTAATAAATATAGGTTGAGTTGAGACCTAGAGTTGAAGTAACGTAGGTTATGTGATAAAGAAAATGGACCTAGAGTCAAATAGACCTAGGATGGAAGGATAATGGAACTAAGTGGGTCGACTCTTGAGGGTTAAGACCAACCCTCAAGCTGTGTGGAACGGATTCCGGAATCCCGAGATTTGGACACCGAAGAGGGTGTCGGGTGTGTGTGATGATTTCGCCCCCCAGGGCTATACCACTGTCGTGGCGTGTGCGACGATTTCGCCGCCGAGTGGGTGAGTCGAGTTGAGTTCGATACCGGTTGAGCCGGGCTGTGGATCATACCGCTGGTTGACTCAAACCACTGTCGTGGCATGTGCGACGATTTCGCCGCCGGGTGGCTAGGTCAGTGAGAACGGTAGGCTGTCGAAAGCTGAGGTGCTTGTGAGACGTCCATCACCTCGAGCTAGAAAGTGCGCGGATTACCCGCAGTTGGTTGACTCAAGACCGAGTCGGGTGGCATAGTGAACTAAGGTAAAAGTAGCCTTAGATGTGTAATGCTAAAGAGCATAGAGTGCCCGAGAATAGAGAGTAAAGAATAAAAATGGCCAATGATAGCAAGAAAGGGCTAATGTAGAGAATAGCTAAAGAATAAAGAATAAATGTCAATAACATAGAATGGCTAAGAGCCAAAATGTAAAGAAAAGCTAAGAGCTAATTGGTAGTTGCATATTGCATATTGTGAGGCATGTTTTCTGTTAGTTGCATAGTAACATCATATATATATGTGTGTATGTGGATGTTTTTGGACTAACATGATTGCAGTGCCTCCTTGGACCTATTGGTCGAGCTTTTCCCTTGGGTAGCCGTACCCACTGGGAACCATGGAGTTGGTTCTCACCCCACGTTGTTTTGGAGTGTTTTCCAGGTACACACGTGAGCGGCGCAGCAGCAGCACGAGGTAAAGGCGTAGCTCCGTAAATAGCGCCCTACCCCAGAGACCGGAGATAGAAGTAGCCCAGTTAGCTAGCTAGGTGTCACACCCCGCGACCGCTACCAATTTGGTCCGATCCGGGCACGTCAAACAGACGCCGAACGGACAGCACCTCCCCTGTCCGCCCAAGGCTCGACAACAAGTCATGTACATGAATTTCCCAGGAAGAATTCAAATGCATACATGACAAGAAACGAAGCACCACAAGTGCTAACAAGTAAGAGCAAGATACAAGTATACTATACAAGTAAATAAAGAGAGAAAACATCTAGCTATTACATCCACTTTCGACATTCACATGATCATTTACATTTTTCTTTCTTTTTCAACTCTCAATGAATACATTTTTCATCATAATACAAATATGGCTCTCATGTACACGAGGGTACTCTAATGCATAATAGAAGCTACTAGCTACAAGGGCGCTGTGCCCCTACCTCGGTCCTCTGCCGGTACGCTCTCGCTAGCCCTTGCAACAGTAGTGGGGTGAGAACTACGAATAGTACTTCCCAGTGGGTTCAGCCGCCGACTCCACCGATCTCCCCACTAGGTCCATATGGTATAAGCATATAAACAGATAGATATGTATGGAAAGCAGTAAATCATGCTATCAATATCTCTACTATACCCAAACAATATAAACTAGCATGCTCAGCATCGTGTAAAAAAACTATCATGCTACTATGTCCAATAAGAAAACATGTTCTTTTCTTTACCCAATCTCTTGGCTTACCCTCAAGGTTCGCCACAACTCACACTGACCTCAAGGGTGCCGAGGTACGGGGCACTCGCGAACCCAAGACGTTCTGCGGAACTCACACTGGCCTCTAGAGTGCCGAGGTACAGGGCACTCGCGAACTCGAGACGGTCTGCGGGGCATCCACTCGCCCTAGGACATCAACTCTGTCCTGTGTGCCAAACTCCGGAGTGCACGCTTGTGAGGAGCGACCTCCACAAGCTCTCAAACAGACTGTGAGTAAGATCCAATCCTCGCCCACTGAGGATACCCTGTCAACTAGGGATGCATCTCTCAGAACTATCACCTCTAGTTCATCATGCATAGTGTACACCTACACTCTAGTTCAACATGTCATTTGTCAATGTTCTCATTTACTAGATGCCACTCGATCTAGGTTATCATTCCTCTAGATGCCACTCGATCTAGGTTATCATTCCTCTAGATGTCACTCGATCTATATTGTCATTTGTTCTCTGTTTTGCCAAATCATGCAAGTTCTCTACTTTTAGGGTTTCAATGTTACCATTCACCTTTATCCACGTATTCTACCCTAGTGTCAAGCTCACCTCGCTACACTAGCTAGAATACATGCAAATAAAGGAATGTCTTTGCCCTAACTTGTTCTCGACAATTTACAATAGATCGACAATATATATACATATACACATACAGACATAGGGAACAGCCCAGCTGCTTCGGGATGGTCACCACCCACCTTCTAGAGTCGCGTCGACTCTACCGGCGCGTTTCGCCGACTTTCCAAAATCTGTGTCGCGCTCGACGGCAACTTGAGCCAAACTAGGCTCCCGGCTCAATTCCTCGGCACACGCTCGGCGGAATCGCTAACTGATTTCGCGGGGGTACTCGTGAGCCTAAAACCATCACAAAGATAGGGTTAAACAAGATCAAACCCTGACCGTTTGCAAAATCTCACTCGGAGCCCTAGCTCGCGACTACGGCAAAAATAGTCGTAACGAACTCTAGATTCATGTTTCTAGCAACTAGCTAGAACTCTAGAGTTTACCAAAATCCATTTCTAAGGCTAAACAACAAAATCCTAGAATATATTGCTTTAGAAAATCTAAAGCCTATCTCAAGAGATCCTTTACTTGATGAGGAGGATGACCCAAGGGAGAGAAATCTCACTCTCCAAAGCCTTTCCCTCAACTTCTTCTTTTTCTTCTCCTTTTCTCCTTCTCCTTCTATTAGCCAAGAGAGAGAAAGATGAGCCTTTTCTCCTTGCTTTGGCTGCAAGAAATGAGGGGAAGAGGAAGTGTTCAAGTCTAAATAGCTCTCTTGGTGCCTAATTTACCAAAATACCCCTCAACTTATCCTCCAATGCACAGCCCAATTTTGGGCATTTTCGAGTGTTAGAATGGCATGAAACTTTAGATCTAGCCTCATAATAATAATCCTGACATACCCTCCAGTTTTCATAATTTTCCAACACTTTGCATTTTCTGCTAACTTTATCTGCCCCGCTTCTCATAGAAAATTTTAAATCTTCTATTTCCACTCCGATTTCAGCACAGGTCATTTCCAACCTATACCTTACACCCTTAAGTCTAATAAAAATAGTATCTCACACTATTTTTATTTACACTTAACTTTTATGTTAAATTTCGACATATTACATCCCACCGTAACTTCATAACTTCCGAAGTCCGGTACCTTACACTAGGGGTATAGAAAGTGAAAGAACAAGATGTATTAAACTTGTAAACAGTGTCGTAATAACTAGATTGTATTAGAAAGTTGAAGTTAAATGTAAAAATGTAAACTGTGACGAATGATTGTAATAGCAGTAGTAGTATTTATGTTTTTGATACTTCCTTATGCAATCTCTTAGTATTGTATGTTCCTATTTGGAAGCCTTGTAATTATATTGATTGCGACGCCTTGGACGTATAGGAAAAACTACGTAGTTCGGCGGTCACGTCGGCGTGCAGCAAACCAAATAGGTGGGCTCGGGGCGTGACAGATAAGATGGTATCAGAGCATAAAGTAGCTAGAGAATGGGACAACGGCTTAAGTGAACCTAGGACACCCTAGGATAGTAAAACTATGGAGGTTAAGACCTTAGTTAGTTAATTCGCGTATTAAACGCGAATTATTCGCGTATCATTCAAAATACGTATTAAACGGCAGTTTCCGAACTTTTCTGAAAACTTCGGAATAATACGCGATTTCGCCCCAAAAAATAATTAGTCGCGAATTATTCGCGATTCGCCGATAATTCGCCCAAAAATCCGCCGATCACAGCCGCGGACTCGCGACCCTCGGCCGCCGCGTCGCCGCTCTCGTTCTTTGCTCGCGTCGTCGCCGCCTCGTCGCCGCTCGCGTCGTCGTCCTCCGCCTCTCGAAAAGGCCAAAACCGCCCTCGCCGGCGCCGCGGCGGCGGAATGCGGATCGTGTCTCGCCCAAGGCCGGCCGTCGCAAAAATGTGAAGATTGAACGAGAAAAAAAATCGCGGCTTTTGGCTTGTTGGGAGGCTTGGACGGCACACGCGGTCCACGAGGACATTTTCGCTGTGGAGGACGACGACACAATAAATATATATATGATTTTATTTATATATATATATTCATTTATTATATATATATTATTTTATTTTTATATAAAAATATTTATATAATATTTTATTTATAAATTTATAATTATTTATTAATATTTTTAAATATATAAATCTTATATATTATTAAAATATGAAAGGTTGAAAGCTAAGGGACTCCCAGTGAGTCGATACAGAGTCGTTCTGATTTCAATTGTCGACTTGTAAAGCCGATGTTTCGACGGATTTGGTTCAGTGAGGAGGTATCAAATGGTTTGATACTTCGACGTGTCGCGCTTCCAACTCGATGTTGGTAGTGAATCTTGGTATTTCACTTTCTTTTGATAAGTACATTGGCTGCAGACAATGTACTGTCGAAAGTCGGATGAAATATCTTTCCCTGTTTGGGACCAATGGATTGGGTCGATGTGTTCTCTAGAGTGTGTTGTGGGAGTTAAAGCGATGGTCCTTTCTGATCACGCGGCGTGCCTTGGGTTATTCCCTGGCGGGTTTTGCGTAGTTGACTTGTCGTCACTGCTGGTGGTTTTGACTCTAGTTCGAGTCTGGATGTTTTTAGTTCTTTAGTTGTGCCTTCCGCAACTAAAAGGGTTTGTATGGTTAGTAGTCTCGGTCTGGTTACGGAGCGGTTCGTAATCACAGTCGTTGTGTGATTTGAGCCTGGTGGTTGGCTTCGTTTGTCACTGTATGTGATAGCACATAAGGGTTGCGACTTGGTTTAATGTGCAAATCTTGGAATGGTATGCTTGTCCAGTCAAAGTGGTGACAGGTGCGCCTGGGTCTCAATGAGACAGATATTTGGGTGTTGCTGGGAACATCGATCGCTAGTGTTCTGGTATGGACGGCAGCGACAGGGTCTCGTGGAGACGGATGTTGAGCATCACCTATGGTTAGTGTCGCATATGCGATTGGCAATCCTGTGCATCGAGTGATGGACTTGCATAGACCATGTGGTAGTGTGATTACAATAGTGAGCGTGCAAATGGTTTAGCTCAACGGGTATTATCAGCCTTGGACCTTATGGTCAGGTGGGAAGTGAGGTCTTGGACCTAGGATTGTCGAATGCCACAAGTGGCTTTCTGTTGATGAGGTTTTGACTTCGACTGTGGGTCTAGTGACTGGTGGGAGACTGTGGTCTCCGAGGTGAGTGTTTTGACTCAGGTTTTGGACAACGATACGTTTAGCTTGTGGTAAGCTAATCGATGTTGTGGACGAGTCGGAGTATGTCGTTTCGGCCTACGGAAACATACTCTAGACTTGGGGTTGGGGTGTTGTCCCGTGAACTTTCGACGTAGCCGAGTCGGCTTCGGCTATGTGGACCAAGGTTGAGTGGACCTAGTAATTCTGAAGGATGAAATGTTATCCCCTAATTGGCAAGTTGGGATCGGATATCCTGGTCGCGTGACTGTCTTTGTCCGCAAGTTATAAGATGGTGTTGATTCCAGTGAGTCTTGGTTAGTAGTTTTGGAGTTAGTACATTCTTCCCCTCGTCCCGTCCAGGTGTAACGATAGTTGAGCTGTCGTGAATTATGGAAATGTAATTGACCAGTACTCAGGTGATACAGCATTAGTGGAGCAATATTTTATTGCAATTTTGGTGGGTACGTGGTCAAGTTTCGGGGACGAAACTTTTTATAAGGAAGGGATAATGTGAAGACCGAAATTTTGAGTGTGTCATTTGACTCTCTGTTGATGATGTTTATGTGTGTAATGTAATTACATAAGCACTGGTCAAGTTTCAGGAGAAAATGAGCTAAAACGGAAAAGTTACGCGACCCGAAAGTCTGACTTAAAGTGAATAGTAACTTCAGTTTTCCGGATAAGCCGGGAATAGAAGTTAGGTTCGGGTACGTGTCGGATTCCAAATATAGGCTTCCAATAGCTCGTTTCGAACGGCTCAGATATACTGGAACCGTTGGCACTGACGGATTTCTGATCCGATGCGCGGTTGTCGAGAAAAAGGAGTTTGATTGATTTTACACATATAATTAGATAATTGGAGGTTTTGGAGAAAGAATAGGAGAATGGGAACTTCGCGAATCCGAAACCAAATCGAACGAAGTAAGATGCTAGATTCAATGTTCGCGACGTCTTGATCGCGACGCGCGATCCGATCGGAAATCCGACGGACGGATCTCCGGGAATTACAAGATGATAGCTAAGGGGTCGATGTGTAATAATCGAATTGTTGGAGAGAGGATGGATTTATCATGAATCCGTGACCGATCGAGGCAAACCAAAATCGTGGGTTTGATGTCTTCGATGTCTTGATCGCAGCGCGATCCGTTCACAAATCGGACGGACGGATCTACGAAATTGCACGTTGATCGAGACGAGGTCGTTGCGGACAAATCGGTATTTTCGCAAAAGAGCTTATATTTTATGCGCCGAATTGCGAGGTTTTGAATGTAGATAGGCATACGCGCGAGATTCATCTATTGGTAGGGACTAGAGTGCAAATAGATGGCTGTGGAGGGCTAAAATGCAATTTGGCCACATGTATGTAAAGGTTAGTTTTAGGGTTTCATGGAGAAACCCTAAACCATGGCCTCTTCATCTCCCTCCATCACCCCAAACCGCCTCCATCTCCTCCCTGCCATCTCGTGCGCGCGCGCCCCGGCGCTGCGAGCAACTCGGCCGCCGGAAAGGCCTGACCTCTCTTCTCTCTCTCTCCCTCCAACTTGCTCCCTCCTTGGCCGTATAACCCGAGAAGCCCCATCACCCTCAGGTAAGCGATCCATGGCCGAGATCCGTCGCCGCCGTGATTCCCCGGCCGTCCCGTGTTCCCGGCGCCCTTACGGCCGCCAGAAGGCTGCTGGCTGGTCCAGCATGGCCGAGCCGGGCCAACCCCGCCGGCGCGTGCGCCGCGGCCGCACAGAACCGCGCGTTGCCAACCTACGACCGTCGGCGAGCCCCACCGCCGGTCGGATCCGCCCTCGCCGCCGGAGCGCCGCCGCTACCGCTCCGGGCCGCTGCCCGCCACCCCACCCGAGCCCATGCCACCGCGCGCGGCCGCCGCCTCCGCCTCCTCCTCCAACCTCCGACGGTCACTCGCCGTCGCTCGGGCTCCTCCGGCCATTCCCGCAACCGCCGGCCGCCGCGCTCGGCTTCTACGGCCGCCCGGACATGGTGCGGGTCAAGATGGAGCCCGTATGGGCTCCGGGCCGCCGTCGCCCACCGTCGGGAGCACCACCCTTCCTCGGCCTTCGCGTGCGGCCGCCGCAATCCGGACTGTGCGGCCGCCGCCCGTGGCGCGGCACCCTTGGAGCTCGAACCCGAGCACTGTGCGAGCTTGGGATCTTCCCGCCGCCGCCGCCGCCACCTCCGCCGCCGGCCGGCGTGAGCACTGCTCACTTTGGCCGGACGCGCGCCATCCACCGTCGGCGCCCCGTCGCCGGAGCTCCCATTGGCCGGATCAGGATGACTCCTTCTCGGGTTGGGGGACCCTAGGGCATCAAGGTCCGCCGTCGTCGCCGCCTTCCGCCGCCTGCGACGCAAGCCCGACCACCCGGGACCTCTGGAACCTCCACCGGCCGCCGTGCCGCCGTCCGGCCGCCGCCGGCGTGCCGTGGTCCACCGTCATGAAGTAGGGCTTTATTGTGGTGGTTCACTGTTCCAAGCTACCCGGGCCTTCCCGATCCTAACGGAAGGGAGCACGGTGATCAGGACACCTCGCTGATCACCGTGCTCACTTTATTTTCTGTCGGAGAAGCTCCGTTTCGCTGATTTAGAGAAGTCGGCCATATTTGAGCCTTTTTGGCTGCTGTCTCGGCTTTCGCGCGCTGTTTCGGAGACCCGAGGCTGTTCCGATGCCTCCGAAGGGGAGCACGGTGATCGTCTGTCAGTGACGATCACAGTGGTCACCTTATTTAGGGTCAACAAGTCCCTGGTTAGTGAGAAATTGCATGTTTAGCATGCAGTGCGCGCAGTTTGCTGAACTTCGGGTTGCTCCCGCGCTCTCCACAATGTCCGAAATTGTTCCGAAGGGTGAGCACGGCCTCCGGCACGCCGAAACCTATCAGCAACTGTATTGGTTTGGCTAAATGAGTTCTGGTTAGAGTAGTCGAACCATAAAAGCCCCGAAATCACATGAAATAGTGCGATTTCGGGTAATTCGGAGGGTTTTTATGCAATTGTGCTTATCGTGGCTGCTGTGGACAGCAAGTGTGAGTTGTGGGTAACCTTGGGACTGATTGTCCAAGGCCCCAGGCCATTGCGATGATCGGAAATGCATTTTCGATGCGTTTCTCGGCGAAATCCGCCGACGGAACGAGTTCGGTTCGGAATTATTCCGACGGTGCTTCGTAAACTATTGTGTGGTCGCGAGCCTTGTTGGCTGGTCACTCGCGTCATTTCGATGGTTCGGAAATGACGGGTGAGCAGTGGGTTCCGGTGTCGAAGTAGACACTTAGAAACCGTAGTCGTACAATTATCCGACGATAATTGTATTATAGTGTTACTTTATGTTTGCTGCCAAAACATCCGAATAAGAGTGTTTGGGGCAGCGGGTGACTCTTGGTATGAGTCGTTGCGTTCGGGACGATTCGTAGGTCCAGACGGAGTCCGATGAGGTTTACGGGACTTAAAACTCGATACGGCAATTGGTTTTGGGAAACCGATTCCCGTGGGTTTAATTGTGGAGTTATGTGTTCGGTGTTTAGTATTTGTGGGTTAGACACTAACCTGGTGGACCTCCTTAGGTCCAGTTGATGTTTCTTCTTCAGGAGACAGACGCGACAGTTGTACAGGTGGGTACTTCGATCCGACGTCCGTACAGTGGTACACGCTGGTGACGTTCCTTCCACCCTTACTGTTTATATCGTTTATCCTAGATATATCTTGCACCTGTTTGTTACAGTATTACTCTACTCAGTGTTTTCATGTTTAGTATCATGTGTAGGAGTAGAGTAGATTACTTCTTGTCGACTATGACATCGCGACTGTTCGGTCGATTTACTTGATGTACTCGGTGACCTTGTTGTTCGGTTGGTCAGTTCTCGTGTTTCCTTCAGTAGTACTTGCATACAGTTGAGAGGATGTTGAGTTGTTCCATCCTAGTTGACATGAGTGGTCAGTTCTTTTGTGTTCCTTCAGTAGTACTTGCATACAGTTGAGAGGATGTTGAGTTGTTCCATCCTAGTTGACCTGGTTGGTCAGTTTCTTTCTCTCCTCAGGACTGTCAGTTTTTTTCTCTACTCAGGACCTGGTTGGTCAGTTACTTTGCATACTTTGGGACCTATTTGGTCAGTCACACTCAGTACTTGGTACCTGGTTGGTTCTTCTGGTTACTTGACGACCCACGTGGTCGATGGGCCCTGGGGGGCAGGATTGTCGGCTAGTTGCCGATGGTTAATAATTGAGCATAATTGCATTAATCGCCCGATACTCGTCGCACGTCACGAACCCCAGCGATCTGATCCCCCGCAGGTGGGGTGTTCTTTTAGGAAAAGTGGTCGCAGAGGTTCGACCCGTGAGTCCTGGAGCTTTATGCTGGGGTTGGATGCATGGTAGAGTAGTGGGGGCATTGGCTTGAGGTCTGTGGTGCTACTGACCAAGAGGGCTTCTGCATGAGGTCTGTAGTACAGATCAAGAGAGCATTGGTTCAGATTGGGTACTTTTGAGCTTCTATACCTGTTGACGCATATTTACAGTAGCTGTTGTTTCATATCTTTATATCTCTCCCGTTTATTTGTTTATCATAGCTACTGTACTACTATTATCTCCTCTTGTGTCTATCTCCGCGAGGTATCCCGAGAGGGGAGACATGTTTACATGTTCTCACCCTCGCCTTCTTTTTCAGGTGACATTGCAGGGGTTAGTGGGACAGCTGGTGAGGAGCGAGTCTAGTTCGCGACATAGCTCCGTCCCTTTGTCGGTTATTCCTTTACCCTTCCTGTTTACTTTGTTTACGACTTAGACATATATATGGTTCATGTTCTCTACTTATACTTTGGGATATCAATTAATATTGGGTTTTCATAATGGTTTCGATTTATATTACAAATGGTTTTCTACCCCTCGTGGTAGCGTTTTAAAAGAAAAAGGTTTCCGTGTGGGAAACAGTTTTTAAAAGGTTTTATCGTGGATTTTATAACTTAGCATTTCAAAACCAGTTTCCGAGTAGGAAACATTTCAAATGATAGATGTGGTTTTATGAATGAGTAAATGTGAATGAACCTGTGGTGAATGGTGATTGTGTATGAATGTAAGTTAATATCTTTGCATTTACACTTCTTGTGGTTGTATGGTTATATGTTATTCACTCTCTGTACTTGTGCGATGCCGTGCAAATACAGGGGAGACTCTGCCCGTGTGTACAGTGGTCTTTCTGTATTTATGGCAGGTCTGGTACGTCCTTGGGGGTCAGGGTTTAAAAAAAAAAAAAAAATTCCGCTGTTTTTTTTTATACTCTAAAATGACCCGGGGCGTGACAATAACACAAGTATAGCCACCCCTACAAGTGAAAACAAAACAGATAAAAGAGACCGGTGCTCAAGAGAATGCTGCTGGAGACAACGTCATGAGCTTCTGTTGCAAGTGGAATAATTAGAAACTAAAATTCCAAGCAACTCTGTTAATGGGTTATCTCTCATACAACAATTAATTTTTGCAGTTATTATGAACATGTTTATCCTGTTGGATGTGGCCTACGTAATATATTTAAGGCGATCCATAAAGATACAGTCAATCTAATTAAGTTGATCTATAAAGATACAATAAGATCATACGGTTAGGATGTATCCGGACACGTCCTTGATGGACGGACGTGATTTGACATCCTTACATTAAGTTATATATAAATATGTAACATACGGGAGTCCCGGTCTAACCCTAATTCTAATTGTCTGTGACGGCTCCATCTCCGGGGATAAGGGAATTAGACCAGAAACGTCCCGTCTTCTTGCAGATCGCGAACGAGGACGAACGACGATCAAGGATCGCAAACGAGGACGAACGACGACCAAGGATTGCCGTCAACAAATCTAGTACGGAAATCGAAATCATGGCAAAAGGTACGATCTAGTTTCTCCTATAAAGTTTATCATGTGGTACCAGAGACAACCTTTTACCGGATTTTCGTTTCTTTTAGATTTCTTTTCATTAAGAAAAATAAATAAATATATTTATCGATTGGTTTGCGTTAACGGTGACGTTGGCCGGCCTCAATCGAGACCGACGTTCGGAGAAACGGCGTCACCCGTCCCGCCGCGTTGAGCATGGCACATTAGCGGCTGCATTATATGGCTTCGTTAAGGGTGCGCATAGAGACTTAATTAATTAGCATAAGGTATAGCCTAATTAATTAAGATACCCAAAATACATCTCCGTACAGCCCATATGGATGAGAGTATTACGAGGTGGCCCATCAAGACCTGCTGCCAGGAGCATCCTTGTGGGATGCGGTGAACCAGTCAAAACAAAAAAAAAGGAGGTGGGGGCGTGGCGGACTTGCGCCACCACACCCCCGCGCGACCCACAAGGGCCGCATTATGGCCGTACGAGGCAGCCCCCATTGGGGGCTGCTTAGGTGGCACTAAAGGATTAAAAAAAAAAAAATTATTTATTTTTCTTTAATGAAAAGGGTAAAGATATGTATTGTAGTTTTGGTTGATAATTTTCTTTGGTGACTTATTTAAGTAGAAGTCTATATATTAAAGTTATGTATAACTTCTGGTATTTGTTATAAATAATTTTTTGTTCTACTCGTTTGTTTATTCATGATATAAAGTTGTATGTTTAGTTTAATATTTTACGGTATATTTTTGCATTATTATTCTAAACATACATAAGGTGATCATGAAAATTTAAAAGTAGAATATATATAGACTTCATACAGTTTATAAATTTTGAGTCACATAAAGTTGTTAAGAAAATTACTATGGACTTCTTCTTTTTTTCCGCCGCGTTTTGGAATAATTTGAAATTTTCGGTCATTCATATCATATAAGGATTTGTGAGATTAACTATGTTTAGGAATAGCCACAGCATCCTAGTCATGGTTATGATCACTTATGGTATTTTTTTATATTATAAGATGATATTGAATTAAAGTTAACCCGAAAATTCATATGGATTTCCAATTTATGTTAAATAGTCATCAATATCAAATAAGGTTGTTTATATTTTTCATTATGCTCAGGAGTAGCCACAGCATCCTATAGATAATGAAAAATAAATAAGGTAATACTGATATTGAATTAAAGTTTGACTATAGTCATCAATGTCAAATAAGGTTGTTTGTATTTTTCATTATGCTCAGGAGTAGCCACAGCATCCTATAGATAATGAAAAATAAATAAGGTATAAGTGATATTGAATTAAAGTTTGACTATTTATTGCAGTCAAATAATATTTTTTTCTGAATTTTGACTGGAATAAGATAGTGGATTGAATTTCTAGATTGCGAGTTTTCT